>CM069454.1:46348670-46628974 GCA_035610835.1 Ophiura sarsii
GTGCACTGATGCCCGGGACTGATAATGCTGAGCATGTTTAGCAAAGTCTAAAACCGCCGCAAATAAAATGGATAAGCCTATTTTCATTTTCAAACTTTAAACAGAAGGTACCAGTCTTTCATAAAAAAAGTTTTACATAACCTATTTCTCAATGTGTCCTTATAATATTTCTGAATGATTCGGTGTCCACCATACAACTTTAATTACCCCAATCCAACTTCTTCATCAATGTTAACCATACGTCTTAAAGGTTGTTGACCCTATTCTAGATTTAAGGGCATCATTAGTGTAATGAGAAATGGGACCTTTCATTTGATATCAAAAACACTTTTGAATCCCTTAGAGTTAAATTGTTAGGAAACATAGTAGCAACGCTGTTTGTTAATGTCTGTTCTTGAACTTTCAACAGTCTTCTATCTCCCCCGTCCAGTTTTTTTTAAATACCTTGTTTTAAATCTTTTTCTCCCCTTTTCACAATTTGTGTCTTTTTACACAATTTGTGATGAATCGTGCGAGGGGCGTCCTACAACTAATCAACATCTGAGTAGGGGTCATACAATGAATCTTTTTGTGTGTGTGTGTGTGGGGGGGGGGGGGGGGGGGGGGGGGGGACTTTCAAAAGATGACGGCGATAAATTAGATTGTTGGGACCCCCCCCCCCTACAAAAGGAAATGACCACCCTCTAACTGGTCCAAGGGGTATGGGGTACGTGGTCCACCTAAAAAAACTCAATGTTGATAGTCGAAAGTTAGCCCAATGTTATCTCAAATATATTTGTTGTTGTTGGTTTTGTCTTCATCTTTTAATTGTTTTTTACTTTAGTCACGCCCTGTTATATATATACTTCCAATATTCAATTAAAATAATAAAAATAAAAATAGAGGCAGATAACAACCATAATGCATCCGCCTCATGAGATTGTATCAATAGTGTACATCCCGGAAGTTGTTGGCACAAGTTTCATGTCCGTTGTACGAAGGCCACGAGTTACAGACTGGGATATTTCTATATGTACATGTACTTGCCAGTTATTATACCTCAATACTATACTAGCAGTCTTTTCTATTGTACCTTTATCTGGGATTCATTACTGATGATTACTTCATGAATAATCGCGATAGCTGCGCACCATGTGCGTTCCAATGAAATTAATCGTTAGATGAGAACGCGCACGTCGAGCGCAGGTTACTAATAATTGCCCGAAAGTACTGCGCCAAAGTGTTCGATTGTTTTGCTCATTGACCGACCAATCAAATTAAAGCCTCACGCCCCTAAACTGAATATTCAATGAGTTATGAGGACACACGATTAAAGCTTATTTCTGATTGGTTGAAGGATGAAAATGTTAATGAGGGGATGACCCGACTTGGAATGTTTCAATAACTAAGAAGGGGTGGCCAAAATAAACAGAAAACTAATTAATTATTAGCAAGATTATAATATCGGTACAAATCAACGATTTGGATAAATTTGCGTCTTTTTAGTAATGAATGAGAATAATGACTGCTTTAAAACAACTGTTTTCGTGAATTTGTTTTGAAATCCTCGGTTGTTGTTCTGGTCATTCGGAATTGTCCCGAAGGGGCGCTCCTCAGACCAGAACAAAAACCTCTGATTTTAAAACAAATTCACGAAAACAGTTGTTACGCAGTCATTATTCTCTAAATAACCCAAAATACCAATACAGAAAAAAAGAGGAAGAGATTTCGCGACAAATGGGCGTAAATATCATACGCTGATGAAAGGGTTATGGTTTAAGGGCACTGTGAGAGATAAGTATGGGAGTACGCTCTCAATCTTGCTGGTAATCAGGTTTTTTTCCCCCAATTACTAATACTTAGGCAGAATTATACTAACTACCATCTGAAACCGTTTACCTTAATTCACCGTCTATCATGTGAAGTAATTTCACGATTTAGTAATCTCGATGTAAATGTCATCGGAATTATCACCATAAATAAATTGAAACCACATTTCAATCTAGCGCTATCATTTAACCACTTTACCATAAATGATTATACTTCAGGGTTCCTACGTACCTTATCTATTGAAACAAATATTTTTGTCGGTAATCTCTCAATGCCCCTTTAAATTAATTATTGATTAGAGGGTGCCACGCTAGGTTACGAGAAAAAATATCGCTTGCGGCAGCCACTGTTATAAATAGGGTCAGGGCACATCGGAGAATCAAAATTCTAAATACACATGAGCCCAATAAACTGCACTTTAAATATAGACATTTGTTATGTTTTTAAAATTTACATTATAAATGCTTTCATGTACAACATATTTCATGACTGTGAGTCTGTGACCCAAACCATGCAAAACATGTTTCGGCTATTTACTACAATCACGCGTGACTACAATAATACACAACGATTCAGTGAGTGCATGGCGATTTATCACAAAGTAAAGGGTTGACTCTTAGGACAAAATTAAATAGTATACAAGAACCTTCAGGCAACTGAATAGTTCACTTTCTCGTTTGATAGGCACGTGATAATACTACATGTCGTGGGTTTGGAGCCACAAGGCCCTATCTATATACAATGGCTGCCATGTGTAACATTGCATTTTGTGTGCATCTTACAGCAGTGTATAACATTATGGCATCTATATATTACAGATAGTTACTTTAAACATCAGTATGTATCTGTTCAAAAAGATCGTATTTGCTAAATAGCTGCACAGAGTTATATTTATAGTTGTTATCAATAGCTCAGCTTTGTAAAACAAAACATATTTTAACAACTGGCAGCTATTGCAGGTTATAAGACCATGGCACTATATAGCCCTCGGTATATAATACTGTAAAAGTGGAATTTTTTGCGCTACATTATATTTCGCGCTTTCGCGCTCCAAGCAGCTACCGCGAACATAAAAACACCCCCACATATTTGTTGTGTGTATAAGTCTATGTAATGAACTTTCAAAATCGCGAATTAAATAAACAAGTGAAATGGCTGTAAGTTGGCAAAACTCGAAAATGTAATCGCGCGAAAATTGCCACTTTTACAGTAATATAACTTATCATGGGTTTTTACGCGGAAGTTGTAATGTGTTTTCAGATTGTGGGATTTTCCCCAATCAATCCGGTTCACCCTCCAATTCCTTTACCTTCTAAGGACAACTGTACCTTATGAGGACACATTCAGACTATTATAAATCGAGAGTGCAAGAAAGTATTTTAGGACACGCCCAATGAAATCCACAGCTACATCGTGTATTAATATACGGGATAATCTATTCAGTATAGCGTTGAGATTATTGCCTGCTGATTTGGTATCCATTTATTTCGGTAAGTGCAAAACGTAACCTTTTATATAGGCATTTATTTGGTTCTGTATAACGTAGTATTGTTTAGAGGATCACTCTACGAGTTCTTAAGGTTCAAAAGATCATGGTTTGCGTTACTAGGTAAGTGTGCCAAAGAACGAGTTAGAATCTAAATTCTAGGCTTGTATATAATGTTGACAATTCTGTCAAATAATTACACACTCCTCTATGTAGAGAATGAGATTCATTTCAGAAGTGAGTTAGTTCGCCATGCTATGATATTCGTCACAAAAAGTCTGGTACTCTAAAAGGCACTGCAAAAAAAGCGTGAATTCCATCCATCATACAGCGTGTTTTTACTGAAGAAAAAAAGCAGGCATATGACTGCTAACGGATTAAAATCCCCCAGTAAAAACACACCACCACCGGCATTTGCCCGCTCATACCGGTTTATTTCTCCTGGATTTTAGATGCCTTTTATCCTTCGAAACCAAGGATAATAGCGGTTGAAACCGGTTAGGAAAAGCAGTCTTTCGTCAGTATAAACACGCACGGTTCCTGCTCAGCGCGTTTGCCGGTGGAAAAGCGGAAGTGGGCACACGATGCACGATCACCTGACAATTAAATGGCCTTTGCGTAGCAAGTTTGTAAACCCATCACAAACATGTACGCCGCCATTATGCCAAGAAATTACCAAATACAACACAACACTGCGCCATCGATTTTGTGTTTAAAAACAAAATGTTTACAGATGCGCAGACGAAATTTATTTCCACTCGCAAACAGATGTATGACCTTTCGCTGGCATTTATTATAATGAGGTCAGCGGCAGCCGGCAAGTTTGTTTATCGAACTGCAATAAAAACACGTCTCTCACACGAGCAACCGGCTTTTATCCTGCTTTTTATAAGACGGGTAAAAGCCGGTTTGCTTAATAAAAACACGCTGATACTCAAGAAAAGGGTGTCAATCACATTGACAACTACTAAAACTAAAAGACTTCTAAAATAATAACTTTGATAATAAAATGATGATTGGAATGTTATATGGAATTTAAAGGAAGGGTCCCGCAAGCACAACATTGAGCATTATTTGTTAGAAAAATAATTATCGATCCGAAATTACGTACTTGTATAGAACAAAACATCATACTAGTCACAAAAATGAATAAAAACTGTCATCACTCAACATGCAATTTTTAAAATTCGCGGCGATCGAAAGTCCCGGTGTCGATGACGTCACGGGTATCGGTGCTCAAATTTGCGCATGTGCATTGTATAACTATGACTTCATCGACACCGGACTTCGGATCACCGCTAATTTTAAAAATTGCATGTTGAGAGATGGCGGTTTTTATTTGTTTTTGTCATACGTGTGGTGTTTTGTTCAATATAATTACAAAAGTTGTGCTCGATAGTTATTTTTTCTAACATATGAAGCACAATGTTATGCTTGTGAGACACCTCCTTTAACAAAACGGTACCTCTTACACCCTTATTTGGAAGAGGAAACACTAGTGTCATACGTGTATCAATGTATATCGTATCCTTTTATTCATATCGAAGCTGTTAGAAAAAGCTTATCATTTCTAAACAGCAAGTTTCGATTTATGTAGTTCTGTTGTTTGTTTTCATGACCTCTCAGTTGAGGAAACAATGTTTTTATATAAATATTTACAGGAAGTTTGCATTGCCATTAAACTGGTTTTCAACTGATACATGCGATTATAGTTAATTTAATTAACACATTAACACTTAAAGGGGCATTAAGAGATGTGGTGGAGGCAGCGCCCTCAATTACAAAAATATATGATAAAAACTGGGTTTTGTATATTTTTACAATTGTATTACATGTATGATCTTACACCCATATAGGATTAAGAAAAATCAGCCCTCTTTGTGCTACAAAACGTCGATTCAAAAATGCTGGTAGAGCCGCAACCAGCATTGGTGGTATTTAACATATTTAAAACATTGTTTTAATCAAGTTTTGCTGGTGTTTCTTTTAGTAGAAACAACAGTGATGGCAATTCCTAATGTTCATCTTCAATTCTGAAGTAAATTGATTAAAATTATTTTAAAAAATCAACATGACATTGTGTCCCTTTAAAATTATGGTCATGTGTACTCCCGTGACGTTATAGTGAATACCAGTATACCTATAGCCACAAAATCTACTTTGTTGGTATTAATACTTGGTATAGTTCGACGCTGGTAAATACGCTGCAAGAATATATATAGACATCGTCAGTGGTATTACAATTACTCGGTCCGGAAGTATGTACATGTCGTCCTATATGGTTGATCGAGTAGATATGATGTTTGGAATTTTATATGGAATTTAACAAAACGGTAGCTGATACACGATATGGGCAATCTAAAGCTGAACTTCCAACGCCTTGGTCGAAAAGGTTTTTGAACTTATTTTACCGGACTATTGATATCACCGTAATGCCATGGTAAGCTGCAGTGCTGTCAATAGAAAGTTGCACATCTATTTTTTTATTTTTTTAAATTTTTATCAAGTTGTATATTATTTGGACAATCTGGGACACAATAACACATCAGCCTTTTTAACGTGTTATCTCCTGTAAACTAATTCGCTGTATAAAACTAAAGGATTTGGATAGGGAAGACTAGGAGAATTATTGTATAAACTTTCAACAACAGCTATACAACTATAAATATGTGTTGCCAAAGTGCATATGAGACTGGACTTTCATATAACGCGTATAATGATGAGCTTAATAAAGTAAAGAGAGCGAGAGAGGGAAAGAGGAGGTCTATAAGATGCCTCTGCAGCTCAATTGGTGAGTGTTGTGCTAGTTATACGAAGGTTGCCGGTTCGAATCCAGCCAGAAGCATTTGGGTTTTTCACCGTTTATGTGCACTGGCCTACTCTTGAGGAGGCTATATCTTGACTCACGTCCCGTACGGAATAAACCATGTATAGCTACAACGTATTTTAATTGGTTTAAGCATGTGCACTTGAGTTACGGGACGTCTAGCAAGACATTGCCCTTGAGGAAACACAAATATCTGAATCATCACAGTCTACATGGTCTACCCAGAGAACTAAGTCAATAGTTCTCATTCGCGCGGGGCATATTATTATGTTATATAAATCGTCCCCATGACTTCCGCTAGAAAATTGAATCACAACCATCGAACCTAATACCTATAGATTTAAATCTTACGCTCCTGTATCAGTTGCCTCTGTTGCTCAATTTGTAAGAGCGTCGTGCTATACAACAGATTCGGGTTCGAATCCAGCCAGAATCATACTTTAAAACGGTAGCATGTGAAATGTAAATCATGACAGCGTGTTTGATAAATAATGTATATCATGTGAACAAGAGTGGGGGACCCGTTCATCTGAGTCGCATTCATATGGTGGTTTCTCACTGTTTCCTTGAAATATTAAATCCTTATTTGGCTTTTATTTGACAGATTCTTTGACATTTCGCTACCATGGCAACAGCACGTTATATATGCGTTGTCTGCAACGCAGTCTTTGTCGTCTTCATTGTGCAATCACATGTTCTTCACACAGACGCTCACATCTGGCGACGCCAAGCTTCATCGGCGTCATCCATGGGAACTACCCTTAACATCGAAGCCATATTTAAGGGAAGGTGCTACGAGCATGTACAATGTGTGCTAACCGATCGTTGTGAAATACCACGGTATGTTAGGCCTTATAGTGTACATTCATATACAATGTTCCTGACCACGTGCTAGTATGCCATTTTATTCCAAACTACAAGTCCAAACGGTACATTTTACGGCTCACTTGAATCTTCCACAAAATTCCGCACCTCATTCATGATTAAATAGAGATTGGGTCATTTTAAAATTATAATCCCTTAATCAATAAGACATAATCTGTACTAAAATATAAAAGTCATTGCTATGCTCAGTAGGCCCTATGCTCTGAGTACATACATATCATATGCACACAGCGTGTACTGACTACATACATGTGTATTGGGTTGGGTTTAATATAGAATTAGAACAAATAAAATTAGCCCAACTGCCCAATGCACGATTAAACGATTCAGGTCATCACGTTATGTTCTTTTAAATTAACACATTTGTGTGAACAACTATTTAACATAATTTACTCTTTCCATTCAACCAGTAGAGTAGTTTCTTTTAACAAAAATCATTATCATATATGACAAGCTGATAAGTATTGTGTTTATTATAATTGTATATTTAATGCTTTACTAGTATTATTATAGTTATATGTCTCGGAACGATTTAAACTGGTTTTGATGTGATTGATTTGATTTGTTTACATTTTGCGCGCTTTATGAATTATTCAAAAATAAATATTGTTATTACACAGTACTAATGTTGACTGTGAACGGGTTTGGGATGAATTTCTCAGCGTGTTCCAGTACCAGGACCCATGTAACACATCAGCTGATGCTTACGACGGGGTTCTTCAAATGGCGCCCCCAATAACTCCAGCAGGTCAGGTAAGTGTGTGAGGACCACAGATTTATAAAGGAGATTCAGTAAATTGATTGCCCTATCTCTTTACGTGTAAAGAGTAATGAGCGTCATTTTGAATTTCCACCATTGGGAGAAATTTGGAGGTATGTCGGAATTTTTCGGAACTAAACGGAAAAGAACGAAGACTGCCGCGTACGCGTACTGGAGCCGTATCGCTCTTCGCATTGGCAGGTTTAAAATACGCAGAAAGAGCGCCGTTTTCCCAAAGCTCACGCGCATTTTCCGACAAATACCGACACACCTCCAAATTCGACCCCATGGTGGAAACAAAATTGGCGGCGGCGTACTGGATCTCCTTTTTTTAATCTATGGTGAGGACTCGTTACCGTCTTGAAATTGTAATCCGAACGTTTGTAGAAATAAAGCGCACCAACGTATATAGGCGGTAACAAGCAGTTTCACAACTCTTACATTTATTTCTACATCATTCTTTTCATAGCCCAAATATTAAATTACACAATTTCCCCAATGTGAATTTAAGGTTATATTAAAGCATCTGTGAACAAGAAATTTGTACCAGAGACATGTTTTACAGGTTGTGAAATGAATACATTACAATCCAGTTGCCTGTAATGTTTGAGCCCAAGTTTGACAGGTTGAACTGGCCATGACGCTAATATTAGTAAGTTCCCCCCAATAATTACAACCATCCAACACCATTGCCCGCATACTGGGGACCTTGAGTGTGGCAGCGGTTGAACTGGTAGCAAGCCCCCTGAATTTGGAATTTCTTAACACAACAACATATTTTCAAAAGTAATATAATTATATGGCTTCTAGTTACACCCAGACTAATTTAAAGAGCCTTGAGCCATGCTCAGGACAGCGGTGGAAATAGTAGCAAGTATGCTGGCAAGACACAGGTGGTGTGAAATAAATCAGATAAATGGTGTAGGAGGGACCCTGGATAAAGCATCAAAGCCGTGGTCAAGAAAGTTGGATAACATACAGGGAACGAGAAGGAGATATTCAAACTCTCAGCTCGACACACCTAAATCTCGAAATATTTTTCGGGGTATAAGTCTACCTGTCCACACATAATTAGGCGTTGTGAGAGATTGAAACACTTACGAAAAGGAAAAACGCTTGGCTGCCCACAAAAAGTTTCCGCTTTTCAATACCATGTTTACTTTTCCCATGACAGTCACATTTCCACAAACTTATGTTTTCCGAAAAGTTGCTCTTTTCAACGATTCAGGGAAGTTATTTACGTGAATGGTGGACACAACACAATTGGCTATAGTCATACATGAAAAAAAATCATTTTATTTTTATTTCAAATAAGGACCAGCTAAAGAAAGAAAGGACTTTTCATTTTTAAATAGAGACAACTGGAATTATTTTTTTATAAAGCATTGGAGACGTTTCTGTAACTTTATTGTATACGATTTTGAAAACATAATTTTGGGAAAATGTGAACACGATATGGGTATGAGTAACCAAGCGTTTTCATAAACATTTCAATTTCACTAAACGTCCAATTGTGTGTGGAGTTATCAGTGGCGTAACCAGCGGGGGGGGGGGGGGGGGGGGGGGAACCCTTGCCCCCGCCCCCCCCCCCCCAAAAAAAAAATCAAGTAAAGCTGTAAATGAAATGTACAAAAAAAGTACACACCAAATCCCCCAAATAATGACGTCGTGTCGGTTGAGATTGGCACTGTCGGTTCATTTGACGAAAGGAATCATGGAATTATGATGGTCAAAAGTACACATATGAAAAATGTTCGCGCGCTACGCGCGCATATGTCTTCCCAAAATGAAATATTCTTTGGTACAAGCTTGTTTAGAGCCAAAATGTAGCTCAATCGTGCAAAAATAGCTGTAAAGTCGAAAATTTTCGCGCGCTACGCGCGCATCTCTTGAATAAACAAATCTTGTCGGTTCATTTACATTCCTCGCCCCCCCCCCAATATGAATAACCTAGCTACGCCACCAGTGGACACCTCCCTGTCCGCGCAAGCGCGGATGGTGCCGCTTGGTGCCGTTGCGGCACTTGGATTGTCTTATAGGAGCCCCCATTTCAAGTCACTGCCCCTTCTTGCCCCCCAAATAAAAAAAAGTCTAGTTACGCCACTGGGAGTTATACAAACAAACGTGATCTTATTTGATGGGGGTACTTCTTAACCCTTTATCTGACGTATGCAACTTTTTAATAGGGGGTGACATGATTTTCTCAAATCCGCGCGAAAAAAACAAGATTTCAATAGCCAACTTACCGACAGTCCAATCTCAACCAACAGCGCCAATCACAACATACAGTGCTAATCTCAACCGACAGTGCCAAGTATAAACCGACATGACTCTAATATGGGGGGGTGGGGGGCAATTAGCCCACATGCACAAAATTGATGATACGCCACTATGTAAAACCATCGACGTCTGTTTTATCAAGGTCTGTTTCAATAATTATGTAGGCCTAAGTGAAGAAATAAGAAACACACAAGATTTAAAACAAATTAAGGTATGTTTCCACAAAAAAGGTGTTTTATTACGTGTAGAGTGTGGGCCTATTAACACACGGCTGGTAGAGTACCCGGGGGGGGGGGGTACTCACCCAAGACGGTATACGGTGGGGGGGTGTGCCGCTCTAATGGGTAGCTTTTTGGGCACAAAATCCCTAAACATGGGGTATGATTTTGTGCTGGAAATCCCTAATAATGGGGTCACTTTTTACAAATGGGTCTATTTTCGCGAAATTTGTGTCTATTTTCGCGAAAATTTGCAAAAATTAGGTATATTTTCGCGAAAATTTGCAAAAAAATAGGTATATTTTCCCGATAATTTGCGAACAATTTGTCTAAAATGAAGCAAAACCCCTAAAAATGGGTACCGATTTTTCCAAAATCACCCCTAAAAATGGGTATGGGTTTTGAACCTCCAGCGGCACACCCCCGTCCAAACCATATCCGAGTACCCCCCGGGGTAGAGTATGATATTAATCTATTTTCATTGGTTTTTTGCAGACTCTCTTCTGGTCCGGCCTGCTTGAGGCTGCCCTCAACGTTGCACGTGTCTCTAAACAGTACAGGTAGGACTATTCATGGAATGACTGTTTAATAACTGACCGAATTGATATATAATACGTTTCGTGTTGGTTAACCGTGAACAGCTTAAAATAGGAAATTCTTCATTTCCCGTTTTCTTTTTTGTATTTTGTGTTTTTGAAACAAATTTAGTTGTATCTGAAACAACAATTTAAATGTCACTAAAAGTAATTTGGGAAACAGTTTGGAGTTTATCGCTTATCTACTTATAGACAATGACTTGTCGACATATCATTGGAACAGGGAGCCTCTAGTTAGGCTATTGAGACTGGCATTTTTATTAGCATATTTAATAGTAATCTTCAGAATCCTTATAGCCCTGAAAAGATTTTAAACAACCTGAGAACTCGAAAATTAAGATTCTAAATTGATTGTCCTTATGATACTCCGTGACTAGTTTATGTACTTAGTGCCGCGGACTTGGAGTGTCACAAGAATGTCCCGTGACGGTGTAGGACAAACATTATTTAAAATACGTCCAGTGATGTTTAGTTTTTGAAAAGAACATACTGATTGTTAGCCCTATTAGTTCTCCATATACATGTCATTCCTAGCTCTATCTATAGAGCCTCGACGATCCATTACCAACGATTCCGATCTAATGTAGATGGAACCCTCACACATGCAGCCAGAGATGACAAGAACTAATACCTAGTGGCACACACTGCATCATCTGTCTTACCTGGTCGTAATACTGGGTTGTTGGTCGTTCAGTAAAGATTGGTTAGTGGAATTGAGTAGTAGAAAGGGTATGGTCAGAGGATATTATTATGGTCAGTGGAGTTGAGCCTTATAGAGGATGTAATGCACATAGTCAGTGTATTTACTATAACCATTAGAGTCAAATGGACATGATAGGCGGGTATAAAATTGGAACTAGTCATTCCATGTAATGTTACCCCAAAGATTTAACCAATTCAATTCAATAACAAGAGTGTGAATCCCACTTTGGCCACTTTCGAACCATAACTGGACTGAAACCTGAAGCTGCTAATTGAGAATTCATTGAAGATTTGCATAATGCACTAATGTTTTGCTCGTATATTTACATATTTTGTTTATCATGGATTATACGGATAATTAAGTGCATTTCTGTTCAATTTATACTTGACTCTCAAATGTAAGTATATGTTTACATGTATAATTTCTATAAGAAAGTTATCACTCAGTGCTTAGAATCGCCATTTCTTTACGAAAACTCCAAATTTGACAGAACCAAATTCGTATGACACATGAAAGATCAGGTTCGGTATTTTTTAATTTTTGATTGCCGAAACCTTTTTGGCACGCCCTGTTCAAGTAAATTATATTTCTATTTCATTTCACAGAATTCTTGAAGAAACACTGCCGGGATATATGGCGAATAATCTAATGTGGTGTGGGAATCCCAAGAGCCAGAGGGGTATCAATTATACTAGATGTCCTTCTTCGCGTGAGTGCGTCGGTGAAACCGGATTTACGTTTTGGAGAGCCGCTTCTAGTGAGGTAGTCCTTAATTAGTGGCAAAATCCACTATTTTGTTGATAATTTCAGGGAGTTTTGGGGAACACTCTGAAAGAACCTTTTGAAAGAGTTTTTGAATTATTACAGAATGTGTAAACTCGGTGTTTTTTAATTACATTCTATTCATTTTGAGTCACATTCAACTGTTTTGAAGTGACTTTTCACTAGTTTGGAATCTTCAAATAGTGGATTTTTCCATTGCTTTCATAAAGGGAGTACAATACGCGTCAACACTCAGAATAAAAGGTCTCATTTCATTATTTCCTGTTTTTAAATCATCATATTTAAAAGAGAGACAAAACTAGTTCATCCTAAATTGTTCCCTGACTTCTATCAATGCGACTTTATTTTGATTGGTTTCACAGTTTGCACGTCAAGCAACCGGCAATGTGTCAGTGGCATTAAACGCCCACAGAAAAGGCGGGGCTTTCAGGAATGATAGGTAAGGAATAAGGATACGAGGACTACAAAGACGTCAGTGAAATATTTCGCATCACTTATCAGAAAAAGTGTACTTTAGGTCCCAGCTTCTGGACTGCACTATTATCGTCCGATACTGGAACACCCAGTATCATTCGATACTGGTCAGTATTCCCATATTGGACAATACTGGCACATATAAAATGTTATAGTATCGGGCATACTGGAACACAAGTATGTACCAGTATCGTTCAAAACTGGGACAACTCACTACTGGCACATGTGTTCCAGTATCGCCCGATACATAAAACGTTCCAGTATCGCTCGATACTGGAACATAATTTGGTGTTCCAGTATCGGAAAATACTGGAATAATAATATTGTACCAGTATCGAGCGATGATACTGGTATCTGTGACCTAAAGTATACTGTTTCCAACTAATCTTATAAATACTCACGACTAAAGGGCCCAACAGACTCCACAACGCTCGAACTCTTTGCGCTCTCGCACATGCGTAGAGTTCCACCACAACAAAATGACGCAGCCTGATTGGTCAACGGTGGTCAACGCTTGCGCACAGCGTTGGAGCGTTGTGGAGTCTGCTGAGCCCTTTAGGCATGACTAGAATCAGAAGGGCAACTCAAGATATGTTTTGGGGAAAGGAATGAAGAAAAAACAAACAATTCAGTGCTCAGAATACCAATAAAAAACATGTTTTTTTCTTCTTTTTTCTTTGTTTACTGATATGTTTTTTTTGCATTTTGAACACTGACATATGGAGAAAAAAACCACGTATTATTATGAGTTGTTAGAAAAGTATTATTCTGGCGTTATTGAATTTCGCTGGAGATTAGAGTACTTAATTTGCTTCGGTCGTGTTAAATATCGGTCGTGTTGAATGTTTAAGAGTGTCATTTAAGGGCTATTGTCGTTGATGATGCTGTTTTGTTCCAAGCAAGTTTATTCTCTCACATGAACACATGAATACTCGAGGCGTAGATAGGAGGGGCTTTCGTAAAGGCTTGGTAAAGAATAGTCAATTCTTTTTCGCCTGACAGAAAAGATTTTAGAAATCTAAATTATGATCAAATGCTGCAAGGAAAGGCGAGGCTCTTACAAATATATGTGTAAACATACTGAAAGTTAATGGCACATTCTATTCTCAAAGTGTTATTTTTCGTGTTATAATATTGTTTGTGGAGGACATTTTTAGGTGGTTTAAAAAAGTAGTGCCCCGTTGTACTATAACTGTAGGTCATTCGTCATGTTTAATTGCAGATACATGTACTTTACAGCAGCCTAAGATGACATATATCTGAGAGGTATACAACTTTTGATTGTTTCCTGAATTGTATCAATTTAAAATATATCATGCGTAAATATATTCTTGCAGCGTATTTGCCACCGTCGAACTACCAAATCTGGATACCAACAAAGTGGATTTCGTGGAGATATTACTGGTGCCAGACATAAAGATGTCTTCAAACAAATCTTCGTAAGTACTTTTAAGTACTTTTAATGGAACTGTTCCCTTAATGCTTAAAAACATTAAGGGAACAGTTCCATTTATACTCGATACAATTATCGAGACTGCATCCAGACTCAATTAGTTTTGAGCTCGAAACTTTTTAAATTGAGGCTCGATAAAATAGACATTATTGGCTCGATAGTAGACAATAATAATACCCTGGCACGGCTGTTTGATCCCACATGATGTGTCCGATTTATTCTGAGAACACCGTAACTTGCTGGACCAGTTCTGTTTTTAACTGATTCAAATACCTGAATATACTGGCCATCTTTTGTAGAAATTTCAGAACATTTGTTGGTGCCAGTTCTGAGAAATAGAGCTTTGAATATTATTATTTACTATAATAGCGCCCTCATCGGCCACATTTCTTATAGAGTTATGTACATGTAAAATAATTATGTATCATGTAGAAAATGCCGATAATTTAAAAAGGGCTCCAACAATTGTCTTGAAATTTTCACCGTATACTCTTATTCATTAGCACTACTAAATCAGGTCAAACCATAAAAGGGGCACTATAATGATCTTTTTTTATCCAATAATTTTAATTATAAATCGGACAGTCAAACAGCCTTGCTGGGAAATTGTAAGCAAATACTGTTTATCTTTATGACTTCCTCGTATCGAGACTGGTATCGAGTCCGTATCGAGTACTCGATATGAAGCTCTATTGACATGCCGCACACTTGTCCTTGACTATGCAGCCCTTTATGGCAAAAGAATGTATCTTATATGTAGTTTTCTAACAGTATACTTCCTTTTAACATGATCGAAGTTAGCTTTTTTCTCCATAATTCATGTAGTGGTAAAAGGCAGTATATTACTTTTATTGTCTTTACAAGTTGCAACCTTTTTCTTAAGTGAGGATTATTGAACCAAGTTAACACAATCCATGGTAAAAGGAAGTATATCATTAGGAAAGTACATAAGATACATCCTTTTGCCATAAAAGTGGCTGTATGTAGACAAGAGATATTATGCTGCTCGATAAATAATCCCTTGCTGCTCGATACGGGACTCGATATTTTCTGTCAAACCTGTCTCGATAAAAAATCTTGTCGTGATGCGGTCTTGATAAATTTATAGTGTATAAACGGAACGGTTCCCTACGTAGGGGTGTACGTGATATACATGTAAGAAATGTATAATTTCATCACACACACCCCCACACGTTTTAACTCCAGAACTTTCAGAATAACCATGGTAGTACTTCCACGAAATAAATGATAAATTTTATCAATGTGGGGAAGCTGTATATTCAATAATGAATGATGTCTACAGACACTAATACAGGGTGAGTCAAAAAAACCTGCAATAGTGGAAAGAAGCCATCTTGTTTTAAAAACTGAGTTGAAGTTTGAATTTTTTTAAACGTTACAAGATTACCTTATTTGTTACTAAATTTGTCAATATCATTTTCCGTCTGCCTTTGGTGAACCTTTTAACCCGCGCACTCATTCCACACGTTTGTCCACGAGATACCCAAAATATGCAACAGATCGCAAAATGTGTCTCTCATTCAAATTTGGAAACTTGAGTACATTTGTGATGTTATTGGAATTTAATGCATCCTTTCTTGTTTACATCTGAGTTAACATAATTAATTTACCCTACCCATGCTATGAAATGCTTATAATTAATGTTCTAAATTCTAATACAAAACTGATATTTTCCAAATAGGCCTATGAAAATGCAATGTGTGCCATTTCAATTGAAAATCGCTGTCCTCGTGGACAAACATGTAAATTTGGTTGTGTAGCAAAGAGGGTAACCAAAGATTTCCTTTTTTCACACAAAGTTAGGATTAAATATGTCATTCTTGCAACGTTTAAAAAGTTTTAAAATTCATTTTGGTTTTGAAAACAAAATGGCTTCTTTCCACTATTGCAGGGTTTTTTTTGACTCACCTTGTATATGTATTATCAGTTTCCCTGCATTGACTAGGGCAGTTTCTATGTGTGTGTTTGTTTGTTTTTTGACACGACAACATGGAGAGTGACAAAGATTCGCTTTAGATTATTTTTTGTTCCAAGAATATGTCGGGCAGTTGATGTCGGGCTTGTAAGGAACATACCTGATTTGCCTTCGCCCAATTAAAAAGGGATGTCCCCGTAACCGCACTATCCCAAGCGAAATTGGTATATGGCATTCCATGACGCCTGATTTTTATACAAAGGGACCTGCACTTTGTCTTCGCCCAGTTGCAGAAAAATTCTTGTTTACGGCTCTTTACCAAGGCGAAGTGTAAGGCATTGCCTGTTTTCGTTGCAAGGGGCAGGTATTTTTCGAAACGGTACGGACATGCTTGCTACTTTGTCTTCGAACACAACGTGAGTTGATTAATGTCCATTCTTGTAGACAATTAGTGGCGGCATCACTCACACAGAACAATTTAGAAATGCTGCCATCTTGGACTTGTAGCAGTGGTCAGTCTCTTACACAAATCCTGATTATGACGCTCTTTTCCCAGTACCAGTCAATTAATGCAAGTCAAAATGTGTTATCACTGATACGGGCTCGTACCACCAGAATAGTGATACATTACTGTGGTAATACGGGAAAATATTCACCGGGACAATAAGGCCAAACAAAGAAGATAGTCTGTCATTTTGATTTTTTTTTTTTAGAAAAAAAAGTTCTCTGAAGCTTGGATTAGCACAAAAAAAAATCATACCTCATAGCCTATTTTCTTTAAAAAAAAATTAAAAATCGCAGAGCACTTACCTTATTTGCAAAATGTTTCTGAGACAGACTTCTTTGTTTGGCCTAACCAATGACAAATTCAGCATTCATGTCTACCAAATGATAAAACCAAGTATCTATAATGATGTTGGCGTTGTTTTATTTCAGAGAGCGATGTGACACCGGAACACTACTAGTTTTGCAACGCATGATAGAAGAGCGAGGGTTAAACTGGAAGTGTACATATGATCCTCTGTACGTATTCATTACCTAAAGAAAGTATACCACTTTGTTTATGTCATTTTGAGTAACATTCAATTTTTTTTTGACCAAACAGGCTAAATAGGCATTTAGATGAATCTTTTAGCTATAATTTGATACAAAATTTGCCCCCTAATGCATTTGCATTGTGCGATCGATAGCCCCGTCAATCCTGGGTATACACACACAGAGAAACCTAAATTGGTCCTTTCTTCTCGTGCTGTGTATTGGAAATAAGACTTTTGAAAATAGGATTATTTTTTCTTTAAATGGTGCCAATCATGGTTTATCTTTGTTGTTAGGGGAAAAAATTGGTATCAAATTATGCCTAAAAGATTCATCTAAATGCCTATCTAGCCTGTTTGGTCAAAACAATTGAATGTTACGCAAGATGACATAAACAAAGTGGTATACTTTCTTTTGTTGAACCCTTTATGTGCATGTATCAATCCCAATCAGCAATGAAGAGGATAAATTCCGCCGTACCTGGAGTGCATCCCATGTGTACCAAATATTGAGCTCCTGAATAGTTAGACTAATTAAATGTATTCAGTCTGCATTCGTTGCACTAGTCTACCTACACAAGAACAAAATATTCGGTACAGTTGAGATGTCTTAGTTATGGTGGATTTCGAATCGCTCATGGCATGGCTGGCTGTAATTGGTGCATTCAGGAGAGTCCGAAAAAACGGCCAATTTCTTTTTTTAAAGTTTCACACACAAAAGCTCATATGCAGAAACACGTTTTAGTTAATCAAATGTAATCCGTGTTTCTAACTAACACTGCTACGCGTAATTGGCAATGGTGTACAAATATACACTGGTGTAAAGCTATTGATTGGTGTGTTTGGTAATTAGTTGTTTTCATTTAATTTTAAGGTAGTCATCTTTTTTCGCTTTGCGACCGTTGGTGCACCACACTAAAACTAATTGTAATTTTATTTATTTTTGTTCTTTAAACACGCATACTGGAGGACTGGAGAACTTCTAAGTAAATAATACAACTGTGGAGTTTCATTTCGTGGTCCACTATATCAAGTTCCTGTAGATCCGAAAGTTTGGAAATAATTAAACAAAACTTGATATTGATGTCTATATCGGGATGAAACAAAAAGATGCCTTTACCTTTATGGCCATATTATGCTATCAAATTTAGTTGAATGTGGAAGGTCGTTTAAATATCAATACTGTAACATTTCATTATGGCACTTTGCAATTGATGAGCCTGTGAATGTGCCCCAAAAAGGGAACACTGCAAAGTGCCAACACTTTGTTAGACATCTCGAGAACACACTGATGTGCTGCTACCATGTCATAGGTCCAAGTAAGATTAGAAACGCTTAACAAATTATAGTCACCCGGCGCTGTTCGTTTATTGTGCGATGTACGTAATGCTTATCATAGGAGAAGAATGCTGTTTTATAATACAGTAGGCCTTTTATTATGTATGTTAACTTAAATGCATCGTCATGTTGTCGTCCCAGCATGCAATGCGGGCTATCTGTAACTAGAGAAATGAATAGTCTTTACTCTAAACATTATTATCAAAACCTGTGATTATTTACAATCAAATAATTCAATGTATGTGTGTCCTGTCTATTTTATACTCGTTCAGGGAATTCCGGTATATCCAATGCACTACACTCGACAACCCTCAAGATTACCCAGCATGCAGTTCAGGATTCTCTATCATTGGATTAACTATATGGAGTTATTTAACATTATGCTTGCTAGGCTATGTTTTAAGTCATAGGGGATGAGGCTCTTGATTTAATGGTGATGATACTACTAGCTTTTATAGTTTAATGCTAAAAGACAGCGTAAAAGAGAACACTTAGAATTGTATTTAACATTAATATGAAGATGGTATCGACGGCTAGCATGAGTCAATCGTATACCTTGTAATATTGAGCATCTTATACTCACTCGTTTATACTCTGTAATATTTTATTTCGACAGGGAACTCACCAAAGAAAAATGTAATTTATACCATCGTTAAATGTTGCAAATTAGCCGCTTCTGTTCTGTAAAAATATGCAAATTATCAACATTCAAAGCTGCCAAATTTACTTTTTTGGGAGCAAAAATCCTGTGCATACAACTCTGGAATAATATTACATTATTTGGCAATATTTTGTTTTTGGCTTGTGTTATGGTTATTGCAAATTACCATATAAGATGTTTATGTTTTGTACACGTCTTTTTATTGTTATTATTGTTATTATTATTTGTATGTGTCAGGTTTAGATCATTAACAAAGTGCTCTCTCTCGTTACGTATCTTGGCTTGCACATTCCGTGTATTCTGTAGTAGGCCTAATTGCCGATAGTTGCTTGATAACTATATAGAAAAAAAATTGAAATGCTTGGCTGACTTCTTAGTGGCCAGGAGAGGTACTCGGTAAAAAGCTCATCTGGGGTTACACCTTACGAACACCCGTAATCCTAGGTTCACGTCCCTTATATGGGGATAAGGCCGTGAACCCAAGATAAGGGCCTTATCTTGGGTTGAGGTGCCTAAACTTCGGTAAACGTGCCTTATCTGCGGATAAGTGTCGTTAACTGGTGATAAGGCCACGTTGTCGTAAGCTTTGAGCCTTATCTAAGGATAAGAAGCGTTACCCAGGGATAAAGCCCGCCTTAACCTAGGATTACGACCCTTTCAGGCGTTAAGGTGAAAACGATACACTTATAATGCTTCCAAAGCAGACATCGTGTATTTTGTGTCGATCCGCTAATTTGTTCTCAGCGCGAAGCTGGCATTGATTGTGTGGGTTATTTTACGTCACTGCATGCATATGCATAACTGTTATGCCAGAACATCAAGGCGATGTTATGATTTGCACGTACCTGCATCTATGGATTAGCTATGTGGAACCCATTGATACAGCGAACCAGCATAAAGAACACCTACGGTTGCACTTTTTACTAGTGGTTGTGTGAGGGTGGATAATCTTCTGAAATAATATTATTTTAAACTTGATGCTTCAGTACTATATAAAAGACAATAATGTTATTATGAACGTAACTTTTATAACTTAATATTATGCTTTTTAATAAAAAGAACAACAAACCAATCAAGAACAATTTAATTGATGATATCTATCATTTGATTTACATGCAACTACAATCAAGGAAAATAATAGTTGGCACACTTGACGCAACTTATTACAAATATCCCTGTGCTCGCAATTGAGATCAGACTTGGGACATAGCACTGTTTATTAGAAAGCAAAAGTCTCCCCTTATATCCTTCCCCACCCCCCATCAATCAATGTTGGGGGACCTACCATGGCTTCTGATAATATGACTCGGATCAACATTGCCTCCGGGGAGAGGGGCGGGTTTTTTCCGTAATTAAGACAAAGTGTGCCAACCTTTTTTTCCTTGATTGTAGACTATAAATTCTCTCTAACTTTTATTCTGCTATATTGGGCTATTCCCGATAATACCCCCCCCCCCCCCCCCCCCCAATAGAGCACATCGGAATTCCAGACTTTTTTCCCACACATTTTTCAATGGAATTCCATACCTTTTTGGCACATGTTCTTGGAATTCCAGACTTGTTCACAATTTAGACCCCCCCCCCCCCCCCACCCCCATATAGAGAACATCGGAATTCCGACGCCATGCACCAATCCAATTGAATGTAAAATAGGCCGGGTGCGATTCCCCTTTGTAATCCGTTGCGCATGGCTACATGGATAACCTCTTATTATAGCTGATATATTTCATTTAATTTACTTAAAACTAGACTATCAATACCCTCTTGGAACGTCTACTCTAATATAATCTATAACGAGCCGTATTCTTCCCGTATATGGGGATAAGGCCGTAAACCTAAGGTAAGGGCCTTCAATAATAGGTTGAGGTGCCTTATCTTCGGTAAAGGTGCCTTATCTGGAATTTAATGCATTATCTGAGGATAAGGGTCGTTAACTGGTGATAAGGCCACGTTGTTCTATGTTATTAGCTTTATATATGGAAGGAGCGTTTACTAGGGATAAAGCCCGCCTTAACCTAGGTTTACCTACCTTATCTGGGGTTAAGGCAGATACAATTATGCGTCCGTGAAACGCTGACGTATTTTGTGTCAATCAGCGAATTTGTTATCGTTCTAAGCGTGAAGCTGTCATTGATCGGATTTATTGTGTGGGTTATGTTTTACGTCACTGCATGCATATGCATACAGTAATATGCCAGAAAATCAAGGCAATGATAATGATTTGCACGTATCTGCATCTATGGATGAGCTGTGTGGATCCCATTGATGCAGGGAACCAACATAAAGAACACCTAGGGTTGCCCTTTTTGCTATTCATGCTAGTGGCGGTGTGTGGGTATGGAATGGGGGTAGTTTAACGCGCGTTTAACTAAAACTCGTGCACCAATTGTATGCCTCGAATGATTACACAACTGTGCCCGGTGAACGCCACTGTGCATATTGTGTAGTCTTACAAAATACACTTTCGTTTGAGGTATTCGGTCGATATCTATTGTAACTCATTTGGGCCACGCAACATTGAATACTTGTTTACAGTGACCGCACTACCACTCTGGGGACGAGATTTGCGGAGGTTAAAATCGGATTTCTTTTTTTTAAACACATCGTTTAAAAGAAAATGTCACGTTTATTTTGAAAGATGAGTTTAGTAAGAGAATACGGCCCATTACGATTAGTGTTTACAGAGGCAGTGAATCGTTCACTTTGCATATCAGATGATCATAGCATTTTTAATTTACGTCACATCTGAAATAATAATATCTATTGTATATATATGAAATGCTATTTCTCTTTAACAATCATGTCTCATCAGACATGTTTTTGTTCAGGCGACAAAACATAAATATGTACGGACAAACGGGCCCCTCAGGTAAGTCGGTTGGTCGGACGGTGTGGGGTTTGTTTCAAAAATAATCGTGATGTGAGAATGGTGTTGAATTGTCAAAACGAATTTTGATTATGTTTTAACAATTTCAACAACAACAAATCAAAATCATTTTTAAAAATCATTTTTTGTCAAACATGGTCAGGCCCGTTGAGGGGGTTTGTTTTTGTCACCTTTATGTACACGTCACACATACATGTACGAGGGGTATCAAAAAGTTTTTTGAAATCACCCAGAAGTGAAGGAGCTATATCGATGAAATCTTGTCAGTGTAATCACTGGTCCTTAAAAACATTATGGTTCAAAAATGGTCTCATAAGTATGTTTACTTTTTATACAGGTGGCGCTAGATGCCACGGCCATGAAAATCAATGACGTCTCTCTTCCAACGGTGCTGTGTAAATGGTAAACGATAATGGTCCAAAAAACTGATCCTTGTGGGTAGCCTTCCAGAGGAGTATGAGGCTTAGAAATGTTGTCATTTACAGAGATAAATTGAGACCTACGAATGACAAATGACAAAATTTAAAAAGAAATCTGAGCCTAATATTCTTCTGGAAGGCGTCCCACAAGAATCAGTTATTGGACCATTATAATTTACCATGTACACATCACCGTTGGAAAACGTACAACCACATATGGGCGATTCCATGAAAATGTGACGGAGCAAAAAAACTAAAAAATGCTCCAAAATATTTAATTTTACATTCATGTTGTGCAAAGCCTATGCAAACGTTCAGGAAAAAATATTGCAACCATTGACCGTTGTTAACTATGATTTTTTAAAACTTTTCTGACTTCCAAAACGGTAACACGTGTTACCGAAGCAACACTTTTTTGAAAATATTTCCTAATTGATGTGATTTTAATTGATGCCACTTATAATTTTAATCCTACTAGTTGGGCCCTATTTAAAAATAGTAAACAATTTGATAAATTCATAACCACCATTCCACTATAAGCCATCAAAATGTCGTAACGCGTGTTACCGAACTCATATTCAGTAAAACGTGCTAAAACCTTAATTTTTTTAGAGTTAGTTATCACTATTTATGGTTTATATGTTAGTTCCATTGTCAAAGTCAAAATAGGCCGGGTGCGATTCCCCTTTGTAATCCGTTGCGCATGGCTACATGGATAACCTCTTATTATAGCTGATATATTTCATTTAATTTACTTAAAACTAGACTATCAATACCCTCTTGGAACGTCTACTCTAATATAATCTATAACGAGCCGTATTCTTCCCGTATATGGGGATAAGGCCGTAAACCTAAGGTAAGGGCCTTCAATAATAGGTTGAGGTGCCTTATCTTCGGTAAAGGTGCCTTATCTGGAATTTAATGCATTATCTGAGGATAAGGGTCGTTAACTGGTGATAAGGCCACGTTGTTCTATGTTATTAGCTTTATATATGGAAGGAGCGTTTACTAGGGATAAAGCCCGCCTTAACCTAGGTTTACCTACCTTATCTGGGGTTAAGGCAGATACAATTATGCGTCCGTGAAACGCTGACGTATTTTGTGTCAATCAGCGAATTTGTTATCGTTCTAAGCGTGAAGCTGTCATTGATCGGATTTATTGTGTGGGTTATGTTTTACGTCACTGCATGCATATGCATACAGTAATATGCCAGAAAATCAAGGCAATGATAATGATTTGCACGTATCTGCATCTATGGATGAGCTGTGTGGATCCCATTGATGCAGGGAACCAACATAAAGAACACCTAGGGTTGCCCTTTTTGCTATTCATGCTAGTGGCGGTGTGTGGGTATGGAATGGGGGTAGTTTAACGCGCGTTTAACTAAAACTCGTGCACCAATTGTATGCCTCGAATGATTACACAACTGTGCCCGGTGAACGCCACTGTGCATATTGTGTAGTCTTACAAAATACACTTTCGTTTGAGGTATTCGGTCGATATCTATTGTAACTCATTTGGGCCACGCAACATTGAATACTTGTTTACAGTGACCGCACTACCACTCTGGGGACGAGATTTGCGGAGGTTAAAATCGGATTTCTTTTTTTTAAACACATCGTTTAAAAGAAAATGTCACGTTTATTTTGAAAGATGAGTTTAGTAAGAGAATACGGCCCATTACGATTAGTGTTTACAGAGGCAGTGAATCGTTCACTTTGCATATCAGATGATCATAGCATTTTTAATTTACGTCACATCTGAAATAATAATATCTATTGTATATATATGAAATGCTATTTCTCTTTAACAATCATGTCTCATCAGACATGTTTTTGTTCAGGCGACAAAACATAAATATGTACGGACAAACGGGCCCCTCAGGTAAGTCGGTTGGTCGGACGGTGTGGGGTTTGTTTCAAAAATAATCGTGATGTGAGAATGGTGTTGAATTGTCAAAACGAATTTTGATTATGTTTTAACAATTTCAACAACAACAAATCAAAATCATTTTTAAAAATCATTTTTTGTCAAACATGGTCAGGCCCGTTGAGGGGGTTTGTTTTTGTCACCTTTATGTACACGTCACACATACATGTACGAGGGGTATCAAAAAGTTTTTTGAAATCACCCAGAAGTGAAGGAGCTATATCGATGAAATCTTGTCAGTGTAATCACTGGTCCTTAAAAACATTACGGTTCAAAAATGGTCTCATAAGTATGTTTACTTTTTATACAGGTGGCGCTAGATGCCACGGCCATGAAAATCAATGACGTCTCTCTTCCAACGGTGCTGTGTAAATGGTAAACGATAATGGTCCAAAAAACTGATCCTTGTGGGTAGCCTTCCAGAGGAGTATGAGGCTTAGAAATGTTGTCATTTACAGAGATAAATTGAGACCTACGAATGACAAATGACAAAATTTAAAAAGAAATCTGAGCCTAATATTCTTCTGGAAGGCGTCCCACAAGAATCAGTTATTGGACCATTATAATTTACCATGTACACATCACCGTTGGAAAACGTACAACCACATATGGGCGATTCCATGAAAATGTGACGGAGCAAAAAAACTAAAAAATGCTCCAAAATATTTAATTTTACATTCATGTTGTGCAAAGCCTATGCAAACGTTCAGGAAAAAATATTGCAACCATTGACCGTTGTTAACTATGATTTTTTAAAACTTTTCTGACTTCCAAAACGGTAACACGTGTTACCGAAGCAACACTTTTTTGAAAATATTTCCTAATTGATGTGATTTTAATTGATGCCACTTATAATTTTAATCCTACTAGTTGGGCCCTATTTAAAAATAGTAAACAATTTGATAAATTCATAACCACCATTCCACTATAAGCCATCAAAATGTCGTAACGCGTGTTACCGAACTCATATTCAGTAAAACGTGCTAAAACCTTAATTTTTTTAGAGTTAGTTATCACTATTTATGGTTTATATGTTAGTTCCATTGTCAAAGTCAAACTTAATTTTAATTTAGAAATTAAATAAATAATATAAAGCTAGTAAATTATGGATGGACAAAATGTAACGCGTTGTACCGTAACAACGTGTTACCGACTATTTTGCAATTTACAAAAAAGTGAGAACTTAAATTCTTGTTATTATTCTAGTATTATAAACCTTGGGTAGGTACTTGCTCACAGTAGTGACCAATTGATTGCAGGTAGGTTAGTTTAAATACACAAGCAAAACAAAGTTGGGATTTTTTTTAGTGTGTCTTTTTTCGTAACGCGTGTTACCGATATTCAGAGCGGTCTTACATTAACATGAGCTGATATTTCATATTGGTGTTAGCATGAGGATTTAGTCTTAAGTCTTGGGTATTACAATACAAAAGATGTAAACTTCATTCAGACTACTTTTACAGTTATAGAGGGGAGAATAAAGAATGGCGCCCTAAAATGTAACGCGTGTTACCGTGGAATCGCCCATATGTGTCATCCTAAAGAAGAGTGCAAAAGACCAACCACCAAGTGGGAAAAATTGGTTGTAATAATATGGTTGTAATAACGTTAAAACAACAAAGGCATGTTGCATTTTTGCTGTAGCTTGGTTGTATATGAACGTTTTTAACGTCTTTTAACGTCATTATTGTCATACCAACGGTATTACAACGTGTTTTTGCTATTGAATAAAAAAAGTACTGAAGATGGTGTGGATATGTTACTAACGTTAGGGTGACGTAAATAAGACGTTTAACAACGAGCTGTGTTGCTTAAAGTGACACAATTTACATTAAGAACCAGGGACATTTTGAGGTTTAGCGGGGTTAATATGCTCCCTGCTCTTGCTTATTTGAAACCTTGGGTTAAGGTTTGTCCTGTAGGTGTGTGTAGCCTTTGCCTTACAAAAACACCGTAACATAATATACGTGACAAGGAACATATTTTAAACCGGTGTGAACAAAAAAATACACTAAATTATCTGTACGAAGAAGACCTAGGATGTTCAACTATATACGAGGATGCCGCTCGAATTGGTGGTCTGTACGAGTCGTTCTTGTAATACACAGATGTGGGCTGAAATAACACAGAAAATAACAATGATTAGTGTTTCATCATCATCGGTCGTCTTTGGCTTCCATCATTCTTTCTTGGCTATTTGTTTACTCCATTGGTGCGTCACGCCTAGTGGGGGTATGTATAGGAATGATACGACGCGCAGCAGTGTTACGATGCTCTAACCGACTGCGCCACCTCGCGCCATGATTAGTGATTAGGACACCATGCAATTACCTTAAGTAGGTCGACGGTCGCCTGCAAAATGTTTGTATGTGTTTCAATATATTTATTGTGCCCCGGTTTTAACGACAATGATCTTAAAGGCTAAAGGCAAAATCCCACTCTGGTTAGTTCACCCGGGGTGAACTGGCTTACACTGTTCATTTGGTGACAGTTAGAGTAGAAGGAGAAATCTCAACCTTGAGATATTCCAAATGGATCTGAGTGGACCTAAGGGTTTTAGGTAAATGGATCAGGTTCGTCTTCGCTTAAAGTTTGCAATGCGTGTTTTCTTTGCTTTACTGGGTTGTCCAAACATTTAATGTTCCTGTACGAATGCAGAAGACATCTTTTTGGGGATGCCGACCAGCGTTCGAAATAGCGGCCATCCGGTCATCCGAAATGACCAAATCTACCACGGATGACCAGTTTTTCTTGGCCGATCATCCGGCGGATGACCAAAATGATGAGAGATAAAAGTGAAGAAAAGGATCACCAGGATGCATTAGAGGCTATAGACCTGACCGTAATATTGAGAGACGTACTGAAAGAACAAGTCATGGTCGCGAATGAACCAACCCTAGAAGCTGCACATGAGGATGACAATGACACATCTGACGACACCGACCCTGCAGTTTGCAGTTGTATAACTTGAGGCTGCGTCAGATGAGGATGACTTTGATACAGATCCAATGGAGTCGGGAGATAAAAGTGAAGAAGAGGATCATCCGGATGCATTAGAAGTTGCAAATGAAGATGACACTGACACAGCGGACGACACCGACCCTGCAGTTGTGGAACTTGAGGCTGAGTCGGATGAGGATGACCTGGATACAGATCCAATGGAGTTGGGAGATGAGAATGAAGAAGAGGATCATCAGGATGCATTATAAGCTGTAAATGAGGATGACACTGACACAGTGGACGACACCGACCCTGCAGTTGTGAAACTTGATGCTGAGTCAAATGAGGATGACCTGGATACAGATCCAATGGAGTCGGGAGATACGAGTGAAGAAGAAGATCATCATTTCAGGGCTTACAGCTGGTCGTCCTATTGAGAGAGGTACTAAAAAAACCCGTGACGACTAGAACAAATAAGTGACTGAAGAACTATAGTAGTTAAAAGAGAGGAGATTGTAAAATAAAGAGAAAGTTGTTTATGGAGCATTAATGTGGAGTTGTCAATAATTATATGTATGTATATATGAAGACTCGCTTAAAATATGATTTTTGAGCTTGCCACTGAAAAATGCGGATAACAAAAATATTGGCGGATGACCAAAATCCCAACCTAGGTTATCCGGTGGATGACCAATATATTTTTCTTATTTCGAACGCTGATGCCGACACTTCTGAATACCAGATCGGTGCAATTTTTTTATTTAAAGAAACTCATGATGTGAGAAAAAACTACATATCAGCGCTTGAAATGCAAAGAAAAACATATTTAGTGACTGATGCTACTTTGTGCACTGATATATCTTACTTGGTATTGAGCTATATGATGTTTACTGAAAGGATTGATCCAAAAACATATAACTTCTTTCATTAAAAGCATATCATGAGTATCGTTGAATATGATAAACATATCATGCTTGTATTCGAATGGCAGACTTTATTTTCTACATGCCTTGGTTGGTTGGGGTGGCGAGTATAGAGTCTCCATAGCAATTTAGCGCTCCTTGGAAGAGTCAGTTCAGAATAATTATACATAATATATGGTCAAATTCAATTAAAAAATATATATATTCAAGATGAAATCATGGATTTTGATTGCTAAAGCAAGGTTTAACAACAAAAAACATTCTAGTAACTGTACAATCGCCCATTATTCCCTTAAAATAAACTCACCCTTGAAGCATAGGCAGTCACAGCTGGCTCCTGGTGTACACTGGTGTACATAGGTTGTTGTGGTTGTTGATAAAGCGTTGGCTGAGGCTGCGGCAACTGAGGAGTTGGATCCTGGTACTGTTGTTGAGGGATGTGTTGAGGGATGTTCGCGGCGGGGGCTGGTGGGACTTCATTGGCACCGGCCCGTCGACAGTAAAACATACAGAAACAACAGGTGGCGAACACAACGAGGAGGAATGAGGCGATGCCCGCAATTATACCAATCCACACAGTAGTTTGGGCTTCTGCAATAGTAAGAAATGAAAGTTGTGAGGATAAAGCTTAGCACCTTAATATCGGCATAATCAGTAACGAAACTATCCACATGTGTCTAATACTGAATCTGCACAGTAGTTTGGGCCTCTACAATAGTAAGAAATGAAAGTTGTGAGGATAAAGCTTAGCACCTTAATATCGGCATATCAGTAACGAAACTATCCACATGTGTCTAATAATGAATCTGCACAGTAGTTTGGGCTTCTGCAATAGTGAGAAATGAAAGTTGTGAGGATAGAGTATAGCACCTTGATATCAGCGTATCAGTAACGAAACTATCCACATGTGTCTAATACTGAATCTGCACAGTAGTTTGGGCCTCTACAATAGTAAGAAATGAAAGTTGTGAGGATAAAGCTTAGCACCTTAATATCGGCATAATCAGTAACGAAACTATCCACATGTGTCTAATACTGAATCTGCACAGTAGTTTGGGCTTCTGCAATAGTAAGAAATGAAAGTTGTGAGGATAAAGCTTAGCACCTTGATATCGGCATATCAGTAACGAAACTATCCACATGTGTCTAATACTGAATCTGCCCAGTAGTTTGGGCTTCTGCAATAGTAAGAAATGAAAGTTGTGAGGATAAAGCTTAGCACCTTGATATCGGCATATAAGTAACGAAACTATCCACATGTGTCTAATACTGAATCTGCACAGTATAGTTTAGTTTGGGCTTCTGCAATAGTAAGAAATGAAAGTTGTGAGGATAAAGCTTAGCACCTTGATATCGGCATATCAGTAACGAAACTATCCACATGTGTCTAATACTGAATCTGCTCAGTAGTTTGGGCCTCTGCAATAGTAAGAATTGAAAGTTGTGAGGATAAAACTTAGCACCTTGATATCGGCATATCGGTAACGAAACTATCCACATGTGTCTAATACTGAATCTGCTCAGTAGTTTGGGCTTCTGCAATAGTAAGACATGAAAGTTGTGAGGATAAAGCTTAGCACCTTGATATCGGCATATCAGTAACGAAACTATCCACATGTGTCTAATACTGAATCTGCACAGTAGTTTGGGCTTCTGTAGTAAGACATGAAAGTTGTGAGGATAAAGCTTAGCACCTTGATATCGGCATCTCAGTAACGAAACTATCCACATGTGTCTAATACTGAATCCACACAGTAGTTTGGGCTTCTGCAATAGTAAGAAATGAAAGTTGTGAGGATAAAGCTTAGCACCTTGATATCGGCATATCACTAACGAAACAATCCTTATGTGTCTAATACTGAATCTGCACAGTAGTTTGGGCTTCTGCAATAGTAAGAAATAAAAGTTGTGAGGATAAAGCTTAGCACTTTGATATCGGCATATCAGTTCAATTTCAATTTCAATTCAATTTATTATAAAATAACATCGTGGCCAAAGGCCAAATTGCGCATTTTTTACAATATAAAAACATATAATATTATCATCAAAAATACATATAAATACATGATAAAACAGCGATAACATATAAAATACATAATTATGATTGCAAATCCCCACACAAAAATTATTTAAGAATCCAAACACACACATTTACAAACAAATGAAACAAACATCCTCACACCACAAGTGTACACTCACCCCTCCACACATAAACCCCCTATACCACACACCCCGACAACACATGTATCCACTAAGCATGCACTCATACACAAACTCAGACCTACCAAACAACATTGCACATAAAAAGTACTAAAAGCCCCCCCCCCCCCCACCCCCCCCCCCCCCCCCCCCCCCCCCCCGTAAAGACCTAAAAAATTGCACATTATCAAATAATCACAAAATGTAAATGTTAACAGTACATCAAATCTCAATACATGTATACTGGGCAGTAAAAATGAATTGTACAACTGATTGACAAAAGAAAGAAATAAAAAGGCACACATAAACCCCCTTTACCACACAATTTGACACCATATGTATCCACTAAGCATGCACTCATACACAAACTCACAAGCCCACCTTCCAAACAACATTGCACATGAAAATAACTATTAGCCACCCCCCCCCCCCCCCCCCCCCCCCCAATATGATATTGACCTAATATTGCACATTATCAAATAATCACAAAATGTAAATGGAAACAGTACATAAAATCACAATACATGTATACTGGGCAGTCACCTAAAATATCAGTAACGAAACTATCCACATGTGTCTAATACTGAATCTGCACAGTAGTTTAGGCTTCTGCAATAGTAAGAAATGAAAGTTGTGAGGATAAAGCTTAGCACCTTGATATCGGCATATCACTAACGAAACTATCCACATGTGTCTAATACTGAATCTGCACAGTAGTTTGGGCTTCTACAATAGTAAGAAATGAAAGTTGTGAGGATAAAGCTTAGCACCTTGATATCGGCATATCAGTAACGAAACTATCCATATGTGTCTAATACTGAATCTGCACAGTAGTTTGGGCTTCTGCAATAGTGAGAAATGAATGTTGTGAGGATAGAGTATAGCACCTTGATATCAGCGTATCAGTAACGAAACTATCCACATGTGTCTAATACTGAATCTGCACAGTAGTTTGGGCCTCTACAATAGTAAGAATTGAAAGTTGTGAGGATAAAGCTTAGCACCTTGATATCGGCATAATCAGTAACGAAACTATCCACATGTGTCTAATACTGAATCCACACAGTAGTTTGGGCTTCTGCAATAGTGAGAAATGAAAGTTGTGAGGATAAAGCTTAGCACCTTGATATCGGCATATCAGTAACGAAACTATCCACATGTGTCTAATACTGAATCTGCACAGTAGTTTGGGCTTCTGTAATAGTAAGACATGAAAGTTGTGAGGATAGAGTATAGCACCTTGATATCAGCGTATCAGTAACGAAACTATCCACATGTGTCTAATACTGAATCTGCACAGTAGTTTGGGCCTCTACAATAGTAAGAAATGAAAGTTGTGAGGATAAAGCTTAGCACCTTAATATCGGCATAATCAGTAACGAAACTATCCACATGTGTCTAATACTGAATCTGCACAGTAGTTTGGGCTTCTGCAATAGTAAGAAATGAAAGTTGTGAGGATAAAGCTTAGCACCTTGATATCGGCATATCAGTAACGAAACTATCCACATGTGTCTAATACTGAATCTGCCCAGTAGTTTGGGCTTCTGCAATAGTAAGAAATGAAAGTTGTGAGGATAAAGCTTAGCACCTTGATATCGGCATATAAGTAACGAAACTATCCACATGTGTCTAATACTGAATCTGCACAGTATAGTTTAGTTTGGGCTTCTGCAATAGTAAGAAATGAAAGTTGTGAGGATAAAGCTTAGCACCTTGATATCGGCATATCAGTAACGAAACTATCCACATGTGTCTAATACTGAATCTGCTCAGTAGTTTGGGCCTCTGCAATAGTAAGAATTGAAAGTTGTGAGGATAAAACTTAGCACCTTGATATCGGCATATCGGTAACGAAACTATCCACATGTGTCTAATACTGAATCTGCTCAGTAGTTTGGGCTTCTGCAATAGTAAGACATGAAAGTTGTGAGGATAAAGCTTAGCACCTTGATATCGGCATATCAGTAACGAAACTATCCACATGTGTCTAATACTGAATCTGCACAGTAGTTTGGGCTTCTGTAGTAAGACATGAAAGTTGTGAGGATAAAGCTTAGCACCTTGATATCGGCATCTCAGTAACGAAACTATCCACATGTGTCTAATACTGAATCCACACAGTAGTTTGGGCTTCTGCAATAGTAAGAAATGAAAGTTGTGAGGATAAAGCTTAGCACCTTGATATCGGCATATCACTAACGAAACAATCCTTATGTGTCTAATACTGAATCTGCACAGTAGTTTGGGCTTCTGCAATAGTAAGAAATAAAAGTTGTGAGGATAAAGCTTAGCACTTTGATATCGGCATATCAGTTCAATTTCAATTTCAATTCAATTTATTATAAAATAACATCGTGGCCAAAGGCCAAATTGCGCATTTTTTACAATATAAAAACATATAATATTATCATCAAAAATACATATAAATACATGATAAAACAGCGATAACATATAAAATACATAATTATGATTGCAAATCCCCACACAAAAATTATTTAAGAATCCAAACACACACATTTACAAACAAATGAAACAAACATCCTCACACCACAAGTGTACACTCACCCCTCCACACATAAACCCCCTATACCACACACCCCGACAACACATGTATCCACTAAGCATGCACTCATACACAAACTCAGACCTACCAAACAACATTGCACATAAAAAGTACTAAAAGCCCCCCCCCCCCCCCCCCCCCCCCCCCCCCCCCCCCCCCCCCCCCCCCCCCGTAAAGACCTAAAAAATTGCACATTATCAAATAATCACAAAATGTAAATGTTAACAGTACATCAAATCTCAATACATGTATACTGGGCAGTAAAAATGAATTGTACAACTGATTGACAAAAGAAAGAAATAAAAAGGCACACATAAACCCCCTTTACCACACAATTTGACACCATATGTATCCACTAAGCATGCACTCATACACAAACTCACAAGCCCACCTTCCAAACAACATTGCACATGAAAATAACTATTAGCCACCCCCCCCCCCCCCCCCCCCCCCCCCCCCAATATGATATTGACCTAATATTGCACATTATCAAATAATCACAAAATGTAAATGGAAACAGTACATAAAATCACAATACATGTATACTGGGCAGTCACCTAAAATATCAGTAACGAAACTATCCACATGTGTCTAATACTGAATCTGCACAGTAGTTTAGGCTTCTGCAATAGTAAGAAATGAAAGTTGTGAGGATAAAGCTTAGCACCTTGATATCGGCATATCACTAACGAAACTATCCACATGTGTCTAATACTGAATCTGCACAGTAGTTTGGGCTTCTACAATAGTAAGAAATGAAAGTTGTGAGGATAAAGCTTAGCACCTTGATATCGGCATATCAGTAACGAAACTATCCATATGTGTCTAATACTGAATCTGCACAGTAGTTTGGGCTTCTGCAATAGTGAGAAATGAATGTTGTGAGGATAGAGTATAGCACCTTGATATCAGCGTATCAGTAACGAAACTATCCACATGTGTCTAATACTGAATCTGCACAGTAGTTTGGGCCTCTACAATAGTAAGAATTGAAAGTTGTGAGGATAAAGCTTAGCACCTTGATATCGGCATAATCAGTAACGAAACTATCCACATGTGTCTAATACTGAATCCACACAGTAGTTTGGGCTTCTGCAATAGTGAGAAATGAAAGTTGTGAGGATAAAGCTTAGCACCTTGATATCGGCATATCAGTAACGAAACTATCCACATGTGTCTAATACTGAATCTGCACAGTAGTTTGGGCTTCTGTAATAGTAAGACATGAAAGTTGTGAGGATAGAGTATAGCACCTTGATATCGGCATATCAGTAACGAAACTATCCACATGTGTCTAATACTGAATCTGCACAGTAGTTTGGGCTTCTGTAATAGTAAGACATGAAAGTTGTGAGGATAGAGTATAGCACCTTGATATCGGCATATCAGTAACGAAACTATCCACATGTGTCTAATACTGAATCTGCACAGTAGTTTGGGCCTCTACAATAGTAAGAAATGAAAGTTGTGAGGATAAAGCTTAGCACCTTGATATCGGCATATCAGTAACGAAACTATCCACATGTGTCTAATACTGAATCTGCACAGTAGTTTGGGCCTCTGTAATAGTAAGACATGAAAGTTGTGAGGATAGAGTATAGCACCTTGATATCGGCATATCAGTAACGAAACTATCCACATGTGTCTAATACTGAATCTGCACAGTAGTTTGGGCCTCTACAATAGTAAGAAATGAAAGTTGTGAGGATAGAGTATAGCACCTTGATATCGGCATATCAGTAACGAAACTATCCACATGTGTCTAATACTGAATCTGCACAGTAGTTTGGGCTTCTGCAATAGTAAGAAATGAAAGTTGTGAGGATAAAGCTTAGCACCTTGATATCGGCATATCAGTAACGAAACTATCCACATGTGTCTAATACTGAATCTGCACAGTAGTTTGGGCTTCTGCAATAGTAAGAAATGAAAGTTGTGAGGATAGAGTATAGCACCTTGATATCGGCATATCAGTAACGAAACTATCCACATGTGTCTAATACTGAATCTGCACAGTATAGTTTGTGCTTCTGCAATAGTAAGACATGAAAGTTGTGAGGATAAAGCTTAGCACTTTGATATCGGCATATCAGTAACGAAACTATCCACATGTGTCTAATACTGAATCTGTCTGATTTCTGTATTAAATAAATATCCGACCTTTAATGATCGGTTTTAATACAGATTGGGAATATTGATACTGATGATCCCCAAATCTAAGGAAACCCTAATCTTGCAACTCTTTTATTATGTCCCTAATAATGTTCAAAGTTGTTTTTTGATGAATGCTCCGTACAGGATGTCGGGCGTAATAACTTTGACTGAAATACATGCACAAACGCTGCGGCGAGTGTCATAGCGTCATACTCTTTCTTAAATACCACGGTTTTGGTTTATGAATATTGAATACATATTTTCTTAAGAATATATGTTCAACATAGACCAAGTTTTACGACAAATATAGCCAAGGTCAGTCAAGTGTTCACAATGACGTCTCTATAAAAAAGACAAAAATTAGCGGCATTGGTGCACGAATTCTAAATCTAATAATTACATATACGCTATAGTAAACTTACTAAAGGCGCGTAAATGAGGTCAAAATCAATGTAATAATCAAAGAAGATGTCTTGAGTGTTACCAGCATGCCTCACTTCTATCACGTGAACAGTGGGCTCCTGTGTCTATTGGTTTCCATTGACAATACATCGCAATGACAGGCTTATATAACTAGGATAATCGAGTGGGTCTTTAAGAATTCCTGCTGCTGGTCATAACATAAATCGCCCGCTTAGTAGCGCTATTAATTCGGTATGGTAAACCTATTGTTATCCATTACTACGAGAGGATTGCCCAGTGCGCGTGTACAACCAGGCAATCATATTTAAATTCGGGGCGTGTACGAGCGGTACTACTTGCTAACTGCATGTGTGAGTTTCCATTATGTTGCCGCCGGTTGGTTGCACACGAGAGTTATGTCATATAGCAACCAGTTTTGATGGAAGGCGAATATTTAAATTTTGTGCTGGTTTTAAGGGCACCAATTTACATGAATTTATAGCGTTGCTAAGCGGGCCTTGTAGCCTAATCATACGTCTGTACATCGGTATGAAATCAATCCATCTATCGTTTTTCATAAGACACCCTTTTATTCAAGGTTTTCAAAGAACGCTGGATTGGATGTGTAGTTGTTAACTACTTCAAACTTGCCTACCACTTTGGTAGTTCACCACAGACTAACTGGTCATACACCTGTTCACTCGATGACCGATTTTACAGAGTTCACAAGGAGAAATTGTAACCTTGTAAAACTCCAAAGAACATTGGATGTGACTAGAAACCCAGAGTGGTAGTTCGCCTTTAACACTTTCTACGTGGCTTTTGGATTTACCAAATGAAGAGGTATTTTGCAAAAGGGCCTACATCCACTTTGGCTCTTATTGAGAAAAAGTCAAAAAACTGTTTCTAAATATTCAAGTTGAGCAACTGAAAAACTGAATGGATTATGAAAGAGGTACACTACATACTAATTGAAATTGATATAAATTTTAAATGTGCTAGTTTTATTTTTTTTTAAATCATGTTTACATTTTTTGAAAATTTGGATGTAGGCCCTTTTGCAACAAAACTCCATCTGTTTGTACATAAAGAAAAAATACCACACACAAAAAATCATTTATTTTAATCATTGAAAATAAATAAGTTTGATATTGAAATGTATAGGTCACAATCATATGTTTTAAGGAAATAAAGTCATTTTTTTCAAAAATACCTACATCTCATTGTAAACAGCCATTGAAGTTGTTGTTTTGTTGCAAAAGGGCCTGTATCCCGATATAATTCTGGATGATTTTTCCCTATACATTTCTATATCAAACTCATTTTTTGAAAAAATGCACCATAGCCCTTTCGCAAAATACCTCTTCAAATACAAAACAGATTTTTCAGAAACCTTTCTCAAATGTCAAGGTTTATCTGAACGATTACTGAACCAATACTAGTCATGTTTGTACTTATTTTAATGCATTTATCATGGTGATTATAAATATGGTAATGAAATTAAATAATTTTGACATATTTGAAAAAAGTGACATTTTGGAATGTCGGCTGCAGCTGCCTGCCGCGTGGAAATATTAAGCGTATGTTTGACACTGTCCCTCTTATAGCTCTTTTTGAGAAAAATCCCTGTGAGCAATTCAGTGTTGGAAAGCATGATGGACTGTACAAAAAATATTCTATGCAATAACTGAGCGATTTTTAAAACAGACTGCGCCATAATCCAGGGAAAATAATAAGCGACATCATGACTTGAAAAGAGAGTGATGCGTTCACACTTACCCCATATATCTTTCCATGTGATTGGTGCTGTAATAAAGAACAAATACATTTATTTGGTGATGTATATAGAAAGTATTCACACGTGCGGAAGATTTCTTCTTTAACATGTTTAAGCAACAACTTGAATCTATATCTCTGATACAATTATTGAATGGAGGTCTTTAACCAACAGATAATTTGAAATACATTCCCAAATGAATATTTCTTTGCCAGACTTTTAGAAATGCTTTCTGTTTTAATTACATATTTCATGGATTCTTTAAAAAGTAACATTTCATGAATTTATTCTTACAAACAAGCTCGTACACAAAATGGGTAAATGTATAAAAATGTACACAATTTCAGAGCTGATAAAATATAAATTCTTCACACCTTATTTGTAACAGTTTGGGAACACCATGTGTTCTATAACACGTCTGTGAACACCTGACGCGTTCTTGAACATATTGGTGTTCCCAAACTGTTACAGAAAAGGTGTTAAGAAAGGTGTTCCTTTGTTTAACACGGTGTTCAAAATAGAACACATTCAATTTTCAGCTGACTAAATTCTGTAAAGGTAATACAAATTTTGATGTTTTTCAAATATTTGTGGATATAGGATACTGATTAAATAAGAGAAAATATGTGTAAATATTTCCAATATAAAAGTTTAAAATCATAGAACATGCCTTTGGTGTTAATTACCAGAACACCTTTTGAGGCGTCCAAAATGTTACAGTGTTCTAGCTGGCCAAAATTCAAATAATGCCAAATAATACAATCCCAAGGTATTTAAGAACCTGCCTTGAATCCCTTATTGGGAATAACTAGCGAGCCCAATGAGCTTTCAATCAATATTTGTAGGTTTCCGTGGTTTTGTACGTTTCAGCGGTAGAAGGTCAAAATATTCCAAAATTGTGTTGCCTTACAATAATTGAGTTACGTCCTACCTTCCGTCTGTGACGTAGCCAAGCTAAATAAACTCGATGTCAATATCAGGAGAACTCCATTTCTCTGCGACATATTTAAGGTTCCTGAAAATCAAAGAAACAAGAGACGATCATCCACTGAAACCCAGAATGATGAATTGTATTAACGCTTTGCACACGGCTATTTATAACTTTCATTATACAGAACAGATTTCCAGAAACTGTTTCAACTTTCAAAGTCTATCTCAAGGATTAGGTAGTATACAATAAAAAAGCACCATATCACTACAAAAAGAAAAGCACACCAGTCAATGATACGTTTTTTTCTACTCTGAGCTTTGATATGCTTTTCTCTGAAACATTTTGTCCAAATATCATTCCTTTCATAAAAATATATCATGAAATCCTCTAAAAAGAAAAAGAAAAACATTTTTATAGCACTTTACACAAAGAAAGAACACATCAGCCATGATATGCTTTTTTTCTATTCTGAGCTGTGATATGCTTTTCTCTGAAACATTTTGTCCAAATATCATTCCTTTCATACAAATATATCATGAATTCCTCTAAAAAGAAAAAAACATTTTTATAGCACTTTACACAAAGAAAGAACACATCAGCCATGATATGCTTTCTTTCTATTCTGAGCTGTGATATGCTTTTCTCTGAAACATTTTGTCCAAATATCATTCCTATCATAAAAATATATCATGAATTCCTCTAAAAAGAAAAAAACATTTTTATAGCACTTTACACAAAGAAAGAACACGTCAGCCATGATATGCTTTCTTTCTATTCTGAGCTGTGATATGCTTTTCTCTGACGCATTTCGTCCAAATATCATTCCTTTCATACAAAATATATCATGAATTCGTCTAAAAAGAAAAACATTTTTATAGCACTTACACAAAGAAAGAACACATCAACCATGATATGCTTTCTTTCTATTTTGAGCTGTGATATGCTTTTCTGAAAGATATTGTCCAAAAGCGTATGATTCCTTTCATAATCATGAATTGTTCTATAAAGAAAAACATATCACTTACACAAAGAAAGAACACATCAGCCATGATATGCTTTCTTTCTATTCTGAGCTTTGATATGCTTTTCTCTGAAACATATCGTCCAAATATCATTCCTTTCATAACAAATTTATCATGAATTCCTCTAAAAAGGAAAAAAAAATTATAGCACTTGAACAAAGAAAAAACACATCAGCCATGATATGCTTTCTTTCTATTCTGAGCTGTGATATGCTTTTCTCTGACGCATTTCGTCCAAATATCATTCCTTTCATAAAAAATATATCATGAATTCGTCTAAAAAGAAAAACATTTGTTATAGCACTTACACAAAGAAAGAACACATCAGCCATGATATGCTTTCTTTCTATTCTGAGCTGTGAAATGCTTATCTGAATTAAAGTTGATATTTTGTTGAACAAATCCAAAAATTCTTGGATTTGTTCAACAAAATATCAATTTTAATGTATATCTACAATCCTGATGAACTTATTCAAAGCTTATCTGAATTATATTGTCCAAAAGCATATCAATCCGTTTATAAAAAAATCATGAATTGCTCTATAAAGAAAAACATATCACTTACAAAAAGAATAACATATCAGCCATGATATGCTTTCTTTCTATTCTGAGCTGTGATATGTTTTTCTGAATTATATTGTCCAAAAGCATATCATTCCTTTTATAAAAAATTCATGAATTGCTCTATAAAGAAAACGTATCTCTTACAAAAAGGAATAACATATCAGTCATGATATTTCTATTCTGAGCTGTGATATGCTTTTCTGAAAGATATTGTCCAAAAGCATATCAATCCTTTTATAAAAAAAATATATCATGAATTCCTCTAAAAAAGAAAAATATATCACTTACACAAAGAAAGAACACATAGCCATGATATGCTTTCTTTCTATTCTGAGCTGTGATTTGCTTTTCTGAAATATATTGTCCAAAAGCATATAATTTCTTTCATAAACAAATATATTATGAATTGCTCTAAAAAGAAAAACATATCATTAACACAAAAAACAACAACATCATGATATGCTTTTCTTTCTATTCTGAGCTGTGATATGCTTTTCTGAAAGATATCGTTCAAAAGCATATCAGTCCTTTCATAAAAAATATATCATGAATTCCTCTAAAAAGAAAAACATATCAGTAACACCAAAAAACAACAACATCATGATATGCTTTTCTTTCTATTCTGAGCTTTGATATGTTTTTCTGAAAGATATCGTCCAAAGCATACCATTCATTTCATCAAAATATATAATGAAATGCTCTAAAAAGAAGAAAAAAACATATAATTCTGGTTTAAGTTACCATGACCGAAAATTAACTTAATTATATATACGACAGTTCTCAGAAAATAACAATTTGCCAGTGCCTTTGGAATAATCTCTCCCCCTCTTATTTTGCCAACGCTCGTATAGGCTTCTTTTAGCTTGGCCATTTTCCTTGAGTGTGTTTCTATCAGGACACACACGGGTATCCACCCACATCTAACATTAGAAAAACAAATGTAATAAACGAACACAATCCAGACAAGACGACAACAACATACATCGTGAGAATGGTAGTAAGCTTATTATCATTATCGGTATTGGTATTCAGTGAAATAATTTTATAGTTTTACCAAACTAGCTGTACTTACTCACAATATACAGATTTATGCCACCTGACAAGCTAAAGTAGTACTATCTAGTAATTGCTGATGTTTCTGTTCATGTCAACCGTCGATGTGTGGGCTAAATTGTTCCCAAATTGGCGGTGACTACGAGTTTTACACGGTATTCTTCAATTTGCAACCATTTATTATCGCGAAGTTTAATAGTCACAGGTCTGTGTTAAAATGTACATTCAACTTGTAGTTAAATAAAGGTTTTTTAGTCGGATCACTGCCTTCTCTGTAAGAAAATTAGCGAACCGGTCGCTACAGACTCGTGCCGGTGATAATGACCGTGAAAATAACCTTGGATCGGTCATTGTCCCTGTTTTCGACGTAGCCTTTACAGACGAGGTTAAAATAAGCCTCACTTGGGCGTTCATAGACGATATGGTCGTCATGTAACCTTAACCCATTGTTAATAAAGTTAGTAAAGTTAGTGTTGTTGACTAAATACCGTGACACGCGAAATTAGCAAGTAAACTAATGGTGAATTCTACGCTGCGAGCAAAATGCATAAAATCATACAAAAACCTGATTTTAACCCAAATTTATGTACATAACCAATATTTGCAGACATTTAATCAGTGCCCTATCACAAATCAATAAGCATAGGTGGCCAAATATTAATAGCCTTCTACAGGCTGTCCAAAAATTATAAGTAACCATCATTGCTTTTCATCATGAAAATCAATGAGATCAGGTCCGTTGTTTTGCCATCATATTTGACATACATGACATACATGTACCCTTTCATTAGAATATTAGATCATGAATATCGGATTTATCAATGTGATATCACCTTTTTGACAAAGTGCAAAACAGTTAAACTTGTTTGAAAGAAAGAAAAAATATTCTCTTAACTCTTTCCCTGCCAAATTAATTTTTGAAGAAATTGTGAATTTGCACATGCATGTAAATATCAACTTATAATTTGAATATAAGACTCTGTAAGGTAGTAAAACTATATATATTCTGAAAGCTTATGAATGGCCGGACACTTCTGTGAAAATTTCAACGATACCGGACGATTGTGGCGGTTGCCATGGTAACCGTTACCCAGCATGCAATTTTTGTAACATCTTTTTTTACAAATATTTAGTAGTCCTGTATGAAAACTATACTACTTGAGCCCTTCAAAATGCTTTCAAGAGATGGGCATTATAATTCTGAACATTTTGATACCAAATTTGCTGTAGTGGGTTATTCGGTTATGGCGCAAGGACCAGCATATTGTACGATCAGCACGACAAATATACCGTAAGCCCAAAATCCAAAATGGCCGCCATACAGGGGCACAAAAATTCAAATGCCTTCAATTACACTAAAAGGCATACCAAATTGTTCGGCTGAGCACTAGGATTCCAAAAAGGTATAATTTGTTATACTTCCGATGTTTGGTTAACGAGTTATAGGGTAAAACGTAAACAGGTCGTGTTGACGCATTAATGCGTCTATGTCAGGTAAAGGGTCTCTTGTCTTCTAATCTAATCTTTTGCTCTGGTCAATATTTGTTAACTATTATTAGTTCGTCACACTTGAGTCATCCTTTGGGCTAGTTTTGAGACCAATTTTGAGGGATATTTAAATAGGTAAAGAAGACTTTGGGCGGAGTTTTTTAAATTAAATAGCGCCTTACTTCTTAACCACATAAAAATTAGTATACACTCAATTCTGCTTGAGATAGTTCATGCTTTAAGCAAATATGAAAAATGTATATCTTTCTCGGTGATTTTGAAAAGAGATTGTCCATGCAACCATGATCCAAAAATGCCATTTTGTTTAAGTTAATCTCTGGCTATTTAAGTTAATCCGGGGGAATTCTTGAATCATTTTTTGACAATAATCAGTATCAACATTAACAACCTCTTTCCCAAATTTGCGTTCATTGGTACAATCGTAATTATTCTGTGATTAAAGGTAAAGAATCATCCTAACTTGAATCACCAACTCCATCCCTCAATAGGAAAATGAAATCTACCATATTCACCCAATTCCACTTCATTAGCTATTCAAAAATCCCTAAATACTTGTCAAATAAAACAAAGCATGGGTCACTCAAGTGTCGCGAACTTCTTTTACACTTCAAGTTGAATTTAAATAAAGAATTCTTAATGATTTGAACAACTAATAAATAACAATTTAACAGCGAGACAGATAACTACCGCAAGTTCCACAGCTCAAACAAACATTAAACAAGCTTCGACTCATATCCCAACTTAAAAAGCAAGGACGTGAGCCGGTGCGGGAATCGAACCCGTGACCTTTCGAACACAAGTCGAATGCTCTAACCATTGAGCTACCCGGTCGTCTCCGATAAACAGAGTACAGACCAGATAATGATATAGAGCAGTCATGGATTCTTATTGACAAACAATACAACAACACACGGTATTTTTTTCATCTTCGGATGTGGTGTTTGTATGTAATAAATAACAGTTAAAGGTGTTTAATGTTCCGATCACTTTTGGGGGGCTTTGATTTTTATTTCACATCAAGATATTTTGATATCAGAAGAATCCCCATATTTTTCTCTGTCTGTAAAATCTTAGGGGCTAGAAATGTTCCATTTAGAAATTATAGGCTAAAATGTGGTGAATTACTGCCAAAGGTGGTTAACCACAGCCAGTTTGTGTAGTACTCAATGGGCAAATTTTGTGTGACCTTGTGCTTCTAAAAATAGAACCATAAGAGTTATGCAACTCAAACTTTGGAATGCGACAATTTTATGGATGACCTTTCATGTAAAATAGAAAACATAAAGTTGAAAATCGGGCCAGCAATCGGAACATCTACTTTAACAAATTGACAGGAACAAAAGATTAGATTAGTAGACAAGGGAATATGTATGTTTCATTCAAATAAGTTTAGCACACACATTTTATTGAACTTTGTGATATCACCATATCGTACACAAAGGAGTGTATCTTCAGTTTGATAAATCCGATATTCATGATCTAAAATGCTTATATTAAACTATACATACAGACCTAATCTTGTAATCTGTTTTAATTAGTAATTAATTTTCTGTACATGATTTTTCGTTCTTTCCATTTCACTTTTGTTTAATGGCTGGGGATGTGTGTATGTTATTTTTCGTCAAGTGCTGTGATCATTTTTGGAACAGCGCTATATAAGGCACAAAAAAAAGAAAAAGTAAGCTTCCTGTCCATTCGCGCAAAAAAAAAGTCGTCTACAAATTTGTGTCAATAATGTGTCGTTTGACGACATTTACACACATAAGACTACTTAAAACAAATGTAGTACAAATTATTTTAATTGCAAGATCGACTATGACAATGGGCTCCTTCTTGGAGCTAATAAGAACGATCTACAAATGCTTCAACGTATTCAGAACTGGGATGCTAAGTTGATAATATGCCGGGCAAGGAAGTACGATCACGCTACCATTGCTGCACAAACTGCATTGGTTACCTATTGAGAGGATAGAGGAAAATTGTTTTTAAGGTGCTTCTGATATTTTTAAATGTATCGATCAAATATCTCCTTGCTATCTCTCATCGTGTCTGTCCCTGTATTGTGCTCCTAGAGCCTGCCTGCGCTCAGCGTCAGATTCAACACGGCTGACGACTAACATCACCAAAATGCTCCACTCTGCTGAACGCAGGACGTTCTCTTACATTGCGCCCCATATGTGGAACAATTTGCCCCTGACTATGAAAGAGTGCAACACAGTTACCAAGTTTAAGACGAATCTAAAATCGTATTTGTTCCTCTGTTTATCTGTTTTGCTGTTGTTTTGTTTTATATGCTTTGTAAGACTTTCTGCCATCTTTCTTGTTCAGCGCTACGATCTCGATGCAGCAGCGCTCAGCCCTTTTATGGCAAAAAGATGTATCTTATATGTACTTTCCTAATGATATACTTCCTTTAAACATGGATTGTGTTAACTTGGTTCAATAATCCTCACTTAGGAAAAGGTTGCAACTTGTAAAGACAATAAAAGTAATATACTGCCTTTTACCACTACATGATTTTTTGAGAAAAAAAGCTAACTTTGATCATGTTAAAAGGAAGTATACTGTTAGAAAACTACATATAAGATACATTCTTTTACCATATTATAAGGACTGCGCTATATAAATGCTTCTACATGTACGTGCTTTAAATACGTAAGAGTTCTGATTGTGAAAATTTATTTTCATACCAAAGTGAAAGGTTTTTATAGCCCCCAAAAACTAGACTCCGATCAGATTCAGTTCTCAAGCCCATCATTTAGACTGAATCCTTTTCCGTCTTCACTCACCATTTACACACGGCCCTACGAAGTGATATGTGTGCGTATTTATTGCTCACATTTTGAGCTACGTATAAGATCAACGTCATTAACCTGGTCAAACCGCAATCAATTTAACGCCACAAATGTCGTTCGCATTGAATTCGCACGGAAATACGCTGTTTTCCCTGCCGCGCTACCAGGCCTAACTAGGCTAAATAGCATAACATGTGCCCAGAATTGCATTTTGGGATCAGATATCACATTTTGAGTGTATAGTAGTTTCAGAAATAATGTTAAAAATAAATCGCTATCAAGGTGGAGGAATCCAGGTGACAGTTTGACGCCTTGAGTCGAAAACCGTGGCCATCTATTTATTATTGTTATTGTTGTTGCTGTTATTAATTGTTTAAAATAATGATTTTGATGCTATTTGTGCAATGCTAATCATTAATAAAATGTATGAAACTATAACTATTATTTCAGAGTGGATTATTCAACTTATGTGATAACTTCAACACACATAGTACTGTATGACAAAATACTTGTGTCATCTGACAATTTATTGTCAATTCAAACAGTCGGCATGACAAATTATTTTGTATGCATGACCAATTTTGTTTTTTGCATGACAAATTATTTTGTATGCATGACAAATTAATTTCCTTGCATGACTAATTATTTGAAAAATTCGTCATACTAGACCATTTTGCATGACTGATTGTAATTAGTCAAGCAATGCATGCATGACAAATTGTAAGACAAGTTATAATTGGTCATACTAGACCATTTACATGACTAATTTTTATTGGTCAATTGACACAATAAAATGTTCAGTGTTTGATTTCATGAACTCTGGAAACGACCCTATGGGCTATTCCAGTAGAGATCCATACACCCCCTATGGAAGGCATGACCTTAATCTTCTATACAGGGAGTGTAAATTTCAAATGGAGTCGCCCATACAGGTAACCCGGCCCTTTGAAATTCAACTCTTCCTGTGATGAAGATTAAGGCAGTGTCTTACCATAGGGTGTATAGATTTCAAATGGAATAGCCCAATACACCGTACGTGTAATATGTGACCGGTATTCAATATTTGGCTTTTGCAGTATGTGAGTTCACCGTTGACTGTTTACAGTAGCTGTTGACCATCGATAAAAAAATAGTAAGGCCAAACAAAGAAGATTGTCTCAGAAGCCCGCCCGCATTGGTATGTGAAATGAGCTACGGCGCATAGGTCTACGCGCTGAGACCTAAAACAAACTGGATTTTTTTTGGATTTTTTGGGGGGATTTATTTTGGATTTATTTTTGATTTTTTTTACAAAATATTTTTTAAAACAAGTTTCTCAGCTTGGATTAGCAACATCAAAAAATCGCGTACCTCATAGCCTTTTTTTCTAAAATAATTTAAAAAAAATAAAAAAATTGCACAGCACTTTTGTACCAAATGTTTCTGAGACAGACAATCTTCTTTGTTTGGCATTAGTGGAGGTGAAGTTAATACAGAGAATAGAATGACGCTCTATCGATATCTCTAACTGCACCTTTATAGACGGCCATCAGTAAGCGTATGAACCATTGATTTCCAATTAGTAGAGAGGAAATTAAACTTTTTTCGCCGAATGAATGTCTGTTGTCTTTTGTTTGTTCAATGACACACAGAAACCTAGGCTATCGGAACAAATAGAGGCTGGACGCCAGGCAGTCTTGCCATAAAAAAGAATCTGAGAAAATATTAAATTGGTTTAGAAGCGAAGGAGGACAGGGTTTGGAATTGCTTTCTTTTTTCAAAAGGTCATTTTTATATTACGACATTTTTTTTATAATCAAAAGATACCGCTATAGGCCTACTATTACAATTGGAGACCCTAGTGGAAGAAATGCCATTTCGGTCAAATTGAGTTAATTTACAGTTATTAAAGGGTCAAACTTTATAGAAATTTGATTAAGGCTTGATTTTTAACAATATTTTTCCCAGAACATAGATCAAGTAGAAACGTAAGTAATGGGCAAAGAATGGTATAATGTACGTCTCTTATTTGTATAACCGAAACAGGGAGTTTAAGTCAATGGAGGAGCTGAAATGTAAATTTAAAAATGATGGTAGTTATGTGTTGAAATACATAGCTTTAAAACAAGCAATGTCACATACGTGGAAAACATCGTGAATTTTCTATAATAATATCCATGACGTACAGTTTAATTATGGAGAAAACTGTGTGAAATTAGGTTAAAAAAAGTAGGTAAAAAACTGTACAGAATAGCAATGCAATCACAGATATCATTGAAAAGTATTTCTTAAAGGAAGTGTCCCGCAAGCATAAAAGTGTGCATTATATATACGAGGGGCATTCAGTAAATAATAAAAGTGATCATGGTATGGGATGCATGAGTGATTCTATTGAGGGATAATGTGATCAATACAAAGTATGAACCTTTGTCTTTCAAACAATACACTTTTGGAATGTTAGATACCTTTGGTTATGTAATGTCATTAACATAAACACAATAGGTTTCAGACACTGACTGAAATCTGTCAATTATTTGGCTGGATATGTAATATGTTGAAAATGGGTTGATCGATACATTTGCGTATATCTCGGCAATGCAAGCATAAAAACAGATAACACTTGGCACATAGTTAGAACACACACTTATCTCCGCTTGACATTATTTTTTAGACCTGAATTCCTTAACGCAAATAAGAAGGGACCATCTCAAATGCGCTTTTATTTAGCAAAATCCGCAATAATATACCTTTGAAAACAACAAAGGATAAAGAACAATGGAGGGATTATAATTTAGTAAATTTGTGTGGGATGTAAAGCAATAATAGTGGGGATTTCAGAAGGAGCTGTTCATGAAATTTCCTCAAACCATTGAAATTATGTGACGATTACTTTAACAATACATATATAGTAGCTCTAAAGATAACAGTAATAAGAGAGGTTGTGGCAGCCATCTTTGATTGATACATTCATGTATATCTTTATTTTGACTATCACAATATTTAAACACATTGATTTAAGCATTTTTAATTATTTCTGATTAGAATTTGAAGGCACAGTAAGCTTTTATCTGGTAAATTTCTTGATTTTAGCCATTTGTGGCCCTGTTCAAAATGATCTGCCGTCTGCGCATGCGCACATTTTCTGCAGGTTTCATGCGAATAAGTTCAGAAAATTAGTTAACTATCATATGGAATCTCCCAAACTGGTTAATTGCTTGGATTTTTCATAAATTGTTTGATTTTCCGCAATATTAGTGATTCGCTGACTGGGCATTTTTCAATGAAAATTGGCTATTTGAAATACTGATATTTGTATACTTTTTATTCGATTGCCTCTCCTTACTTTTTACTCATATACTACATACATCAAATTACACAGGGATTTAAGTTATTGTCTTTTTATCATACTTACGTGAAAAAAAATGGGATTTACCTGCTTCTGGTGTCATGTTATGCAATCTTCTTATCACATGTTTCATACAAATAATTCAAATTTCCCGCCAAATAACTGATTAAGTAGTGTCCCAAGTGTACTTACTTTGAGACAATGCTATGACGTCATAGTTCACACTTATAAATCCAAAACTGTACTGTTTGAAAGATAAAGGTTCATACTTTGTATTGATCACATTATCCCCTCAATAGAATCACTCATGCATCCCATACCATGATCACTTTCATTATTTACTGAATGCCCCTCGTATGTTAGAAAAATAACTATCAAGCCCAACTTTTGTAATTATATAGAACAAAACACCACACTTATGACAAAAACAAATAAAAACCGCAATCTCTCAACATGCACTTTTTAAAATTCGCGGCGATCAAAAATCCCAGTGTCGATGATGTCATAGTTATACAATGCACATGCGCAAATTTTAGCACCGATACCCGTGACGTCATCGACACCGGGACTTTTGATCGCCGCGAATTTTAAAAATTGCATGTTGAGTGATGGCAGTTTTTATTCATTTGTGTGACTAGTATGGTGTTTTGTTCTATATAATTACGTAATTTCGGCTCGATAATTATTTTTCTAACAAATAATGCTCAATGTTGTGCTTGCGGGACCCTTCCTTTAAGAAAAAAAAGAAGGAGGAAAATAATATCTGTGAAATTTGTAACGAAAAAGATTACATTGAACATTTCTTTTATTAAGCTGTAAGAAAATCAGAATAATATGGAATGAGACTGAAAAAATACTTTTGCAACAGTATAAATCTAGACATTATGGGCCGTATTCTCGTACTAAACACGGTTTTAGCTTAAAACCGTGTTTAACTAAACGCGTGTCTAACTTAAACGTGAGTTTATCCTTTAAACGACGTGTCTAACAAAACACGATTTTAAACTCTGCAAATCTCGTTTCCAGAGTTGTCCTGCGTTGATTGTATACAGGTATTTGATTCGTTGTGGCCCTAATGGGTTACAATAGATATCAACCGAATGCCTTAAATACACGGTACTTAAAAAGACTAAACGATCCGCGCGCCAGCTTGCACCGGGCACGGTTGAGTGATCATTCAAGGCATACAGTTGGTGCGCGAGTTTAGTTAAACACGCATTAAACTACCCCCGTACCCATGTTTAAAGTTTGACACATTTCGGCGAGTTAGACGCGTGTTTAAGTAAAACAAATGTACGAGAATCACGTTAAGTTAAACGCTGTGTCTAAAGTCAAAGTTAGACGCGTGTTTAGCTTAAGTTAAGTTAGACGCGTGTTTAGCTTAAAACCGTGTTTAACTACGTACGAGAATACGGCCCAAAGATATTGCAAAAAGCTGTTGTTCGGCTACCATGTTGATAATATTAAGTTAATATATATCATTAATACGTGTATAAGTGTTGTCAAATCAACTATTAGCAACTATCAATATGGGAAACATCCCTATTTACTAAGGGGCCATATCCAAACTCCATTGATTTTAAAGCATTTTTCTACCGATTTTACCCCGGTATTCCAACGAAATAGAACGAAATACCGTTGGAATACCGGGGTAAAATCGGTAGAAAAATGCTTTAAAATCACTGGAGTTTGGATATGGCCCCTAAAGCGTCTTATATTTAGAACTCAAAATTAGAAAACTCCTGTAATAAGTTGAAGTGAAAAAAAAAAAATGATGATGTTCTGTATTATGATATACAATGCCCGGGGGTACTCACGCACTCATGTACGGGGACGTGCCGCTCCATTGGTCGTTTTTTCATGAGACATCCTTAGCCATGGGTAGGCTTTTCAACTGAAAAATCTTTAGACATGGGTCCTGTTTGTCTATTTTCGCGAAAATTTCCCAAAATTAGGTCTATTTTCGCGAAAATTTGGTCTAAAATGAAGCAAAACCCCTAAAAAATGGGTACCGATTTTTCCAAAATCACCCTTAGAAATGGGTAGGGGTTTTGAATCTCCAGCGGCACACCCCCGACCAAACCAAATCCGAGTACCCCCCCCCCCCCCCCCCCCCCCGATACAATGTTAACATGGTGTAGGTGTATTATGATATACAATATGCACTGAAAATATTTAATTATGCACTTGTATGGTATACCGAATTTTAACATGCTGAAGCATATGGAAATGTGTTATAAATGCAATGACATGTAATGTAAACATGATGAAACAATGTGAAATGTGTTAATTATGTGAACATGATAGTAATAAACAATAAAAGTGTCTTCTTGGACTTAACCCAAGTCTCAATAAATTAATATATTGAAATATTGGGGTATTCCAAACTGCCGTGACAAAAAGATTAAAAAAGGGTCAGACTTTTGTCTCTAATGTTGGTTCTATTGACCCCTACAAATAGGGACACGTGAGAGGTCATCGGGCGTCAAAATGTCAACAAATGGTTTGTCACGTGTATGACAAATAGTTCTTGAGTTATAGGGTCACTTCCGGTCAAAGGTCAAATGAGGTCAAATTTGAAATAACGTCTGATTTGAATTAATAATGCATTCAATTAATCCTCTTTAGGGGGTGTTAAACCAAAAATTATGAATATTTCAAGCGCTGGAACTTTTGAATTAGTGTTATGTATATACAAGTATATATCTTTTGGCTCAAAAATGTTCGGGCGTGGTAAAAAAATCAGTTTTTGGTAAAACAATTCCGAAATTGCATCAAAATAATCTAAATACACTTCTCTAGGAGGGGTATTTTATTTAGGTAAAAAATCTTCCTTTTTTGGTTAGGTTAGGGTTAGGGTTAGGGTAAATCATTAAAAAACACAGTCTCTCGTATCATATTTATGCGGATGATACGCAAATTTACACCACTTTCAATCCCAAAGATCAGACATCTATCAACAATGCACTTTCGTCAATTGCTTCTTGTATTACGGAGATAAAATCATGGATGACCAAGAACTTTTTTGAAATTATCCGAGGACAAAACTGAGTTCCTGGTTCTTGGGTCCCCTCATTCCACACGTATCATGCCTACTGTTGAACTCAACATTGGAGATAGTTCCATAAAACCGACAACAAGTGTGCGTAATTTAGGCGTTCTCTTTGACTCTAACATGTCTATGTCAGTCCATATTGCCAATCTCCGTCGTAATATAAGCTTCCATCTCCGCAACATGTCTAGAATTCGCCGTTTTCTTGACTACATTTCATGCCACCACGTAGCTCGTGCACTCATACTTTCTAGACTTGATTACGGAAATTCGCTACTTTTTGGTTCAAATGAATCTGATCTCAACAAATTACAATCATTACAAAACTGTGCAGCGCGCCTTGTCTGTGGAGGCAGAAAAAGATACTCGGCATCTCCGTTGCTCAAAGAACTTCATTGGCTCCCGGTGCGACAGCGTATTATCTACAAACTGTGTGTTCATATATATAAATGTATTAATGATACTGGACCTATCTATCTGAATCAGTGCATTGCTCATTATGAACCTGGTCGACCTGGTCTTCGATCTGGGTCTGATCGATCTCTCCTAGTTGTTCAACGTACAAAAAACTCTGCCGCAGATAAATCTTTCACTGTTGCTGGTCCTAAACTATGGAATGATCTACCCAACAACATCAGACTCTGTGAATCCTTACAAGTTTTCAAAAAACAACTGAAGACTCATCTGTTTCCTACTTAATTGTTCTTTCTGTATACATTGTACCTTTTTGTTTTGTTTGTTTGCTAAATGAAATAGCGCTTTATCAAATATCATATGTATGTATGTATGTATAAGCTTTTTTTCTTCAATTTTGGCACTTTGTTGAAGAAAAATCAATTGTACGAATAACATAAAAAACCGCTCCTACATGTAGATAAACTTCTATTCCATTGGAGTTAAGATATTTACAATTTGATGGCCGTGGTGAGGAACTGATACTTTCATTGAAATGTCTCATGTTCATGTCTCCACACAGAAGTCACAAATATCGTTTTCAATAACAGAAATGAAATTATTATTTTAATCTAATACAAATGTATTGTATGAACATTTCTTCTAGCAATGTACAAATTAGCGGAATGCTGGTCCTGCTCCGTTTTCTGCGCATAGTCTCAACAATAAGAATGTATTTCCTGCTGTCCGGATAAAAGAAGAATGCCGTTTCTATTATTTCTGAATTGTTAGTCTGAACACAAGCGTTTCATCATATTTGCTACAATACTTCATACATCGTTAAATCCCTTGATTAGTTTCTATTGACCGTTATTAATTTCTATTTACAATTATAAATTTAAAGTTCCTGCAATTTGATAATAGTCTTTGTGATATACTTGACCATCACTTTGTAATCAACGTTTGCCCTTTTTTTCTTCCCTTATTTCGTTAGTCAAGATTGTTGCCGAAAGAAAAATAGAGAGTTATTTGATCAAATTGATGAAAACGTTTGATAATCTTTGCCGACGATTTTTTTCCAATAGAATCTAAGTAACTGCATGCTTGGAAATGACAAACGGTCAAAATATGTTAAGGTTGTATCCAAACAAGATTTTAAAGATATCCCACAATGCATTACGGAGCACCAGCCAACTAAGGTTTTTTCACATGATGCATTTGTGGAGCTCTTAAGTTTTAGAAATAAGAAAGAAGAACACTGAGAACTAATTTAAAATTGATGTAAACTAGAACCTAAGAGCTCCAACGATGAATGCACTATTATGATGCCATGATTTTGGCAATATGTCTATGGGAAATGAGACGAATTGGATACCAGATTAAGGGCATTTTACAAAAACGCAATGCATTGTGGTGGTGTCTTTACAATCTTCTATGGGTTGTATTATAGACTACAGAAGAAGGGACAATCGAGTATTTTTTGTAATTTAAAAATTCGTCGAAGAAAAAGCTAACACTTTCAAATGCTGGATCAATACGGTTCGTAGAACAACTTTTTCCGCATTTAAAGGGGCATTGAGAGATGTATTGATATACTAAATGAGCAAATAACGTAAAGATAATTATCAACATAGCCTAAATCCAAAATGTCATACAATTCCGACATCGCCTTCATGCCAAATAAGCAAATAACGGCACTTCCGGGTTGAGATTTGCTGCGAAAGTCCGCACGTAAAACGATAACATAACTTCCGAATTCAGCACCTAGTTTCGATATGATCATATCGAAACTAAGAAAATCATGAAATTTTATATGATAAACGGCGAATGTTGGTAAACTGTTTCAGATTGTAGTTCGTAGGCCTATATGCCTAAGTATTACTTTGATGCAAAAAAACTGATTTCCAGGATAATTGAGGGCGCACTCCCATACGTATCTCTCAATGCCCCTTTAACACATCTTGAGTTATTCCTTCCCTATACTTCCTAGCCCCGACCAGGGTTGCAAATCCACTGCCATTGTATTAAATGTGATTCACTACATTCTGTGTGACCATACTCATTGTTATTATACGCAAAATAAAAACGTACCGTTCAATATATTTATAATATCTTCTCGTCATACTTCAAATACAACGCGACGACGACGCCGGGGGCTTCATGCTAATTCAAATTCAAGGTTGACCAAGTCATGTGACATTCTATAATACAGGTAACGACGTGACATCCTTGTAACTCCTCATATATAAAAGATACATGTTATGGTATCTCGTTCTTAATACAAGTCTTACGCAGGAAAGAGCACGACGTTGCAGAGTGAGATAATGGAACACAACCCTAAATAAAGGTAAGTCCCTACTCATATTTTTTTAACTTCTAGGCCACGTAAATATCGTTAACACTTTCCATGCGGCAGGCGCCTGCAGATGACATTCCAAAATGCCACAATTTTTTTCACAAATGTCAAAATAATTAAATTTCATCCCCATTTTTGGAATCACCATGAGAATGAGAAATGTATTGAAATAAGTACAAACATGCCTTGTATTGGTTCAGTAATTCTTAAGATAGCATTTGAAAGTTGGGAAATGTTTCTGAAAATCTGTTTTGTATGTGGTAAAACTAATAGTTGGCCTATTAGCCACATAGAAAGTGTTAAGACGCTCCAGTTTATCGGAATTTGCTTGGAGGGTGAAGATGTTATAATGTTTGACGGGAAAACGGAAACAGTCGAAACAAATAAGACAATAATCGACTTTTAAGTCGATTATTAGCTGTTAAAGGCTGTTGCATTGATTATTATAAATCTGAGAAATGAAAAACACGCATGTATAATCTAATCATTTACGGTGTATTCATATTCCTTTGTTACCTGTAATCTCAGTTTCACCGCTATTTACTTGTACTACTTCAAAATTAGATGAAGTTTCGAACACTGACTTGACAACAAACCTTTCATTTAATATTAAGTAAATTTAGGTTATGACTTTCCTTCTAATGGGATACACGTGCTGGCATAAGTAAAATGAGCGCCTTTAAATACGCACACAAAAAATTGCTGTCGAAACATTTTTCGCATTTAGCACAATGGGCCCGATTGACTGCGACACGATTGTGTCATTTGTGTCTTTGCGTTTACCCATTGCGTTTAACGTTTTCGTTTGACGATCTTCAATATTTCTCCCCCTGCAAAAGTATTTCTCCCCCTGAAAGCTTGCAAATTATCACTGTGTTGTCGACAAAGTATTAAACCATCAGACCCAATTACCATTTCATTGTGTTCATTGTACATATTATACCAATAAATTCATGTTTCCTATTCAGATTCATGAAAGCATTACAATTCATGATTTTATCGAGCAAGTCAAAATTCCAATGTAAAATTACTGTAGTATATCACCTCATGAATATCAATTAGCTCATTATCGGCAGACGGTAATGCTATAGGAATTTTCAACTGAGATCAACTGGTGATGGAAAACTCCAACTGGTGATGGAAAACTCCATGTACTGCCAAAGGTGGTTAACCACCAGCCAGTTTGTGTACTACTCAATGGCAAATAGTATGTGACCCTGTGCTTCTTACATAAGTACCATTGGAGTTATGCAACTCAACTTTGGAATGTGACAATGTTAAGGGTGACCTTCCATGTAAAACAGAAAACATCAAGTTGTAAATTGGGCCAGCAATCAGAACATTTAACTTATTTTCATGTTACAGAACCACTGTCGATAACGTCAATGTGACTTGCCATGAGTTAATTAATTTGCAAATTGGAATGAATAATTCCAAATAAACTAGTGCAATTCGATTGAATAATGTAAGGAGAAAAATCTAACTGGACTTATCACATAATTGTATGCTTGTTAGGTTTGACTTGGTAGACTAATCTAAAGCAGGATTCAATTTCAAACTGCCTGAATTGAAGGAAATTAACCCGCTATATCGGTGAGACATATGATTTATTCATTACGGCTAGTAGCTTTACAATGCTCAAAATTTACTACCAGGTTATGCTCGTAACTCGTTATTGCGCGTGAAGATTGACTGAATATTAACAAAGATATGTGTCATAAACCTAAACAAAGTCCGTTGTCCGTTTTTCATTTTAGCATTTGGTTTTCCTACACGCAGTCTTGGTGCAGATTATTGTAGTGACAACTCACCGGTTGATAGTGAGATGAGGCGTTACTTTATGAATAATCTATATATCTGCGTACCAAGTGCTTTCCAATAAAATTAATCGTTAGATGAGAACTCGCACGCCGAGCGCAGGTTACTAATAATTGTCCGAAAGTTCTGCGCCAAAGAGTTCGATTGTTTTGCTCATTGTCAGACCAATCAAATTAAAGCCTCACGCCCCTGAATTGAATATTCAATGAGTTATGAAGAAACACGATTAAAGTTTATTTCTAATTAGTTGAATGATAAAAATGTTAATGAGGGGATAACCCGACTTGGACTGTTTCAATAACTAAGAAGGGGTGGACAAATTAAACAGAAAACTAATTAATTATTAGAGCGATTATATCGGTACAAATCAACGATTTGGATAAAATGCATCTTTTTCAGTAATGAATGAGATTAATGACTGCTCAACATATGTTTTCGTGAATTTGTTTTGAAATCCTCGGTTGTTGTTCTGGTTATTCGGAATTGTCCTTCAGGGGCTGTGCCCCTTCGGGACAATTCCTCAGCCCAGAACAAAAACCTCTGATTTTAAAACAAATTCAACCCCCCCCCCCCCCCCCCCCCCCCCCCCCCCACACACTTACGTGAAAATCACGAGTTGGTAACTGGAAACAAATTTTGAACTATCGGTGAAGTGAAAACTCCAGCCCTGCCTTTAACAAACAATTTCAAAAGGCTCTTTATGTTATTTCGTCGCTATTCTTTCAAAACCTTGTATGTTTGTCCGGCCCTTCAGCATGTATAAAGTAAAACTGCCAACGGTTATGCATAGGAAGAGTTGCTTTATACATGTTCCGGGACAAGAGAACTTACAAGGTTTTGATAGATGTGATTTTGTCACTTAAAAATGTTTAGAGCAGACCGCCTAAAGGTCATACATAGGAAGTATTACTGTATACATGCTGAAGGGCTCGGATGGAGATACAAGGTTTTGAAAGAATAGCGACGATTTGTTGTTCGATTCACCGATCAAGGTTTTTACACAACACATAAATAATAACCTAAACGAAGTAAATAATAACCTAAACGAAGTAAATAATAACCTAAACGAAGTAAATAATAACCTAAACGAAGTAAATAATAACCTAAACGAAGTAAATAATAACCTAAACGAAGTAAATAATAACCTTAACGAAGTAAATAATAACCTAAACGAAGTAAATAATAACCTAAACGAAGTAAATAATAACCTAAACGAAGTGAATAATAACCTAAACGAAGTAAATAATAACCTAAACGAAGAAAATAATAACCTAAACGAAGTAAATAATAATCTAAACGAAGTAAATAATAACCTAAACGAAGTAAATAATAACCTAAACGAAGTAAATAATAACCTAAACGAAGTAAATAATAACCTAAACGAAGTAAATAATAACCTAAACGAAGTAAATAATAACCTAAACGAAGAGGTCCTTGATTCACGTTACAGATCGAGACCATAAAGGTTTTTTTACACAACCCATAACAATCTAAACCATGTCTAAACAAAGAAGCCCTTAATTCATTGTGACACTGCGAGAATTCGTATTCTATGCAATTCGTGTCAGACTCAACAATGTTAATATCTCTTCAAGGCCAAGTTTAAAGCCTTCAGTTACAAATTTATCAAATTGAATTTGATAAAAGTGCATAAAAGTGCATGTAATCGATATAAGTATAATAACCAACGTTTACGAGCATACATTGAAACATATTATTTTGCCATCGAATTCGTGCGATTACGGATGACAAAACTTACAAACATGTCATGGTATTATTGATCAATATTAATGGTGAAAGAAATCTAAAACCCCTCGATACATTTATATCGAATACATCATCGGTGCGTTGGTAATTCGGATATAATTCGAATTCGAATATATTATTTTGTGGATATATATCGTTCCCTCTCTCTCTTTTCCCCGTTGATTGTACCTCATTGCGAACATGGTCAGCATTGCCCGCATTGCCAGCATTTCCCGCATTGCCAGCATTGCCTGCTGCACAGGCAAGTTTGGGTAAAATTTACCATCATTGCCAGCATAGGCAACATTGCTAGCATAGGCAACAGCCGGCATTGCCAACGATAGGCAACATTAGTGGCATTGGAACATTTGTGACACTGCCAGGCCCATATCATATAACTGGGGTTTTTTTCTTGGAGAAGAGTTGCTTAGAGCAGATTTCCTTGGAACAGAGTTGCTTGGAACAGAGTTGCTTGGCGCAGAGTTGCTTGGAGCAGAGTTGCTTGGAGCAGAGTTGCATGGCTCAGAGTTGCTTGGAGCAGAGTTGCTTGGCGCATAATTGCTGAAGGAAGTTTGTATACCACAATCACTACCCTTCGATGCTACGGTCTTTCAGAATTCAAGATCTATACATGTAACTCTTTGGACATCTGATATCAATTTTGAAACAGTTTTACATAATTTTACCTGCATGTGTACATTCTTTCTGTTAAAGTGGTTTGGCAGCCTTGATATTCTAGTATATTTTTTCAGTATGCCTAAAAGCCAATGGTAAGTTATCAAAATGTCACGTATGTTTATTTAATGGATATTAAAAGAGGAGGAGGTGGATAAAACAGTGTACGTAACGTACTGGTTATCAAAATATCAGAAATATACTATAGGATTATGATACTGGTTAGGGATATGATAAAAGGCAGATTTCTTAGGAGAAATTAAATTTGGTCCATGGTTTAATTGTAGGACATGTTTGTAAAGAGAACATGTTTCTCATGATCGATATATACAGGGTTATCATTGGTTAAAACAAACAGCAATAATGTAATGTTTCAGGGCACATATCAAGGTCAACGGCCGTTTTAATTCGTGCACATTTATTCACCCTGTAGTGTGCTAATAAAAGGCAACAAGTGTTTAAGGGCTTAATTCATTTTATGTTCCAAGTTGAAAATCATATTGCCATTGGAAAGGGAAGATTATATAAACACAATAAAAAATGGGGTTTATATAAAAGGTGGAAAGACAATAATTAAATACTGTACTTTATTATTTAAGAGAATATTAAAACTATATGTTCATATTATTGTTTCCTGTATGACAAATACAAATAAATAGTTGGTGCGCCGGCATCAACAAAAATAAGGGGAAAAAGGCAACATTGACAATTTATTTTGATTTAAGTTTGAATGAATTTGATGGAAATACGATGTAAAATCTTTGGGTAATAATATATAATATAATAATGGAAACTTAAAAAGCGCAAGTATCCGTCAAATAAAGCCGCTCACTGCGCTACAGATAACAGAAAAACAGACAAAGAACATGATAAAAAGCAATACAAATGCAGAAACATATAATAATATACTACTACTACTATAATACCAGTAGCCTATTCACGATTTATTGGATTTGTTCAAAAAGAAATCAAACCTCAGACGTTGTAATATCGTTCGTTTTTGTTTACTCTGTCAATTCCGATGGATTTAAATGAGCCTAGAGCAACTTCATTTTTTCTTTTGTTTGAAGCACACCAAGGTTACACGTATTATATATGAATCTTTAAAGGTATCAATGACGACGGCACATTATTAATTGTAACTTTCCCTTACGTTACCTGTATAACCAGCAACAAGACCAATGGAAGAAAATGTATGTCCCTTTTTCTTATGATACAAAAGTCTCAATTTTGATGACGTAAATTAAAATTTAAGTTCTATCTATCATCAGAAATATGGTTCTTAGTGTAGGGGAAGGTGGGGTAATGGCGGACGCGGGGTAATCGCGGACAGGGCTGTATCTAAAGGCAGGTGAAAGAAGGTGGTATTTTGCCACCCTATGATGTTAGGTGCCTCTCCATTGAAATCACACAAAACCTAAATGGGATGGTTGTCTCGCAAATTCTCGCGAGAATTACAAAAATCACTTTTTGGGCAAGTTGATATTTTGGTGCATTACTTTCTCTTTGAAACTGGTATTTCTACATCAAGGAAAACAAAGTCTTATTATTTTTTTATTTAATGTATGATACCTTCTGATAAAAAGGAAATGAATTCGGAGTCACAATGATGAGCATAATAATAAGAGAGGATGTGCCCATACATTGTACATGGATTGGGGTAATCCCGGACATGTACCGTTTCCATGGTAACCAATATGGGCGTGGTCAATTTAACATCATAAATCGGTAATAGTTGTTGACCATATAAATATGTGACATTGTTCTTTGATTTCTGCTACACTTTTAAAAAGGGTATTTTTTAACTCCGATTGAAATACTGTATTCCAATAAAAAGAGGGCTGCCATTGAAAAATACGGTCCGGGATTACCCCCAGAGTGTGGGGTAATGCCGGACGACGCCATTTTTTTATTGCGTCGTAGCTTCGAATTTCAAAATGATGAGTTGATAAAAACTTGATAAAAGGTAGAACCATCACAGTGCTTTGTGTTTACATGATTTTTATTGTTATATGACGTATTATATGTATGTTATACCTCTCTGACAAAATGTGTCCGCCATTACCCCACCTTCCCCTACCCTTGGCATTACAAGGGCGCAGATCCAATCTTGAAAGTGGGGGGGACATTGCCATTTTTTCACTAGATCGCCAACCTTGATTGATGTATCACCACAAAAAGTGGGGGGGGGGACATTTGATATTGTGTCAGGAAGTGGGGGGACGTGTCCCCCCCCCCCCCCCCGTCTCCCCCCCCCCCCCCCCCCCCCCCCCGGATCTGCGCCCTTGCTTGGCAATGATTGGAGTAAACGACTCAAAGTATTATTAAGGTGAATCTATTACCCTAGTTCCGTATACGCAACGCAGCGTTTCCAAAGATTAGTCAGTCGATCCATCATTAAATACGCTGGTTGATACCCGCGAATTTTGTCTCACAGAACACACAAAGTGAAGCGTCCAAGGAGCAGGGGACCAACGTGGTATCCATCATTCGTTCATTATACCTAATTATTTGCTTATGTTTTATATAATAGATATGACGAACGTATATATGGATTTCGTGGGGTTGGGCATCCTTCTCTGTTTGGTACTACATAGCATGACTTCCGATGTGACTACCAAGTACAAAGGTAAACTCTTTTTTTTAAATGTGTTTTTTCTTCTTTTTATAGAAAACCCAATAAATGATCTTAATAGCAACTCAACTTATACGAGGCTGTATTTGTATTAATGTCAGGCCTAAGCCTATACTGTACATGTATAATATCCCGCGAAGTATAATCAGGGTATAGATGCTATATCAGGATAACGATCGAAACTTTCAAATTCACCTCTATTTAAAACGTACCCCTATTCAACCCTTTATTATGTAGAGCACTTATAACGTGCTCAACTGCCACATCTATCGATGGTTTTAGAGGTCGCAAAATTGGAGAAATGGACCACAACTGGAAATATTTCTCATAACTTACAGTCTGAGTATAGGCTACTTGCGACTACCCCTATTGAACCCTCCATCATATTTCCTCTCAATAGATTTCCATTGAGCTTCCCGCACGCAGACACGGTCACGCAAACGCATTCTTTCAAATCAAAATTACTGTTTCCTCTGTGATTGAGAACAATTGGAAATTATACCTGGATGTTTTTATTAAGTGTTGATATTCTGTTTTCCTTGAAAAATTGAAGACTGTTCTCCCGTTCCGGTACATTTCTGGGTGTCAGAATCCACTGTCTCTTGTAATGTCAAAGGAAAATATTACATGTTTTAATTATATAGAGGTTATTCATCTAGCCATGCGCAAAGGGGAATCGCACCAGGACTATGAACCGTGTAACTAAATCTCCTTCTAAAAATCCTAAACACAGTTATTATTTCCGACAAAATGGCAGCCAGTCCGTTACATAGTGACCTCTATATTTTGTCGAAACTCAGATTTACAGATGATAAAGATACTTGAGATGGGTGTACACTGAAAACCTAAATTGGTCAGCCTGACTAACTGAAAGCTAGTCCAGATGGTGCTCATTTTGACAAGATTTAGCCTAGTCCAGCATTGCTAAGCTGGACTAGTTTAGGCTAGTCGCTGGACTAGTTTAGGCTAGTCGTTTGACTAGCTTTAAGTTAGTCCAGATGGTGTCCATTTTGACTAACGTAAGGTTGGTCCGGCTTTGCTCGAATAACGTAAGGTTAGTCATCCTCAAACCATATAGTAGATCCCGCCTGACTCAAATTGTTCACGTTGCGTAGCAGTGCTTGGTTTCGCCACGGGTGATTGCTCTGCTGTCTATTCAAAAGCACTCGTATTGACAATGTTGTTGGCGGGGCTGCTGGCTACAGTGTTAGCTGTAGTGGACTGGTCAGCCATGGCTGACGCGTTCGAGATGCCCGCGCTACCGTCGTTCTTTACAGTTAGTTTTTTTCCTACTCCGAGTCGTCATTCCAAACAAAATGTAGCATAAAATAGTCTACAGATGTTGGCAAACACTATGATGTGCACAATATGACCACACAATGAAAAAATTAAGGCAAATTACGTTTGAATTGGCTTCAAAACCGGACCGGCGATGACGTACGTCTTATCTGCAGGCCGCCATTGATATTTTATCTCAGAGCCTTGACTAACCTAAAGCTATTCCAGCCAGCTTGACTAACCTAAAGCTAGTCAAGCCAGCTTGTCTAATAAGCTAGTCCAGACACAGACTAGTACAGCAGCACAAATCAAGCTAGTCAGGCTGAGCCGGACTAACCGCTAGTCAAGTCGGCCATAACCTATCCAGCAGGCTTGACTAACCTGCTTGACTAGTTAAAGCTAGTCCAGCAGGCTTGACTAACCTGCTCGACTAATTTAAAGTTAGTCCAGCCTGTGTCTGACTAGTTTAAGTTTTCAGTGTTTATTAAATTAACCAAAATGAATGACGAATGTATGTAGAGTACCTCTGAATACGATGATATGGTGGATCATTGTACATGTATAGTCAATATACAATACATAAATTCGTAATGTGATAAACACCGAAAACACGCTATCGTAATAATGCAGTGTTCAAATCCAATGTAGGTCTCAAACGGATATTATATTGAGTGATTTTCACGTAAAATGAATTAACTTTAATTTTGTTTAAAAGAAAATAAAGAAGAACAAATAGCCTACAGAATGTAAATTAATACATTATAAAAACGTCTAATGAATCATAATCATAGCTACGCCACTGGAACGTTTTTAGAATTTAATTTTAAAAAAAATGTAAACATGACAAATTAGAAAGGATATGGGCAATATGCAGAGTTATGCATCGTGTCCATTGTCGTCTATTCATACACTCTATAGTAGTTACAAACCAAACAGAAAGCAGGAAACTAAAATACGCGGAGTGCATTGAACATGTTGAAAGTGTCGCGCGCGCCGTACATGCGAGCACCATGTGCTTTGTTTTGATTCGTTGTTTATGCAGCACGGGTTCGCCGATTGTTGCTGCAGGTGACATAGAACTTGTAAACATGCATTTATTCGTTAATAAAGATATTAAAAGTATGCACGGAATTGTAGATTTTTATTTTTATTGTCGTGTATGAATTTGCTCAATACATGCGTATGCTATATTTCACGAACAATCAAAACAATCAATGCATTTTCGCAAATGTTGATATGATCACAACGGGGTCGTGCCATTATTAACGCATCAACATCAGCGCGCTTGCATTGAGTTATTTAATTTTTCTAGACATTTTTGTCGGGAGAAGGCATAAATAAAAAATGGAGTTTGTCAATTTGTTCGTGAATGTAACATTGGCATGGCTTTCACGGATCATAAATGTAACCATTTATCCCCTCATCCGGCGTATTTGTTCATACACATAATTATGTTACGTACCTCAATGGTACCTCATACAATCACATTCTAATAACATTTAAAGATTACGCTCAGAGAGTATATACGGTATCAGAAAACGATTTATGTAACAATTTACATACTGAAAAAAGTAGGATATATTTTGATATGAAAGTGTTCATTATTTTCCCTCGGTCCTAGAGTGCAACAGAGCGCAAACGCCCAAGGAGTAATTTAAAGGAAGTTGAGTGTTATTTCAGATCTATCGGAGATACAAGTTTGGCACTTGCAACACTTTCTACATAGACTTTGGCCTTCAGCACAACTGAACTTTTTGACAGATTTGACGCAATTTCACATAATTAGCATAACAAAAAAACCTATTAAAAATAGGTTGGGTTTTTTTCTTTTCTTCACAACCACCACTTTATGGTATCAGTATCAGACAGGATGTGTACTTCTGGTTAAACCGCACGTGTCTGTTTCCAATTTGGATTGTGATTTTATTTTATGCGCATAATTCATTAATTAATTAATCAATTAATTAACTAGCTGATAATTGGATTTTTGTTACCACTTTCTCCAGGTATCAAATTAAGGCTGGAATCATGGTCTATTCACATTTCTTGATTTCTTATTCGGTTTACTGTAATATTAATCCACAGTTAACTACACAACATTTTCCTACAATTAACATGTAATTTAGACATCTGTGCATAGACTTGGCAAAGTATATTAATATATATATAACCAGTGTTACGATCGCATTCTATATTATCTGTATATCCATAATATGATTTTATCAAGGTCGAAATACCTATTACTTCTGTTCCGGTCGTCTGCTATTTTAGCACACTAATGACCAAGGTCGAAGCTTACCTCATAATCTCATGTTCCGATCTCCTGTTTTACTACAATTGACCAAGGTCGATCTACCACCTCATACTAGGGTTCACTCGAAGGTGTAACCAAATATAAACAACAACAAACGTGTCTGGCTTTAACTATCATATCAAGTATAAGGTTTATTCACGCTAAATATACAAATAAATAGTCATTGATAAACAATATTCATGTCCTGGAATAAGTAGAGTCTTCTACTCTTTCCACGATTATATCAATCAGTTAATGAATGTCCGGACTTGGCCTAAGACTAAGTAAGCTTATTGCATGTATTTTGGGCAAATGTTCCATTTGAAGTGCTAGCATTCTGCCTTTCAGGCCTGTTTAGTATACCAGTTACCGTTGAAGTAGGTTGAATAAATAAATGTTTGAGGAGAAGAAGACATCATTTTGCGATGGAAGCTGTTGTTTCTTCTTTAGCTACCCATATGTGCGTGTTATCATGGTGGTCGCCATTGATTCTTCTGGCTAATCACAGCTGTCTCCAGTCTAGCAGCACAGCCTGTCATATTTGGGTAACTGTCTAAACTATAGAGGGCAGTATTGCACTACTCCAGTCATAATACTTAGGGATTCATCACACCAGCCATCCAGGCAAACAATAGAATCAGCTTGCGAGGCCATGTTAACGCTAAGGGACCAATGTTTTGAAATTAACGCTCAAGAGACTTTTAATGCAAGTTAGCTAAGTGCAGTCATGGGTGGTTGAGCCGCCTTACATCCACAGAATTATAAAGGAGAATCCGGACGAAATGTTTTGCCCTATCTCTTTACGTGTAACGGGCGCCATTTTGGATTTCCACCATGGGGGAAAATTTGGAGGTATGTCGGTATTTTTCGGAACTGCACGGAAAAGAACAAATGAAGGAGCGTGCGCGTACTAGAGCCGTCTCTCTCTCTCTCTCTGCGTAAAAAGCAGTCAGTGCGTCCCCGCGCTTCGGCACTAACGCACGGCCGCGAGAATGTCAATCAGACGTGCCAGTGGCGCGTGTAAAGTATTTATCTACACTTATTTATTTTTTAACTGCATGCATATATGTCCATATGAACTTGTTATAGTCTACATTCCCATTGTGATCAAAAAAGGTTTAGGCGGCCTGATATAGTTGGTACCACCTCCAGGGTATGAAGAACAACGCAATATAGTTCTCAGTGATGTTGTCTTCAAATGGAAGAATAAGGTATTCATTTATACAGAAAAAGTGTGCTTTGAGTTCACCCCACGGTCGAACCCTTGTAAACCTCAAACCTATTATATAAAGACCGTTTCTGTGATGATATGAACCACGATAACCAAACGAAACCAAATTATGTAAGGCCGCTTAAAATTAATTATTAGATAGTGAAGAGGGAGGGCGGTTTTTATTTTTATATTTTACTAAATTGACACATAAATATGGCTGTTTTCATGCAAAATTCATATTACCAGCATCTTTCAGCAGCATAAGGAAAACGGTGAGGCTCTTTTTCATGTTAAGTTTTATGTGGGTTAGACCCCTAGAGTTTTATGAAAACACTTGAAAGTGACTGTTAGGTGATTAATACATAATTATAGCCCTATCAACCATTGACATTTCAGTATTAGGAACTCAATAATCTATGAAAATTGATATAAAAAATATTTTGACCATATCACAGAAAGTGAGGAGGGAGGGCTACGAGAATCGAAGATATTTTTTTCAAGTGGCCTAATCTAATAAAAGTGTTATATTTTACAAAATAAGATTTTACTTCAATAGACCGTATTATTCCCCTTTACAAAAATCACACAATACTAGCTCACTGCATGAATTAGGTAGATATTAGAGATGTTATGATGTATGAAGTGTTTAAAGCTTAGGCTATTCTGTAATCTAATAAGTTGCAGAATTTTAAAAATAAAATGTTACATCAATAGACATTATCATTCCCCTTCAAAAAAATTGCACAATAGCTCACTGCATTAGGTAGATTTTACGATTATACGCCTTACCCGCCTCAATTCTGTAATCGAATAGGTTACACATTGTCCAACCATAAAATAACTCAATAGATCTAACTTATTCAATAATTCACCAGGTTTTATTGAATGGCCCGAAACTCTTCTAAAGATATCCAGCTAAATTGAAAGTCGGGACTTCTTCGTATATTTACAAAATTCACGACTATATAAAGAAGCATGATATACATATAATTGTTGTGTCCAAGGCCGCAGTGGTAAATGATTTATTAAACGTGGTCGATTGGCATGAAACTTATTCATTTTCCCGGGGCGCTCGGCTGTAGTGACGCCGAAAACATACGGTGAATGAAGCGGACTGTTGAGTGCGCGTTTAAAGCGGATGTCCGCGTCATTTTTGGCAGTGCACTGCGTCCGCGTTGGACCAAGGTTTGAAATACGCGGAAAGAGCGCCGCTTTCCGAATGCTCACGAGCATTTACGGAAAATACCCACATACCTCCAAATTTGTCCCCATGATAGAATCAAAATGGCGGCGGCGTACTTGATCTCCTTTTTAAGTCTATGCTTACATCAGCGAATGAATACAGAAGGACGCGGGCGCGAATTAAGGCAACTAGCAGAGCCTGTTCACGACGCTTAAAAATTTAAGCCTTAGAATGGACAGCGCACCATGACAACAACAAATACGCGATTCCAACAAAACAGCGTACTTAGTCGCGTGTCAGAAGTGCGTCACTTTATTGCAGCAGTCTCCGCGTGCCGCGCTTCCATTTCCGGCATCCATTGATTGGTGGTTTTGATTTACGCCCGTGGCACAAGCTGCGCTAGAAATCCACGGCGCCATAGTGCGCCCCTGCCAATCCACCAATATCACAATGACGACCAGGTTATTTTTAGCTTCAGCGAATTGCGTGTATTTGTATGCACAGTGAGCAGTCTTTAAGTAATTAGTCTATGACAACTAGCGCACTGTGCTTCATATGCGTGCGGGGTGTGGGGTGGGCGGGGGTGATATCGTGTGTTCCGGCGAGGATGGTGGTTTTTAGGATCGAGTGTGATGTAAATTTGACATTCATCCAGCAAAGTAGGACTAATTGAAGTCATTATCTAGTTTTGTTATCTTTTTTCTTCTTCTTCTTTTTTTTAAAGAAAAGAACCGTATATTCCCTGCCCAAAAAAATTGATTAATGATTTTCTTTTCGAGAAATCGACGATTATGTAAATCTTATTCCATAGAGCCCTGTATAAAACCACATCTTCTCCACTCCACTGTCTTTTAATGCAAGATTAGGCGACATTGGCACTTGTCGGACACGTGCCATAGACATAAATGATTGCTTTAAACGATTTAAAGTTTAACACGTATATTCATCGAAATGGCCAAAATATGAGGGTTTAATTTTCGCTAATAGGAACAAAATTCGGAGAAAAACTTTTTTTTAAATATCAAAAATATAATTTTAAACGAATTACGCTTTAATGAGAAAAAAACGATTTGAATACAAGTTTTGCATACTTCCGTAAACTCCCCTCTCCGAACGGCGCGGGGTCTAACATGCTCTAAATTGTATTTAAAAAGACATATTTGATTCTAAGTGTAGTTGATAGACACAATTTTTTTAAAAGAATTTAAATTCCAATTATGCATACTTCAGCACGCCCGCACTCTCTCCGTTCGCCACCGCGTAGAATTGACAGAAATAATATTTTCAAAAGATTTTGAATTCAAGTTCTGCATACTTCCGCCCCCCCCCCCCCCTCCATCTCCGTACGGCAGGGGGTCTAAAATGTTCTAAAATGTCACTAAAGATACTTCTTTAAGTTCTGCATACATCCGCCCCCCCCCCCCCCCCCCCCCCTGGCACGGGGTCTAAAATGTTCTAAGTTCTAAGTGTCTCCGGTTCTAAGACACGCGTGGAATTGACACTAATGATCTTTACCAAATATTTGAGGTTGAATTAAGTTCTGCATACTTCCGCCCCCCCCCCCCCTCTCCGTACGGCAAGGGGTCTAAAATGCTCTAAAATGTAATACAAATACATCTCCGTTTCTAAGACACGTCCCCCGGCCCATGTCACAAACCACGCACATTTGGGGTGTTTGTGCGTTTGTAAATACCTGCAAACGAGGACTTCAATGTGTATACACACCTTCTAAACGAGGACGCACCTTCGACCGAGGACGTCCTCGGTTAGATTAACTGCAATTTCCTGTTATCAACCACCCAAACGAGGTCGCTATGTTATTCCCATTCTAATCTGAGGAAAGTCTTCGGTTTCATTGATAAAATCTGTTGCTTCCGTAAACTCCCCTCTCCGAACGGCGCGGGGTCGAACATGTTCTAAATTGTATTTAAAAAGACATATTTGATTCTAAGTGGAGTTGATTGACACAATTTTTTAAAAGAATTTAAATTCAAATTATGCATACTTCAGCACGCCCGCACTCTCTCCGTTCGCCACCGCGTAGAATTGACAGAAATAATATTTTCCAAAGATTTTGAATTCAAGTTCTGCATACTTCCTCCCCCCCCCCCCCCCCCCCCCCCCATCTCCGTACGGCAGGGGGTCTAAAATGTTCTAAAATGTCACTAAAGATACTTCTTTAAGTTCTGCATACATCCCCCCCCTCCCTCTCCGTACGGCAAGGGGTCTAAATGCTCTATAATGTAATACAAATACATCTCCGTTTCTAAGACACGTCCCCGGCCCATGTCACAAACCACGCACATTTGGGTGTTTGTGCGTGAGTGCGTGCGTGCATCCAATACCGCGCAAGTGTGGCCATTATCGCGGGCGTAAGCTTGGATTACTTTTGCGCGTGGAGATATTAAAAGTCGAATATCTCGCCAATTTGGAACTGATTAAAATATACATGTAAGTCTAAATAGTCAAGCCCATGACAGCAAGTAGCCATCTGGTAGTTGGATGAGCAAATGGGTTAACACTGTTGTACTCAAGTATTGACCAATCAGAATTAGGTCTAATACAAACATAATGTGACATTGGTGATAATCATACAATTAAAACAAAGAATACTTTAAAATAAAACTGGTATGAATGTGTATGATAAAAATAATGTGTATTGCAATTTTCATGATTGCGGAACACTCGAAAAATGAGGCATTTTAATTGTTGGGCATTTATACTCAAACACAGGTCTAGGGAAACACCAAGATATTGAACAAAAAAGTACTATTTAGTATACGTATATAATTATTTGTTAGAGAGACTTTCCCCTTTTGTTATCATTATTTCGTCGGTATATTGCAAGGACACAATTTTATATGCGACATTTTTTTGCGGAGTCTGATAATTTTACTAAACTGCTCACAAAAAGTATCGAAACACTTAGAAATTATCCAATATATAACGGCTCGAAAAGGTATGCATTAATCGAAGCAAATAACCAAGTGCATAATTTTGTTCTGCGTATTTTGACAGCTCAATCGTTGAGATGCGATGTTGCGGAGCAGGAGTTATTGTCATTTCATTGATCGTGGGTCCAGTTTCCAAGGTGACACTCATCCCTATTGCAAATCACGAATCTGATCATTCTAAACAGTAATGCAAACCTCTTTCTATAGGGTGATTGTCACTTTTGAAACTGGACCCACGACCATTGAAATGACAATAACTCCGCTCTGCAACATCGTATCTCATCGATCGAGGTGTCAAAATACGCAGAACAAAATTATGCACTTGGTTATTTGCTTCGATTAATGCATACCCTTTCGAGCCGTTATATATTGGATCATTTCTAAGTGTTTCGATACTTTTTGTGAGCAGTTTATTCTAACACTTGTTTCAATCTTAACATATATAATGCTTTCTTCTTTTTTATAATCCCCTAACTGTCCTCTTTTGACATCATTCTTACGTTCAATTCGTTAACAAAAGTAACTAAAATGTTATTTCGTGAATTTATTTAAAAAATATCATCTTCGTTCATTTCATGACTTAGATTTCTGCAGTTATGACTCCATCAATCTCACGGCCGGCGACCTCATCACCGTCGCCTCGTCAAATTATCCCAAGAAGTACAACGTTAACACGGAGTGCACGGTGCATCTCTCGGCTCACGACAACGGACGGGTACTACTTACGTTTCTTGACTTTGAACTCGAGGAAGATTGGGATTTCCTCACAGTTGGCACGGGAGCTAATGCTTCGGCGTCATCTAGCGTAATTTCGAAATATACCGGTCAGTTTGTACCGGAAACGCTGTCTTCGGAAATATCGGATATGTGGTTATTCTTTGATGCAGATGGGTTGTATTCGTTTAAAGGGTTCCTTTTGCAGTTTGGATGGCAGAATAAAAGTGGTGAGTGCGTGTAGAGAACGATTTATATAATGTGATTTGTCTTTATTTGAAATTATTGAAGTCATTGGGTTATTATCGCGCCCAGTAACTCTTATGTTGAACACAAACATATATGTATTTCTATATAGATTATATCGGCCTTCATTCAATGATTACAAAAAATCAAATTTCAACAACTTTTTATTTTCCAAACTAAAAAAATACTGAATGACATTTAGGTTAAATAAAAAGTTGTTGAAATTTGATTTTTTGTAATCATTGATTTTATTTTCATTAAAATAATTGAAACAAAGTGAGAATTGGTTTAAGTCTGGTCTATTCTTGAAAATCAGAAAGGTGGTTTCTATTGCTGAACAGGAAATGATATAGGTCTATATCACAAATGTTGTCATATCTTTCTTTCACCTTGATTATTTCTAAAAATAATTCGATATGCGTTAAAACATAGATCCATGGTGCGAAGACAACACACATAGTTGCCATGGTAACGGAGGTGAGGCGTGTCTCCCGTTATCTGGTATGTGCGATGGAGGAACAGCTTGTCCACATGGCGACGATGAGGAAAAATGTGGTGAGTTAAAGGGGCGTCCGTCGAAAAGTTGTCTTCAGTTTCCGTCAGAAGTTGGGTTTCGCACAAACACAATGTCACTACACAAATACTAACTACCATCTGAACTCATTAAATACACTTATTAAATATACTTTATTACATGAGTTTTGGTATTTTTAACTCGAATCAGAAACAAAACTACAATTGGAAAAGTGTACTTTAGGTCCCAGATGATGGTATACCAGTATCGTTCAATACTGGAACATAAAACTTGCCAGTATCGCTCGATACTGGTCGATTTATTGTGCCAGATACAAAATCAAGAAAGCGTTAAGAAAAAAACTCTGAGACTGCCTAGTATTTCCGTTATAAAGACGTTTCGCACAAACCTTTGAGAGCCTTTCTCAGTATAATATAAATCACTTTTCAAATTCAGCAACCTTTCTATAGTATAACATGTGGTCTATTTATAAACTCTTTATTGCTGAATTCTGAAATGGGACGGTCACTCCACAAAAACACCCTGTTTAAACAGTGAAACCGGGAACCTGGTTAATTAAACTGTAAACTATTATGCTACAAGTTCATTGCCTTTTTGTAAGATATCATACTCACTACATTATGTTGTATTTCTTTTGAAAGACTATTGTGGCCCATCATACATTGAATTGACTGAGGAGATAGCTTACAATCTGACATCATATTTGTACCCGTTTGACTTTCCCCTTGCACAGAGATGTCATTATATAATTCAAGCTGAATATGGTAAGTATACATAAAAGTTAGATTTTAAGTTTCATTTATATTTTAATCAGAAGGCGTACATAGTTATGCACTTTAATCTAAGTTACTGTATTTGGTAACATATTGATGTGTTTCGAATAATAAAAATTCCATTAAAATGGAATATGGGCGGTCTAAGAGAAAGATACTTTTTTGCCATTTACCGTAGGTTAGTTGTTATCTGTGACAATTAAGCGCATGCTTAGTTCATTAAATTACCGGCATCTACGCGTATATCTAGAAATACCCTAATATCGTCAGTTTGGCACCCGCCCCACCCGCCCATTAATAACACACATGCCCGTTTATTATTTTTTTTAAATACAAATGTTTGGTGTGTTTTTATGCATGTACGTATATATCTTATTCTTATTTGTATAAAAGGACCCCTTTGGAAATAGGTTTCTATAGCTTTAAGGGTTATTCTTGGAATGTCATCATTTTATGTCTGGCTGTATGTTTTTTAAAAAGTGGTCTTATCATTGAACAACCTTCCTAGGTCATGTAGGTAGTAATCACTATGACATGCTTTCATTTTAATTTCCTGGTAGGACAACGAATTTTAGCAGATGTCCACGATTTCAGATTAAATGCCAACGGCGATTCTTTCTACGCGGGTGACGGACTCGACCCCAAGAACGAATCTTCGGTCATATTATGGCGGCACGGTCGAGGCAGTGATATTCGCGACGTATTCGCTTCATCGGAGTCTTCAATGTGGATTACATTTGAGACGGGTGGGAATGCGAAGGAAACAGATTTGGCACAGGAGAGTTTGTTCAATGTTATTTTGAAGCAGTACAAAAGTTTTGGTAAGTATACTTTCGTTAAACCCTTAGGTCCACTCTTGTCAGCCAAGTCCTTTGGGAATATCTCCATCTCAAGTTTCTCCATTTTCACTCTTATTGCATCTGTCATTATGAATACTCAAGTCAATCGTTTCAACTTAATTAACATTATAAAGACGTAACTCGATTTTGTTCAAAACTTCGAGTTACGTTTGTAAACATTGAAGTAAAGTGGCGTAATTTGCTCCAAATAACAAGAAATAGTTAAAACACAAACATCATTCAATAAAAAAATAACCTTTAACGGTTCCGTTCTCTGTATGCTTTCCAACTTTATTTACTACGGCTTTGATGCTTTATCAATGGTAATAAATCATCCTCTCCTACACCATTTATCTGATTTATGGTCCTAAGCATGGCTCAATGCTCTTTAGCTGGGTGTAACTATAGTCTATCCATCTGAGAGCGATCTTTGGTGCTCGGATGGGCAGGGGAGATGAGTAAAAATAAGATGTGCTGTCTTCTGGCGTATATTTGCTAGTTGTCGAAGGATCCCATTTTATTCCAACCGCCGGTCGAACCTCATCTATAATGTGAATTGAAACAACTAAACTGCCTTATGCAAACACACACAACACTGTTCCAATGCATATTATTCTCATCACACACATGCACATAGCAGCTACGTCTAGCGTACCATTCAAAGAGAGACAAATATCGAACCATTTGCGCATTATCTGAAATCAAAAGGCTTTGAAATCGTCACCTGTGATTTCGGCCTATGAATATAATCACAAAGCTGAAAAAAAATCGAAAGTGATGGACTTTGAACATTTACCATAATCGTCACCTGTGATTTCGGCATATGAATAGAATCACAAAGCTGAAAAAGATCGAAAGTGATGGACTTTTACATTTAGCATATTGTAGGAGGCCACATTTAATTTTTATTTGCTATCTTGTAATGTTTCCAACAGTAAATAAATGTATATTTTCACTCGGATTGGCCAGGAGATAGTAAGGTAAAATGATATGAGTCTCCGTATCCCTGTGTTCTGTCTGCATGTCAGAATCAATCAGATTTCCTTGTTAAGTATAGAAAGAAAGAAATACGTTTACAATGATATGGTATCAATATTGAAAGGTATGATTTTCATATTCAAACAAATAGTATACAATTTGAACGTTGACAAACTAAATAAAGTTTATTTTCTGACTTATAAAATGAAAGGTTGTCTTCATCGGGGTCTATCACTCTACATGTACCTGTTCGTAGAGGTCTGATCGGTAGTACAGTAGAGCTTTAGAATGGCACCAAATAAGACCATTAAAGATGATAACAGTAGGTGGGTAACATAATTATTTTTTATTATGGCCGTTTTTCACTCTACTGATTCCATCGATATTTTCGTCAGAAAATAGCCTCCTCTCCCAGTCAATGGAACGGCTGGGTCACATGGTTGGAAGATCGGTCTCAGATGGATAGACTATAGAAGTCCTATATATTACTTTTGAAAAATTTTGTTGTGTAAAGAAACTCCAACATTTAACTTCAACTTGTCATAGAAACAAGTGCTATATCATTTTTGTAAAACATAAGTTCAAATTTCGAGAAAAAAATCACATTATATTATTCGAAGAGCAGATTTTAGTTTTAAAACTAGCCCAAGCTGGCTGAAAGTCACCATGTGTGCCAAGTCATGTGGCAAGCCTGCGCTTGCTACCAGTTCCACCGCTGCCACACTCAAGGTCCCCCAGCATGCGGTCAATGGTGTTGGATGTTTGTAATTCTTGGGTAAATACTAGCGTCATGGCCAGTTCAACCTGTCAAACTAAGGCTCAAACTTTACAGGCAACTGGAATGTAATGACGGGGTACTCAAGGAAGTTACATTCTGAATTTTGTGAGTGCTGTAATTATTGAACTATGATTCAAATGTGTGTAAAAGTATACATTTTCAGAAAGGATATGGATCAGAGAATCCAAATTTGGCCAACAGAACAGCCTCATATCACATGACAAATCATACAGTCAATACATGAAGAAGCACATGGTAGTAACATGGGATGCTTCACCTCAATCCCATGATAGTTACCATGTTCAGAATATATTTTCGTATTCTGATGGAATAAACAGCAAGATTCTGTATTCTAGAATGTTCATAATCCTATATTACTACCATGTCATCTTAGAGGTAGGCTATTGGGTAAACAATGCCTTTCGCATTTCCAAACTTCTATGTCTTGGTCCAAAATAACAATAGACGTGATTTTCAAGCGATCCAGCTTTTCAAGATGACAACTCAGGTCATAAGTATTTCTACCTAATTAACATTATAATTCGCTCCAAATAGTACAAAATAGTTAAGCAGCAAACAGTATTCAACAAGCAAATTTTACCGTTTGTTTAAATCAAAGAAAACACGTAACTCGATTTGTTCAAATGTTCGCGTTTGTAAATGTTTAAGGAAGTGAAACGGTAAAATAGGAGGGCCCATGTATACATTCATTATAAGGAAATGATTGATTATACTGTTAAGACTAGTTACAGGAGTGATTTTAGGCGATCAATCAAAATGTGAAATATTACTTGCATATTATATGCGATTTCGGAATTTAAAATCAGCAAAAATTTGCCAATTTACCAATTTTGTCAACTCGAAACTTGAAACTCGATATTCGAAATTCGAAGATTAGCAACACACCACATCGTGTACACATACATGCCTGTCCATTCCCATTGTTATTCTATTTATAGATAATTGCACCGTCGAATTTACTAGCTGTGATTGGGGATTGGAATGTGTACATAATAGTCTGCTTTGTGACGGAATTCCTCAGTGTGCGGACCTCTCAGATGAAGTAGCATGCGGTAGGTTGTTGTTTTTTCTAATCTTTTTATTTTTCATTAATTTATATTCTATGCATAGTTAAATAACATAATAACAATATATTAAACATAACAAGAAGATACAAATATGAACAAAACATGACTCTGCCAGCGAACAGCATATACCAACCATTATCATCAGCTTGAAGATAGATGGCTCATGATCATCAACGGTACATGACCTTCGCAGGTGAGTTGACAAACAAAACAATATATGGGCTGTCATGTACAGGGTGTCCCAAAAGTCTATGCACGTTTTTGAAGAGTCATATCTCATAAGATATAAATCATATGGTATAAATTTAACCATATTTTGATAGACGAGATTTGGGAAATTATTTTGATACCAAACACAACCATATCGGTGAACCCACAACATAAAACTGGTTGAAAGTTTGTGGCCGTGTGCCAGACCTACCTATACCAAGTACCACACATTGTTACTAAAATCAGGTGCGCATAAATTAACGGTATGAAAGCAACGTTGCGCATTAGTCACAGTTCACTGATTACCTTGCAACATTAATGTTTTATTACCAAACTCGGTCAATCACAACATAAATAGGCATAGTAGACAAAATTGCACAGCAAAAGTCTTCATTCAAGGTGGTTTACAGCATAGATAAGCGAATACAAATTGTACATGTATGGTTCTACGCTAAAACAAATTCAGTTCAAATCACTCAACAAAAGTTCAGAAAACATTTCCAGAATATCCATTCTGAAGTTGGTGGATACATTTTTGAACACAGGAACTGTGCATGATTTGTCTCGATGTGGTAGAAAAAAGACTAAAACAAGCAGCATTAAAATAATCCGGTATAGTTTAAATGTTAACATGTTTGACAGCTGTATGATGTGTGTGTTCACTTTTCTGTGTCGTTATTCAATTTTTTAGGTCTGTGTTTTGGCTTGCATTAGCACACGTCCCTGTATAAATGGAAACATTTAAACTAGATTTCACTATAGAAACGAACATTATGTGTGATATAGTTTGTTATTATGATGGGATCACTGTAATGTAAAATTTAAATATTACAATTGACGGATCACTTTCCGTGAACCAACTCTAACCGTCTTTTCGTTAATCTTAATAGGTGTGGATTTATGAGCTTTATTCCTCCGAAATATAAAATTACATTTTTGCAGTAATATATATTTTACTTCGATGGTGGCATTACAAACAGATGTTACTTCAATGTTTTGTCTCAAAATGATTTCCCACATCTCCTCTTTCTAAATATGTATTCATATTTTCAATACGACTTATATTTTGTGAAATACAAAGATTCAAAGTCGTGCATAGACTTTTGGGACACCCTGTACATGTGTTTTACACGAAAAATATCAAAACCTACTATTTACTCTGTGCTATGTAGGCTTTTGCCAATCATAATATGCCACATATTTTCACTATGTCTCAAGATACTAATTCTCCATCTTTCGTATAGAAACCATTTAAATGCATCAACGTTTTTATTATCAGTGATCTTGATGAGTCTGGATCTATACAGAGTGAACGACGCCAGACTAATCATTCTATTTAGCATTACATTCAATACATTTTGATTATATGGTTTATAACCAAGTACAATGATTTTTAACGATACCTCTGGACATGGAATATTGTTAGAAATAATAAATCTTTTGAAACGAACCCAAAAGCTATTTGACAAAGGTTAGTTGACCCACTATGTGTAATTATGTGGCATGGTGTGTCTTTTTATGTATAAGTAGTTTCTTATTGTAGGTTCATGTTTAAGAGTTTAATAGGCCTAGGCTATACCAAAAGAGCCAACTTTTAGTTTCGATCATCAAGTTCCTTTTCGTCAGTACTAAATTCCAAAATATGTTTCAACTGTTTCAGGTCCATGTACAGCAGTACAATATCAATGTGGTAACGGAGCGTGCACGGAAACGGCATCCATTTGCAACGGTACCAATGAATGCACCGATTTCTACGACGAGCTCCATTGTTGTAAGTTATGTGTATTATACTTGAACACCGACATATTTCCATAAAGAAATCATATAAACCTACTGAATATTTATGCCGGGTGGTGATCGATAAGATGCCACCATTTGACGAACACGTGCACCCTATACTGACAAATCAAAATTCACAATTGTATGCATACTGTTAATCTCATGTAGACCTACATGTATAACGAATACATCACGTTAACAAGTTTGGTATAAGACCCGCAGTAAAAATCGACAAACCAGTGCTGCCTGAACAACGAATCAAAACAAAGCGTATGTAGCGTGAAATGTATGGCGCGTTCAGCGTATTTTAGTCTCCTGATTTCTGATTGGTTCAAACCTACAGATGAGGTGCAACTTCAAGATGTTTTGCACAAGTAAATATTGTGCAACCTCATGAAATGATGGGAAGTTTCGTGCAAAATGTAGTGCAATGTCATGTAAATTTGTGTAAACATCGGCAGCGTTCGTCAAGATTGGACATTTTTGTCACAATTGAAAACATTATCCCTTTATTACACATATTTTCAGTCCACTGCGGCGATCCTTTCATCGAACTGCACCATAATGATTCTTATACATTAACGTCTCCAAGCTACCCCGGTAATCCACGCGGAGTTTCCTGCTTATGGATCTGCACCGTACCATCTGGTTACCGAATATTTGTCACCATATCGGATTTTGAAATGTACCAGGACGTCTTCACCGTCGGAGATGGTTATGACCCCAGCAATGTCAGCTCAGTGATGATCAGAAGATCTGGGGCATCGATAAAACCGTTCCTGTTCTCCGCTGCTGAAAACCTGTGGATAACCTGGCAGACAGTGACTCACGAGAATTTATTTCGAGGATTTATTGTGGAGTTCAAATCATTCAAAGCTATAGGTATACTATTTTATTCATCCATAATGCAGTGATGTCAGAGAGTATTCTAATGATCCCACCTCATGTAATCAAAGACGATAATTCTAGTCACTTTACGCGTAATGGCAGTACCTATTATTAGAATACGCCCTGACGTCTCTAGTTGAGCGAATTGCAGCTATTATAGTACATCTATATGGTAATGATAGTAGGTCTAAGGCGGATTACTATGCAATCAGTTCTGAAATAATTGTATTTAAGATCTATCCTGAGAATGATATACCGTATCCAGTGGCTATCATTATCATAGATTAAACATTCATCGAGTATAATTAGAACTGTTGCCATACCTGAGTGAATAACTGATTAAATCACAATCGTTAAAAAGCCCACAAAACGACGCACCCTACAGCAAAATGTCATCTACGCATGCATATGATATCTAAAGCCAACTTACAGCATCTCGCAATCGTTGATTGCAGATTTATTGCGAAACACTAATAGAGTACTTCACTGAATAAGAACAATATTGTTTTTCTTTTGTGGGCTTTTTAACGATTGTGATTTAATCAGTTATTCACTCAGGTATGGCAACAGTTCCATTTATACTCGATGAAATTATCGAGAATGTATCGAGACTCAACGAGTTTTTCTATCGAGACTGAGTTGAAATAATATTGATCGAGTCTCGTATCGAGCAGCAGCAAGGTATTATTTATCGAGCGTCATACTAGCCCCTGTCTAAATAATAACGAAGGACAAGTTGTGCGGTATGTAAATAGAACTTCGAGTTATCTATTTTAATTATTGTTCCGTCGTATCGAGTACTTGATGCGGGCTCGATACAAGTCTTGATAGGATAGTCATGATAATGATCACTGGGGTGTGTGTATTTGCTTGAAATTCCCCATGGTGTTCTGACTATTGTCATGGCCCTCGTATCGAGCCCGATATCGAAGGCCAATGTCTATTTTATCGAACATCAACTTTAGAAAATATCTAGACCAAATTGTATGCAGTCTCTATTATGTTATCGTGTATAAATGGAACTGTTCCATACTAATTTATATATCATATGAATACTTTTATACTACAGGATCGTGCAATGGAAACGATACATTTCGGTGCAGCTCCGGAATAGACTGCATTGATAGCTCACAAGTTTGTGATGACGTCATTCATTGTTTGGATGCATCGGACGAGATGTCGTGTGGTAATTATGAAGTTTAATTAATTAACCACTTTGTTAAAAATCACAAGTGTTGCCCTTTGACATCCTCTTACATGATTAAAATTGATATAATATTTGGAGCAATATAATTTTGAGTTCAAGTGTAATAATAATATGCTTTTCCTAAATTTGTTTCCGTGTACGTCGAACCGAAAGTAAAAAACATTAAACATGTGTGCAATTATAATATATTGTTGTTTGATATTATTTTAATTATATTTATTTATTAGATCTTGTAATGTGCAATTAATTTTGGTTCAATTTCATATGTATATTGCTTGATCTTTGTATCCGGATTTTGTTGTTGTTGTACTTTTTTATATTTGTATAATAACTATTGTGTTTTATCATATATTATGTGATTTTAATTAGTTTGTATGCTTTATAATTTAAGTTTTCTATATCACATTTTTGTAAAGCGCCTTGCGGTTGTTTACAACATAAGGCGCTTGATAAATTGTATTTATTATTATTATTATTAAACTTGTTCAACACGATCATTAACAATCAAAGTCACGATAATATGCTGATCCACATGATTGAGAGTAGCATTATCTATGTTACTATTCATAACTTTTGAAAATGTGCGTACCACCGCGCTTCCACTCAAATTGATCGTTACATGGAAACGCGAACACACAGCGCAGGTTATTGATATATTGCCAAGACCTCCAAAATGTACTTGTACGCGTTTCAATGACCTGGGGGCGGGGCGTTTTGTGTGACGTTGTGCATGGTAACAAGAGGCAGATGTTTGCGAGTGGGGCCCTGAACATGGATACACGCGACACGACTACTCGCGGCTGTACTTTCAACAATAAAAATACTACATTGAAAACATAACAAAACACCATTTTTATATCGTTGTAAAATGTCAATGATGAACGGCAAATTTGGTCTGCATGATTTGAATAACTGGCGTGTGTTTGTACCACCAGCGCGGCGGCTAGCCTGCCCTACAGATACTGACTGGTGGTAACTGGAGAGCAGCGAGCGCAGACTCGGTGAAATTTTGTAAGCTTCATCATGGACCCCAAATGACACAAGTGACGAGCGAGGACGTACAATGTATGTCATAGCGATTGTAAGCTAAACATCGCTCTGACGTTGCGTGTCTGTCTCAGTCTCACCGGCAAACACGGCCGTATCAAGCATCAGTGAAATAAATCTTGATTACAGGGCTAACAAACTAGTATAAAATTTGACTGGGGACGCAAAAAAAAACCCACCATGATAAACAGCCTTGACTAGTACAGAACAGGAATCTGTCGCATCAAAGGTGACTTTATAAATGTTTCAATTCAAGAAACGTATTCAAAATCGAAGTCAGGCGTCATCCATTTTTGTTGTAAAACCAAAACTGACAAGATTAAAAAATGTTAGGCTAAATTAACTAGGCCTACGTACGAGCCTACTCCTAGCTAGGCCTATGATAGCCCCGTGACGGTCTACGACACATGACAACCCATTTAATTTTTGTCAAAGCTTGACAACACTGACACTGCAACTATTAATAATAATTAGGGCAAGACAACATACTTTTGTTTGTCAAAAAGACTCACGATGTAGGTCTAGGCCATCAATCATTACTCACCGAATAACGTCGTCTCTAATTAAACAAGCAGACAAAGAATGGAATCGTACAACACGATTTAGCTGCGATTTCGATTATATTTCCCCATCAATTGACCATAAACATAAGAAGGTTGTTGAAGTGATTCGACTTTGATCCATGGATCCATGATTATGATGAGACCATCATGATCCCGATCATGATCATTTGCATTGACTTTTTCATTCATGAATAAGCTTAATACAAAAATAGCTTCAAAAACGTATTCGTACGGTAGATCTGAGACGAAATATTCATCCAGGGTATGAAGTCATATTTCATATAATATTATTTCTAATCGGCAAAATTGATCTTTCCTGCTTCTGAATTCTTTACAGGATCGGCGAATGAAGAAACTTCTGTTGTTTGTTTATTTATTTTCCGTGCTTGTTTGCAAATCAAAAACTAAATTAATGTGTGGCCCTCATCATCATCATCGTCTACGCTTTCCGGCTATGTTGCCATTGCGCGCGCAACTATTGCTCGCCAGGTCATGCGATCATTGGTCTGTGTCAAGAGTTCCGGTTTAATTTCTTTGTTTACATTTGCAACCCAGGTAGGCTTTGGACGTCCGACTGGTCTCTTCGTGGGTCGGTTGTATTCTTTTAAAGCTTGGCGTGCTGGAGTTTCCTGTGGCAATCTATATAAATGTCCCAGCCAATTTAGGCGTCTTCGTTTGATCGTTTTGCTCCATGGTTCACTTTTTGTGTTAGTATATAGATCGACATTTGTCATTTTATCAAGTTTCGTAATATTGAGAGTCCGTCTTAGTAGAGTTCTTTGGAAAACATCAATTTTGTGTTCATGTTGTGTGGCCCTGAACATGCATAATATTTGCCGAACTGTGATTGGTCTATCTCATAATCGTTCTTTATAACAGCTTCTCCGCTATTGGTCAATCCAGAGAAAACAATGACGTAGTGGGGAATCCCCTAGATTGCCCTAGATTGCTCCATTATTCAATGGGGTGGTGTTTATTTACCTCAGGGGGAAATGACACAAAAATACGAACTCCAAAGTCAAAATATAAACCTTTAGCATGTTTAGAATAACTTAATATTACAATTTGGATGCTAATCAACATTAAATGACAGTTATGAATAAGATTGGTGACTTTGTACGGACTATTCTAAGGGCCCCCTCGGGGCAATCCCTTGGTACCAAAACAAAGTCAGCGATTTCAAACAAGAACCTTAGAATAGTCCGTACGCAGTCACCAACCTTAAAGTATGATAAGATGAAGATTATGAGCAGTCGCTTGGGCCGCACTGCCAAACTATTCCATGTGGCTTTTCACGTAATTGACTTGTATAGTACGTAAGACTTATACGATAGACACCAAAGTAATATTCAGCATCATCATAAGCACCAATAAAATTGAACTTAACCAATGCAAATATTTCCAGGGCTAAAATAAGTTCAATCACCCAGTCGGGCAGGTAACTCACAAAAAAATACCTGCCTGACAGAAATTACACCAGCCAGTGTAACTCACTTTACACTGTGGGTTGAACAATTTTACCTGCCAGTCGGTCATGTACCTTTGCAGTTTGTACACATAATGATGCAAAATATTACTTTGCTGACTTTCGTATAAGTCTTACGTACAAGTCAGTTATACTTAAGACTCAAACGTACTAGTTTTGCAGTGCATCTTAATACAAGAGTGGTTAACGATGCAATATTTTGCCAGGAAATACATCAATGTAAAAGTGTTTTGTTCTTTGAAAAGGTGAATGTGATGACGATGAGTTTCGATGTGCAGATAGTTCATGTGTGCCAGGTGATCAGCTATGTGACGCGTCACCGCAGTGTATATTCTTTGAGGACGAGAAAGGGTGTGGTAGGTTCAATAATCATCAAAATACACACTTATGGTCACAGAATAACATTTTACTCTTGATTGTAAGTAATTATCAACTCAACCAAGTCAATATTACTTAAACAAGAGTAAAATGTGACTCTGTTGCATTATGTTATGGAGTGCACGTTTTCTTGACCAACAGAAGCATGTGTCAAAAACGAAAATGTATATCCATTGCAACTGGCAACAAGCATAAAACCGTATACATTTCTGAACCAAGTTTATTAGCTGAAAAAGCATGATACAGTTATCTGTCTGCCCTTATTGGAGTACTAAGAGATGTTTAAGTTTTTTTTTTTACACAATTTACTTCTGTATTAAAGATGACCATTATATTTGGCTATTTATTGTTGCTTCTACTCACAAAAAAGCAGCAAAAGTTGATTAAAACAATGTTGAAATATGTTGAAATATAATCGCTATTTATTGAAACTTTTTTAAAACGCCCTCTATGTAATATCGTATGTAATTTGAATCGAAAAGAAAAATAGCGTTTAGCTCTTTATCATAAAATGCTGTCCGAGCCGGAGATGGAATATTTTGAAACGACGTTTTATTGCACAAATACGGCTGGTTTTTCTTAATCCTTTGAGTATGTAATACACTTGTAAACAAAATAGAAATCTCGGTTTTATCCTAATTGAGGGCGCAGCGCCTCCAACACATCTCTTAGTACCCCTTTAAAATGGATATATGCATACTTGTCTGTGTACATGCTAGAGTAATTTTTTGTTGATCCCTATGTATAGCTGAAGCACATAAGCACATCAACCAAAGTCAAACCGGATTTGAACCATCGACTGGCAATAGTGACCATTAACTTTTACCCAGGTCTTTTTATTACCCATTCATGGTATTAATGATTATATTTGTCTTACGTTACAGCGAATGAATGCGTCGACTCTAACATCACTCTAGCTGTCACCGGCCCTTACGTCTTGAACTCCCCTAACTACCCACCAGGTCATTACCCATGTGGCATTGCGTGTTTTTGGATGATCACTAGCGAACCAGCCTACCGCGTAGCCATGGAAATTAAATATTTCTACGTGACACCTACTTTGGACGCGTTCACTATCGGCCATGGCGGTGATCCGTCAATACTTAGCACGCAAATCAAAGTAATGACGTATTGGGAAACGGAAGGCACAATCTATACGTCTAAAGGTATTTATAAATATCTAAATATCAAAACAACTAAGAATTAGCTAGTTTAAGCTCATTTACATTTAGACACCACAAAACAGGAACAGGCTAGAAAGTGAGTAATATAACATATTTTGTACCCAAATCTACTCCCCCCCCCCCCCCCATTTAATATCAGTTATGGTGACACAAGAGGGCGCTGTACATTTATTTATCGGACCTCTGACTGGAAATGTGTTTTTTTCATGTTGAGATAGGTCACATTGAATTTTAAAAAACTGTTACCTAAGCAGAACAACAACAAAAATGACCCATTTATTGACCACTCCTACTTTAAACGTACTCCTTTGGTATATTTCAATAAACAAAACTGTTACCATTTTTCTTGTATCTTGTAATAGGTCATCAGATGTGGCTAACGTTTGTGTCTGGATGTTCCAACGGATACTGGTCAGGTTGGTGGAGCGTGGAATTTCAACAGACAAATGTCACAGGTATTACGTCTCACTATTGCTGTATTTGTTGTATCATTACACACTAAAGAGCTCAGCAGACTCCACAACGCTCCAACGCTGAGCGCAAGCGTTGACCACCGGTGACCAATCAGGCTGCGCCATTGTGTTGTGGTGAAGCTATAACGCATGTGTGAGAGCGCAAAGATTTCGAGCGTGGTAGAGTCTGCTGAGCCCTTAAGAGGTATTCAAAGTAAATGCTGTTAAACTGACAACTTGTAAACACAAATTGATGCAAGTATAAAGGTATCAATTGGGCAATTTGCTTTCACTTTAATATAAACTTTAATTGAGATTGAAGTCTCAGTTTAAAGAAATCCAGAATTTTGTGTCATATGCATTAATATCTTTATCTGGTTGTGTTATTATAATTTAAACCTATGTTTTGCTTAACCGTTTACTACAGATGCATGTGGGGAAAGCAAAATAACGTGCTCTTCGGGTGACATTTGTATTGAGAAAGAGGCTATCTGTGATGGACGGGCTGATTGCCCTGACTACAGTGATGAGCTAGATTGTGGTAAAATTGTTTAATAGTCTAACCGAAAACTATGTAAAATAATCAAAAGGTCACAAAAGCAGCAATAACAATACAATGCCAACATCACTGACGAAAATACGCAACAACGTTTACTATATCAATATCAACATCATCTACACCAACATAAATAACAACAACCACAACTACAACGACATTTAAAACAACATAAGCAATCCTTTTCTAGGATGTAGAAATTCGGTTCCTGTTTTATGACTTTGATAATATAGGGCCAAATTAGTAATTAGTCATTGTATACTCCGAAACTGTTAACTTCTGAGAAAACCTATAGATATATTTACAGTTTAGTTCCAAAAGGCGCTAACTCAATATTTAAGTGAAATAGGAGAAAATCAACGTCTTTTCAAATGAGGATGTTGCACTTCTTTCATTAGGTTTATTTTCTGCCCTATGAATGATACCATACGTGGAAGCTTAAAAACTGTTTTGATTTCATTCTTTTATTTTCACTGTATTTCGTATGTCTTTCTTTATTTTGGGAAACGAGTGGAGTTAGCACCTTTTGGAACAAAATGTTTTCGACCAATTTTCAGAAATCACTTCATCCAAAAATCTTTATTTCAAAATAAGGTGTACCTGAAAGACAATGTCAAATAACATTGAGAACAGAAAACCGCATTCCAATACCTCTTAAACTTTTTGAACTTTTGTTAGTTCGTGAGAAAACTGTAAATTTGGACAAATCTGCACATTTTTTAGACAACAATTTTGTTCGTATGCAATTTTCAAAACAATAACCCCATAAATCTTACGTTTTCTTCATTGCATTTCATTAAAGACATCCCTTATCAATGTTTTACCACAATAAAAGAACCATATTTCCACCATTTTGTCTGCAAAAATAGTGAATTATATTCAAATAATCGGAAATTCTCGCAAATATTCGTAAAATTACCAAGGGCCATAACTTTGGACCCGAACATGTTACAGATGTAGAACATAGGTTAAAAGATGTATTTTTAACTCTCTTTAAAGTTCTGCACATAACTCAATTTCGAAAAAAAGTGAGTTAGCGCCTTTTAGAAAAAATCTCTTCAATTATTATAAAAGATGAGGTCAGAGTAATGTTTTGAAAATGTCAATACTATCATTAGTCTCACTATAATCTTTTCAAGGGGAGTCAAAGTTATAGTTTAGAGTAAAACCCTCTCTTACTATGGCGACCACATTGATAACGTAGCTCTGCTTACATTTCATTTATTCTCTTAATTTTAGAATATTGTGGGAACCACAGCATTATTCTCTCCGCACACTCGAACTTCACTCTAATCTATCCAACCAAATACCACAACTACGGTAAGGACTGCAAATGGCTGATAACCGCGTCCAGAGGATCCCGGGTTCAAATCTTGTTCTACCAGTACACGATCCATGACTGGTGGAGCAGTGATGCTGCAATGGGAAACGGGCACGATATCACCAATGTCAGCACAACGTTTTTCTTTCGCTACGGTGGTATGGTACCCGGTGTGATGTCGTCGTCAGGTCATTTGATGTGGATAAAAACCGACAGTAATACATATGACGGCGGGGATATGTTTACCGCGACTTTCCAGCAATATTCAGACATGGGTGAGAAGAAAGGGAAATTAATATATTGCAGTAACTTCAAAATAAACAAATCATCACACTTCACGTAGAGATTTTTTCTGTTCGATGGTCATACATTTATTATTTGGTCGTATTGAAATTGATAAGTGGAAGCAGGAATATCATGTGCGTCTTGGGCCTTTTTAGTTGGGCATATGAAACTCCTACGTAACCATAAAGCAATTTTACTACAATGAGTTTATGCACAACCATAGTCAGGGCCAACGATGATTATAAGTATCCCTTTTTAGAAGAAGCTTAAACTACGTGTATGTAAAATTGGAGATGTTTGTAAGTCGTTTAGCATTCGCGCCAATCTCTAATCAAATCCATGTGTAAAATAGTAAATCATAAATCGTCAGTGGTATTGCATACTGACGTATGGTCGGTAGTATTACATAGTGACGTATGGTAAACTTTGGTCGGTTTTGTGATGTACAACCTATTGTTCTGACATATCGTTTTTATGTTACCAAAGTCCCAAAGCCAAAAAAATATTTGGTTTACAAAAAGCTAACAAGAAACTTGTTTAACATAGTGACGTATACACTGACGTATGCAGTATACGTCACTATGTAAAACCTCCGACGAAATAACCTGCATACGTCAATGTGCTTTTTTTCAGAGTGCCAACCTGGTCAATTTTTGTGCACATCCGGTCTACTTTGCATCAATACCAGCAAGGTATGTGATGGATATGTTGATTGTCCACAAGCATCAGACGAATATGGATGTGGTGAGTGAGGCAAATCGGAATACTTTTCTAAATTAATTTAATTTAATTAATTTAATAAATAAATGCTAAATGTATGCCAAACACGATCTTGAAAACCTCTTGTAGCTATTTCACATAGCATCCAAAAGTGGGCAGAAGACAAGCAATGGAGCCTGACCAATAACCCAACGGAGGCTGCAGATGTCACTCCGAAAATGCCAGATAATACTACAGTGAAATGTGTGTAAGGTGCAGGACTGTACCTTTTTGGCCAATAAATCCTGGATGTTTTAAAACGGGCAATGGAAAACTGAAGAATGCTTCGTTAAAGATTTGGATCACCATAAGTCGAGTTTCCAATTGGTCCAAACAAGCAACAACAAAAAACCAGTAACTTATTTCTACAAGGTCAATGTGGAACGTCATGTCTCCAATTGGTCCAAACAAGCAACAACAAAAAACCAGTAACTTATTTCTACAAGGTCAATGTGGAACGTCATGTCCGTTCGACATCAAGCTTGCCTCTCTGTTCCCCGCATTTGAAAATCTATGGTTACCCTATACCTCAACCAGCCCATTCTTTCAGGAAGATCCACCCGCTGTGCATTAGAATCAACTTGTAACGTTGCCACATTTTATTATTTGCACAACGCACAATGTAAAAACCAATCCACAATAAATATTCATTATGCAAAGCATGTTTGTTCTTTTTAAAGAAAATTGTACTAGCATGGAATTGAACTGCCCGATGACCGGCGCATGCGTATCGTCAGATGGTATATGTGACGGCAAAGCCGATTGTTCTCAGTATATGGACGAAATGGATTGTGGTATGACTTTCTTCACAGATAACGTATAGTTTGAAAACAAATCATTAATAATATTTATTAAGACGGCTCGGGATACCAATATGTTATAATACTGAAGTAATGTTGGAAATTCATAAAGCGCTACCTATCTATGTACCTACTTCTACGCGGTATGGCCATTATTATTACATTGCCATTAGGAATTTCGCTTTCCCTATGTGGCAGCTGGTTAGGCGTACAACGATATTAGCACTTAGAAATTAACATCATACACAATATCGATTGGGTCAACGAGGCAATTGAGACTAAGTATCTTTCCCAATGATTAAAGTATTTTAACCACGGTGGGGCTACAGCTCATCATTATGAGTCCCGCGCTGTTCCGCTGATTAACTAAATTATTTACTTACTTTCTTTGCATTCATACTATCTAATCGTGTTGTAGGACATCGTTCGTTGAACAAATAGCATTTGTTCAAAAGCAGCAAGAGTATCCCTCTTTCTTCCAATTCACGTTAACGATGAAGAGATTCACCACCCTCTTAACCACAGTCAATGTGTTAGAGTAGCCTAAACTATTATAAAGTATAAACTATTCTCCATCGTGTTTGAAGGGAAACAAACACATGTGCACAATACTCCAACTATACAGAAAGTCGAACAAACAACCTCAGTAATATATAATGAATCGAGTGTTCCGTCCAGCGCATAAGCCTAACACGAGCCAATAGCAAAATATAATCGAACTTTCTTGCGCACGTTACGTACTAATTGCTATTAAAAGCTTTGTTTTTGTTATGTAGTTCCGTGCGGTACTAGCAACATCGATTTAGACACTACGAGTGTTCCGTACATGTTAAATTCTCCGTACTACCCGTCTCACTACACCGTACTATTCAATTGTACATGGTTCGTATCAGCCGCCGTACCGACGCACGTCATCAGTTCAAAGTTCATACATTTTGATACCGAAGATGGCTATGACGTCCTCGTACTGGGATTCGGACCCGGACCCTGGAATACCTCGTGGATAGCGTTTGATAAACTCACTGGAACCGGGACTGCTCCGGCAAAAGTAGTGTCGCCGGGAAGTGAAATATGGGTACAGATGTTCAGCGATCAGAACACCGGAGGCTACGGGTTCTCGATTGAAATTACTCAAACGTCACATGAAGGTAATATAAGATAGTCGGTCAGGAGTATTTCATATTACAGTTCGGGAACCAAATACATTGGAATTGCTTGCTACTAAATAACAACAGTTTTTATTTCAGGTTTTTTTAGGCTAAAGGTGAACTGAGATACACGTATGAGAGTGCGCCCTCAATTTTCCTGGAAATTAGGTCTTTTGCAATGTAAAACTTAGCATTATACTAACCACCATCTGAAACTGTTGCCTTATTCGCCGTCTATAGACGTTATTCGTAATTGGTGATTTCAAGCTAAAGAGGGAGACATACTCTGATGTGACGTTACGAAGGCGAGGCCAATATCGGTAAATTACGTCACATGACACCAATGTTTACGTTATTTACCAATATTGGCCTCGCTTTCGTTATGATTAGTGACGTCACATCAGAGTATGTCTCCCTCTTTAGCTTGAAATCGCCAATTACGAATAACATCTATTTGTGTTGGTAAAATTTCACGATTTGGTCATTTTGATGGAGATCACATCGTAATTATCAGCGCCACTCGCCAAATAAATTGCTTCAACCTAATTCCTATTCAACCATGATCCCATAAATTATTCCACTTTAGGGTTCATACGTGCCTTATTTATTGAAACAATTCATTTGTTCCAAATATCATTTTTATCGGCAATCTCTCAGTGCCCCTATAACATGAATCAGTTGTTTAAAATAACATGGACAGAATTATAGTTTCTCGATAACGTAATTATCATTTTATATCGAACAAGAGAAGCAATTTTACACACGTGTTCGGATTCTCTACCCTGTGAAATCGTTACAAATATACGTGTGATATCCAATAGAAAATTGTCTGGTGAATGACCGCATGGACTTCTTTACTTTCAACTATTTCCATTCGTTTTATTAGTTCCGTGTGAAATTGACGAATTCGCATGTCCGTCTACACCGGGTCTGATTTGTCTTCATGGGCGCCAGAAATGCGACGGAATACCCCTGTGTCCTAATGCAGAAGATGAAGACAAGTGCGGTAAGATCATATCTTAAGTGGCACCAAATACAGTACTAGACTCGATCCTCCTGTCTTCCCATTATTACACACGGCCCCTGCGAGGGTGCTCAAATGTGAAAACTAGAAGAAATACAGTTCCAAAAGTGTGCGCTGATAAACTCGTGAATAAACATAAGCTTATTCACGCACCATCACGCCACAGTACGCCGATAGTTGCAACGCCGCGTGAATCGATAGGGCGCACGATCATGCCTCCCCGTGGCGCAGCGTGACAATAGTTCGATGCACGGCCTTTGAATTGGACCAATCGGGTAGAATTACACGAGTAACCGCACACTTTTTGGACGTTTTTCCCAGTCCCTCTTTTTGGTCCGCCATTTTTAAAGATGGCGGCCATATTTTGTCCCAAATTTTGATACGCCCTGAACATAGTTGTCGGATTTACATCGCTTAGCGAATCTAGTGGTTTTGAAGATGATTTTCACGTTGTCATTCAAAATCGTTTCAAATCGATTCAAAATTTGGGGCCGGTCGCTACCTGTCGCTAAGGCCAACAAAAATAAATTGTTTGTTTGTCCATAAGGTAGGGTCGGTAGGTCGGATTTTAAATACGGATATTGTATTTGGGAATATAACTTCGGACCCCAATCGTCTCATCCAACGCAATGTCACTTGCCATGCTTGCCGACATTGCTGCTTTAACTCTCGGCCACCTTCACGTGGCAGATTGTCTATGTACAGTTGCAGTATTGTCATTTTGGTTGCAAACTCGGTCAAAGATTATTTTATTACCGTGTACATGGTGTAGTAGGCCCGGGTAGTAGGTCGCCGCCATAAGGTTTATCGCGAAGCGATAACAATCCATTGATTATCCTTCTCTGATGCATTGTGGGATAGAAATGCGGCAAATGTTGTCCCTTTTCTATCCCACAATGCAACAGAAAAGGATAATCAATGGATTTTTACTGATTCGCGATAAACCTTATTGTGATTGAATGTTACAGAAAGCGAAACAACGTTGTGTTGAAGTTTTGTTAGAAATATATACGTGAAAGTATTACTAAACCTATTTTTTCCCGAACTAACTAACTCAAATATTGTTTTATACTATGTTGAAATTAATATGCATGCCGTTGAGCAACATTTTGGGAACAAATATGAACCGTAACTAGAGTTTTCATATTTTCTCACACTGCGTTTTAGTATACAAATGACATCACTTGCACGCGCGATCAATTTTCAGTCCTTTTAATAGTCCCCGCGGGTGCCAAGTTCATGCAATTAACATCATGTTACACGGGATTGCGCATTGGGGGTGGTGTTATAAAGACCAGATTGACGATGGCATACGAAATCAGGGATCTGTCCGTTTGGCCATTCAAATTGCTCAAAAAGTTGTTTTAAAAAAAAATAAAAAAATAAAAAAATAATACGGTCGGCACCAGGGTACACGATCGAAAACATGTACGTGCCCTATTGGGCATTTTCGTTATGACTATTGTTGTTGGTGTCTGAAGTCGTATGGTTCTATAATATGAAAAACGACTCACAACCCTATTAATCATGAAAAAGTTTACTTTGGTGCTATGTTGCCATCCCTAAAGTTTTGATTTCTTTAGAATAACGCATTGAATTATTATTACAAGTTGACCTATGGTCGGTGTTATAACAGTGACGAATGGTCGGTGGTTGCTAGAAATAACGTTTGTTTGATTATTTTTACTAAGTCCCAAAGCCAAAAATTGAGTGGTTAAATCAATTTGGTGTACAAAAATAATAATAACACTCTTGTTTTAACATAGTGACGCATATACTATACGTCACTATGTTATACCACTTTTAATGTAACAGGCATGTATTTCCTGTTTCCAATCGGGCGCATCACCATACACATATACCGGCAACGTCACATTGTCAAATGCCAATGTATAGCTAACGCATCAGAAGCTTGAAATGAAATTTGTAATGATTAATTCTGTCAATTTAATTTAAAGAAAGAATATCTCTAACTCAAACCAAATAATTACGTGTTTTGCTTGCATTTCAGGTGATTGTGGCGCACGAAACATCTATTTAAAAGATGACATTGCGTATAATTTCACATCTATAAATTATCCCAACAAGTACAAGAATGACTTACAATGTGAATGGCATATCACCGCACTCGACGCTAAGCACGTACTCATAATGTTCCTAGATTTTGAGATTGAGAGAGGTTACGATTATTTTACTATTGGAAATAGTCACATGACTTACAACTCCAGCGTTGCTAGGCTAACAGGTAGGTACTTACGGAGTTAAAGGGAGAATACGTTCAAGCGCCATCTTTTTTTTTCTTCATAGCAATCTAGAATTAATTGGGTGTATGAAAAATGTGTTTCATCATTGCAGTTTGAGCGTCGCGATAGCTTTGCAATAAATACTGACCACCCTCTGTGCAGTGGACGTCAGTGAGCAATGGGCATTCAAGCGGATGTCCACTGCACAGATGACGTCTGTGTGTATTCAAACGCTTCACTCTGCAATAAGTACTGACCATTCCTTGTGTAGTGGACGTCAGTGCGGAGGATGCCAGTGCATTATATTCAAGTGAACTTCCACTGCACAGAGGACGTCAGTGCATATTGCTGATTCAAGTGATCGCAACTTCTCTTTACTAAAAATGGCGCCTTTACAATACTTAAGGAATCAAAAACGAATCTCAGTGCCTATATCTCCATTAATTAACTATAAGATAAAGACATAGAGAGAACCCTGACACATATCATGATGCAAAAGGTCAGAGATCACCGGTTTGAACCCGGTATTGTGCCCCATAATTGTCTAGTGTTTTCTATTTGTCTTTATCTTAGTTTTTTAATTACGTTGTTTTTAAGAGCGCGTATCATTTGATCCCCGCAAAAAAAATACTATAGGACTTTATCTGCATATTGATAGACCCTCTGTGCAGTGACGTCAGAAAGTATTCCCGTAATAGCAGCTTATAATACCACGCGTGATTGCAATGCCTTTTTGTAAGAGCACCGACAAAATAAAATACCGGTGCTCACGCGTACATATGCTACGTCTATCAATGTGATATTACTGCACGTTGGTAGATTAAAAGAAGAATAATTATGTCAAGACGCTTTCTTAAACTATCCCAGGTGCTAAACATCTAATTGCATGTAAACTTTATTCAGGTGCCATCAAACTACGCACATTGGTTTCGGAAGGTCCCCAGATATGGATGACATTTTCCACTGATCGATCGGGAACCAAAAGTGGATTTTTCTTACAACTATCTCGACTTGAGGTGTTCTCTGAATCAGGTAGGACGACTTGCAGTAGGGGAAGACATATGGAATACAATTTCATATAGGTCTCATTGATAATCGCTCAATATGATCAAACCTTTTACCAACCATTTCTGACGCATAGACAGCCTGTATTATATTGTATTTTGCATGGTCTTTTCACAGTGTGATACAGCTACGCTTAGGACTGTCTTCAAAAACAAGGGAGAGATTCTGGCTAGCTAAGCTGCTCCTGGAACAGCTACGGAATAGAGCTATGTCATATATATTTTGCGTTTTATTCCGTAAATAGTATAAGCTAGTAGGATATTCAAAATGTGTTTGACCTTGTGTTAACAATTCTTTAAATTATTATTCTAGCTGCTCCAGGAGCAAATAAGGGGCCAGAATCTTTCACGTGCGTCATACATACGTGATGCTTTTCGGTGCACCTGTATAATATTCATTCGGAGAACAAATCATTGTGTCCAATGGAATCCTGTAATTTCATTTTCACAACGTTTGTCTTTGCGCACTTTCATTTTTGTTCTTAAATACTTTTCAGGTATTTGTAACAAGGGCCAATATGATTGCGGCGGAGGAGTTTGTGCTGATAAAAGTGCAGAGTGTGACGGTTTCAACGACTGCCTTCAGTTTCAGGATGAACTCGCTTGTGGTAAATAACAAGAGCTATAATTGTGGTGCTCCTTATAACGTAATTTACCTTCAATTTCAAGGGGCATGAAATATGCCTTAGCATATCTGACGCACGTTAACTTTCAAATGCTGACGGATATATCTATTGATATTTGATGAAAACAGTTACTAAGTGTTAACAGCAGGTCTAATGATAGTGCTAAGATGACGATTTACCTCCTTTTAGAAGCCGGTCCGCACGTTGTTTCCAGGTATGTAAGGAGAACGAGCATTCCATTCATATACGGTGTGTGGATGGTATCATAACATTTAAAGGCTAATTAATTTGCTTCAATCATTTATGGCCAGCGATTTGGCTGATTTCGTGAGAGTTACTATTTTCATAAGCATTTTAAGGCGATGCACACCTAATGATTACGCTCTTTCTGTTTTTACAAAACAGTTTCCACTATCATATATCATAAATTCCACTCCTTTTTTGTTTTTATGAGGATGTATTTATTTCCAATTATTATACTCAGCCAATATCACCTGCCCGGGATCGTACCTTTGCGATGGTCGGGATTCTATAACCAATACACAACAATGTGTACCCATGGCGGTGGTATGTGATGGCAACGAGGACTGTCCACTCCGTGACGATGAAGTACAGTGCGGTAAGGACAAATACTGGAGACCAATATTTATTTGGTTGCCATTTTAGGTGTTTTTTTAAAGTTGTTAGATCGGAGTTTCTGCACAGATCTGAAGTGCCCCGAGTATTGTTGTTGTTGCGAGGCAATCCCTAGGGAGAGAGCGCTTAACCCAGACGTCCCAATTCGGGGTTAACCGCGTAGGTAAGAATACAAGAAGTCATTGGTTTGTCATCTTGCCATGAAGATAAAGTATAATTAGACAAGTTCATCAACAACAACAAATTAGTTACCTTCAATACATAGACTCCTCGACCTTAGGCCGCAACGCAAAACTACTTGTACGGAAGACTTATATGATAATCACCAACATTGTTGCATCACCATATACAATCATCAATGCAAAATTGAAGTAAACCAATGAAAACATGTTCATAACAATTGGTATCAGTTTAATTTAAAGATTGATTGGGCTTATGATGATGAAAAATATTACTTTGGCGAATATCGCCTAAATCTTACGTACAATTCACTTATAAGTATGAGCCATACGTTCTAGTTTTGCAGCGCTTCCTTGCCGAGAGGTGTGTTAAAACAACCTCTCGTCTATGCAAATCCACTTAAGACATGAAAACATAAATAAGTCACCATGGTGTTCAACTCAAGATTAATAAGATAACTAACAATGTTTGTATATTAAAGTGAATTTTGATAAGCATTGGTTTACCATGCATAATTTATATTAGAAGTTATATATTTCGGCAGTCAATGTTCCTATTTATCAAACAAAGTATTGCAAGTGGGGTGTAGTGTTGATTTATTTTGCCCAGCGAATCTGAAGCTTTGATTGCACTTTTAGGCTAACCTAATGCAAATGGATTCATGAACTCTACAATTTTCATGTAGGTTTTTTATTTTACGATTGAATGTAGAAAAGCCATTAAAATGTGTAAATAAAAAGTGTATACATAATGGCTGACCCGGCCCAAGAACAGGGTGTTATTTCCTTGAGTTTACCCGGTCATTATTTCATTATGGTTTTGTAACCAAATTCAGATCAAAAGCGTTGCCCGAGTGGTTGCCGATGTTATTATGAAGACGACCAGCTATTTGTACATTGCACTGATAGTTGGAGCACACGGACCCTAGATTCCATGGCTAGAACATCTAAAGCAGTGTGAGTACAAAATATATAGTGTGATTATTTTCGAATTTGTTGTTACTTTGTCATGAATTACTTCATAGGAGTACGACTGCCAAAAAAATAACCTCAGTTAAAATGTATAGAAATGTATCGTTTCCTAATTAAAATGTTGTAGTATTAGGCCTATTATAGTTGATAAAAAGAACTTGAAAGTTATATTTCAAAATGATCTCCGTCAATCTTACGTCCAGTAGATTCAGTAGCGTCATGAATTTCAATTTCGGATTCAGTAACTGATTTTAGTTTGATGTCTTAAATAAGATCACTTACACTTAGCGCGAAGATCACCCCTTAAAATACTCGAGCGTGTCTTAATCACTATCGGGTTAATGTTTACATATTAGCTAATATTAACATTTTCTAATGCCAAGGTTTTGGTAACATCAATTTATGTATACCTGTTCGTATGTATGGGTTAATGAATTATTTTTGATATGTGTATAAGATGCGATGTACACAATGCAAAGTGCGTAAATGAAGAATGAAAATAAATGTGAACGATAAAAAGATCTGTACACAGTCACTTGCGTTTCTGTATATTTGTATGGGTCTGTAGCCATTATGTCACTTCTATTTTGAATATACAGCTGATAATTCTATAATTATTATCACACATTTGTATTATTTGATAGTGAGCTGAAGGGATATGCTGATCACGCTCTTCATCCTGGAATGTTTAAAAGTTTGTCGAATTTGCAGATAATGTAAGTAGTCACAAAATGTATTAAGCTCAAAAGATCTTTGTTCAAGGTGTCACAGAAGTTAGGACAACAATATAACGTAAGTGTTGCAAAATCAGTTATGGATTCATAATAGAATAATACACATTTTGTAAATAAAATTGTGACTTTGGACATTTTTCGTTTGTTTGATGTAGCAAATATAACATTAGTAAAATGATTTTTTTCTAAGAAACAACATTTTGGCTGAATTTTAAATTATATCGTTGCAGGTTGACCATTGAAATAATACATTTTCATGTAGATGTTCAAATTAACGCTGATTTGTTAATGGTTATGTAGCAAATGAACGACTATGCCAAGCATCAGATGTACAATAGTAATATCCTTTTTTATGACATGTATCGCATCGTTAATAGCACAAGTATCAGCTTTTCGGATAAAGTTCAACTGTTTCTATTTTATCGGTCGCAGTGATGTCACAGAATGAAATACTGACAACCGATTCGTCAGTTAAGGCTGTTCCAAGTTACTCCCTGGTGTGATTAATTGCAATTGGATTGAATGGTGAAGTAAACCAAATCACACATTACTGCAAACTTACTTGTTAAAATAGCATCTTTGTTCAATATAATATTAACAATTATGATATTATACAACTGTATCTCTTAGTTTTATGGCGTTTGGTCAAAAACAATTAATAAAAGACCCATTTCCCATCACTCCATACACATTCCATGGTAAGTTTTACGCCCGTTACGGTGAGTGAGCATGCCAAATTCAACAACCGCGACCGACAGAATAATATGATATTTCAGCTTATGTGATAATTGACATGGATAACTTCCAGTCAGGACACCTGATTTTTTAACAAAATATTTATATTCCTTATCTAAATAGAGTTAAAGGCACAAAATCAAGGAAATCTCAACTCAAACTAGGAATAGGATGATAATAAATACATACTTTTGTTGCAATTTGCAGGTCGTTAGCCGGAAATAATATATCTTACATCGAACCCCGTACATTTGATGGTCTATCGCAGGTAACATGGCTGTAAGTGTGTATATACCATTTTCTTTTCTCTCCGATTTCTTTTTTCAATATCCTTCATGAACGCTAGATGAATATCAAGTCGGTTGCATTAATAACATCGCCTGATGTGAACATTTTTTTACGCATAATTACGGTCTAGTCTGTTGCTAATCGCTCATTAACTACGAGGGTCGTTTAATAAGTTCTACCTCCTCACTCATAACATCGCTAATATATAGTTCGTATAGATTCGATGGTTTGCAATATTAACCTTTGCAGGCTTGCAAATAGTATAATATCAACTTGAATGTGTTGCTACGCCTTTAGCATACTGGAATACTACTATTCATTCAAATGTTCGTTGTTACGAGTCAAGCCACAGTGATGCCTCGAATGTTAAATCTTAACATGATAGTCATCTTATGAGTTTTACTTATATGTAACATTTATAATAGTCAATCAGGTAGTCAGTGGTAGAAAATTATCACTTAGATATACTTGTAATGCTTCCATTTAGTCCTGTATATTGAAGATCTCTTAGTTCTTATGAAAATCAAATATGACTTTTGCAGCGGTTTGGGGGTGGGGGGGGGTAGGGTTAAAACTAAAGGCTCTCGTGGTCTGGTTCTGGCTTATTAGAGAGCATTTTTCGACTAGAAAATCGGTGACTTTTATTGTTATAGTCTATTCAAGAGATATCTGTAATTTAGAACTGTTTTAATTGACCTATAGGTGCGTTTTGTCTCTTAGAATTAGCCATATGAATAGCACTTAGGAGACATTTGGCTATATTATATCCGTTTCCGTAGCACTAAATGAACCATTGGTTTTCACAGCATCCCCAGAAAAGTATAAGCGGTACTCAGACCAATGCACTATGAATTTGTAGCTGGGATTCAAAGCTACAATTGTGGAATATTTCATACGACTGGCTTATATAATAGCAAAGTTAGGAGGTAGAATTTATTGAATGACCCTCGTATTTTCATTCAGACGACGTAAACGTAAACACCGTTTAAATAACACCTTCATCGCGGCTAGTTTTACCATTATACAAAGCAGATTTGTCAGAAAGTTTTCCCAACTTTCAAAGCCTTATCTAAAGAATTACTGAACCAATACTACGCATGTTTGTACTTATTTTAGTGCATATCTCATGGTGACTCCAAATATTGATATTTTCGAATATCATTTTGTGAAATTTTGGAATTGTCGTCTGCAGCCGCCAGCCGCTTGGAAAGCGTTAAAATGCACAACATTCAAACATGAGTTGATATAAACTTAATGATTTAATCCCTGAATATAACAGATGCATCACTCCGTATTTCTTTGTATTTCTTACAGAGACATATCCAGCAATGAATTTGACACACTGGAGAGTAAAACCTTCGAGGAACTGGTTTCTTTGAATGGATTGTAAGTGGGAAGAGTATAATATAGATAACAGGGTTCTTTTACATAACTTACTTTATTAACCCAACCACTCATTGGGGGTTTGTATTAATAAAGCTAACAGGCAGACGACGGTTGACATGAACGGCCGTTAATTTTGAATTTCCGTTGGTTTCAATGTAACAATGGATTTTGATTATATGACCGCATAAAATTCATCACACGTTGGAACTAAATTATTTCATCCTAAAACCGCTGGATTGGATAACTCCAGTGTCAGTATCATTTTTTGAATTTAATCCGTTGTTAAGCTTTCGTCCCATTCACTCGATCACGTAACCTCGTTCGCATATTTTAACCAGAATAATCGTGAATATGCTCGTGTCCAGCGTCGTCTGCTAACAGGGGAACACGGAACACATAAGGACAGAACAAATTGTTTGTACCGGTCCAGGTGATCGTGCATCACGATACGGGGGTCGCGCTCCCAAATTTTAATTTAATTTCGGAGCCTATTTTTATGTAGATTTTGTTGGATTTATCAGTGTTTGGGGTTATTGAATTAATATCATATGTACAGCATAACCGTGTATAACATAATTCCGGATATCTCAATATTATTTATGGTTATCTGATAAGTCCCGGGCATAGCACTCATAGCGATTTATTGCTTTGTGTTCAACTATTACCTGTGTTTTTATGACTATCTGTTTACAAAATTATGTTTGAAACATTCTTATATTAGGCAAGTTTGGGATGTTCCGCTTAGCACGATCAAGAAAGGGGCATTTGATGGTTTACGAAATCTAACTACACTGTAAGTATAGTAGTACAGGGTAAATAAACAAATTGTGCACGGATAAAACAGCCCTTTGAACGTGATGTTGTTTGAATAAACCGCTAATTGCATTGTGGGAACACGTCCCACTTTTTGAGTTCCCATACAGGAAGGTTACGACAATATTACCGGATTTTTCCCGTCTACAACACATTGCATGCATTGCAATGTCATTATCTTCCGGAAAATCAAAGTAATCGACTGAAAAATAAGCAAAATGTGATAAGGAGATAATCTGACCCCTGAACGCTGTGTCAGTAGTGGTTGGGAAACAAGTTTCGAATGCTGATGCAGTGCTCACTGCAAGGGCGTCATCCCGTTTTCAAAAGTGGGGGGGACATCAGGCACGGATCCAGAAAAGGTTAGGGGGCGGCCCCAAAAAATGAAATTGATCAGGTATGATCGAAGCGGTGCATAGCACCACCCTCCGAGCTATGCTCGGACAGGGGGGAGTCTGAGGGGGGATGTGCCCCCCTCATAAGTAGGAAAAATTTCAATTTTGGAACTCATTTGGTGCGATCTGGTGTATACTTTTGACCAAAGTTTATCGAAAAGCCACCTCTTCATTTCCAATAAATATTTTGGTTTTTTTGTCAATGCAAGAAAGAAGTTGAGCATATTTTCCTGATTTAAGTATAGATTGTTTAAAAGCTCGAACAGGGGAAACTACTTCGCTAGCGTGCAAAAAATGCTAAATAATAAAAAGGTACAGAAAACGTTTCTGAAACCATCTTGTTCCAATTTAATAACAAAGTAGTAAAAATAATTCACGCTGAGCGTGAAAAAATAGATATTGTAAAAAGAAATGTTTAGAAAAACGTTCCTGAATCCATCTTGTTAAGCTTGAATAATAAATAAACAATGAAACTAAAATGCGCGTAGCGCGCAAAAATTGGTTATTTTAACACTAAAATGGTCCAGAAACCCGTTCATGAAGCCATCTTGTTAAGCTTGAATAAAAAATATTCAAACTAATTCGCGCGTAGCGCGCAAAAAATTGGGTTTTTTTTACACTGACATGATCTTGAAAACGTTCCTGAAGCAGTCTTGTTAAGCTTGAATAATAAAACATTGAAAACAATTTGTGCGTAGCACGCAAAAAAATGGTTATTTAACACTAAAATGGTCCGGAAAAACGTTCATGAAGCCATTTTGTTTAAGCTTGAAATAAACAATGAAACCAATTCGCTCAAAACGCGCAAAAATGATCCAGAAAACGTTCCTGAAACATGTTTTATAAAGCCTGAATAAACATTGTAACCATTTCGCGCAAAGCGCGAAAAAAAATGGCTATTTTTAACACTAACAAGCTCCAGAAAAATGTTCCTGAGCCATCATGTTTAAACTGTCAGTTTTTAAACTAAAATGGTCCAGAAAAACGTTCCTTAAGCCATCTTTTTATAACTTGAATGAAGAAACATTGCCAACTCGCACGAAGCGGGCAAAAATGGGTTTTTTCTCACTAAAGTGGTCCAGAAAACGTTCTTGAAACCATGTTGTTAAGCTTGAATAATTAAACATTGAAAAATCCGCGCAGAAAATGGCTTCTTTTGAGGGGGCATCATCATCACTCATCATCATCATCATAATTAGACACTTTCAGCCTCAGGGTTATTCAAAAAAGTGGGGGGGACATCTGCTATTATGTCCCCCCCACTTTGAAAAGTGGGGGGGGGGACGTGTCCCCCTGTCCCCCACCCATATGACGCCCCTGGCTCACTGGCAAACTTTAATGCGTATAAAATGCCAATGTGCTTCTTGTATTGCAGTGTTCTTATAGGGCGTACCAATTTGCAAAATACACTTCGTGTTGAAGCCGGGGCGTTTCGAGAATTGAAGAATGTCAAAACATTGTAAGTTAATTTGGGATTTATTCTATTCGAACCATGGTATTTTATTTGACCTAGGAACCATGCAAGAGTTCGTTATACCTTGTACATGGTCAGTTAGGCCACAAAGTGATTTGGGAGTTTTATAGATATGTAAAATATCTAACAACATGTTTGGTTAAAACCTACAGGTAATAGCATGTTAACCATACAACGTGTGTTGTTAGTTTCCAGAATAAAAAAGAAACACAGATACAATTCCTATTGTGATTTGGAGAGGATGGACAACAGAAACCCTTCATTTGAAAGTGTTATCCTACTCTAGCCATTTATTTCTGTTTCAAATGAATATGGCAAACTAGATATTGCAGCAATCAACACATGCCAAATAAGTCAGCTAGCAAGTACATGTAATAAAACATTTTATCCTCTGATCGAAAAATGTTAAGATCGAGATCAGTCTTGGTCATGAAATGGCAAAGTGGGAAGCTTGAATTTTCCTCCTGTTTTTATTCACAGGTACGTGGACGATCATAGTCTGTGCTGTCACTTCGATAAACTCAAGGACTGCATCACTTTGGAACCTCAGCCACCTCTATTTATGTGTGGAAGTCTAATGCAAAACTCCGTTCTCAGGGTTTCAATGTGGGGACTCGGCATAAGTGCATTAGTCGGTAACTTCATAGTGATTGTTTGGCGACTGCGAGAGAAGACTACCAAATCAAGCATAGCGGTTCATTCCTTCTTGGTTTTCCATTTGGCCATTTCGGATTTTCAAATGGGCGTCTACATGCTGATACTAGCATCTACAGATATATACTACGGTGACGAGTACTTTCTGCATTCTGATGATTGGCGTTCAAGCTCGGTTTGTAAATTAGCAGGATTCATCTCGATTCTTTCCAGTGAAGGGTCAGTTTTCTTCATAACATTAATCAGTGTGGATAGGTTTTTGGCGATAGTGTTTCCATTTAGTCAGCTTCGACTACGCATTCGCTCGGCTAGGATATCTGTGGCTATTCTTTGGTCGATTGCTTTCATTGTTGGCGTTGTTCCTGTACTGTACGCCGATCCAGATTCGGACATATACGATCTCTCAGACGTTTGTATAGGACTACCTCTCATTACGCGTCCAACGGACTACACCACCCTTCAAGGGAGCGTCGGTAATCCACTCTCCGGTCGTACCTTTGAAAAACCGGTGGCGCAGAGCACCAAACCCGCCTGGTATTTCTCCATCGCTCTTTTTCTCGGTGTAAACTGCGCATGTTTTCTAACCATTCTAATATGTTACGTCATGATCTTCATCAATGTGCGCATGTCCATGCGTCAAGCAAATCGAACCGCGGGTAGAGATGAAGAGCTAAAGATGGCGGTAAAAATGGGTGTCATTGTCGGGACAGATTTTCTATGCTGGATGCCGGTCATTATCATGGGGATCTTATCGCAGACGGGGACCGTTGTTGTTCCCCTTGAAATGTACACATGGACAGTGGTGTTTATATTACCGATAAATTCATCGCTCAATCCATACTTGTATACACTATCCAATTATATATCCAACAAGAAAGAGAAAATGGCAACCAGCAAGAGCTCACTCTCTAAGCAGTCTACTTTCAGATCAACTGTGTCCCAACAATAGAGCCAGTACAGTTGTTATAGTACACTGACCAGTGCAGACAATTTTTCAGATATGAAAAGGTTTCCCAAAACTTGAAGGATATTTTCTAGATTCTGTTTTTATTTCGGTCATTGCATTTTTCTGAATTTTTGTAGAAAGAAATGTGTTTACTTTTACAATTTCTTATAAAATATTATACGAAAGTTCTGTGATTTTAAATTAAATCTTTATTGCACGTGTGGCGCACTGGATGGAGCAGACTGCTCATACAAATGTTTTGGATTCGAGCGCCGCTGAGATCAACGTGTTGTGCTCCTGAGTAAGACACCTTGCCTAAATGATTCCTCCCCATCCAAATGTACATTATGTTCGTGGGTAACTTCATTTTTCGGGGCTTGGAAGTTAAAAGACTTGCTGTGGAGAAGGTGAAGTGATCCCCACAAAGAAACATTAGAAACAGGTGCAGTCTAGCCCAATTGCTTTGAAAGATGGATGGGCACTTCGTTTCAGGTTACAAAGGATCGACCGTCTTTACCTTTAACGCTTTCCACACGGCAGACGTCTGCAGACAACATTCCAAAAGTTAACCAAATGTTTCAAAAATGTCAACATTATTTAATTTCATTACCATATTATGAATCACCATGAGGAATGCATTAACATAAGTACAAACATTCCTATTATTGGTTCATTAATCGTTGAAATAGACCTTGAAAGTTAGGAAAGGTTTCTGAAAAATCTGCTTTATATTATGCGATTGTTTTCATTCTTTTCATCTATCTTTGATTTTGTCCTCTAAATACTATTTTATGTTGTTGTCAAATTACGTTTATAAACATGAAACTCATGTATATACGTCAGTTACAGAGCAATAAGCTTCCTAATTACTTTAAAATCAAAACATATCGGATAACCCGGCAGTTTATTTTCTGATTAGTTTTCTCGTGGTTTGACAGGGAATGCTTTATTATGCAAATCCGAAACACAAATATGCTGACCACATTGGAAGCATATTTCATTATGTTTATAATTTAGTAACGTTCGCATATTGGTTTTACGGAAAACACGATTAATATATAGATTTATGAGTCCATGGCTCTATTGCGTAAACGTTAATATCAATCTTGAACTTAGGAAGTTATTCTGAACTCTTCTGAAGCCTTGTAAAGAGGAACATTTAAGAATGTTTTCATAAGTCTAAGAAGAGTCAGTCAAGTTTTACAGTTTGATCTTGGATCTAGGTAGCGCTAGTATAGATGGGGTGGCAGGTGACGTCACACCGGGCAAAACGTGGCTAGTTGCTATTGTTCTTTGCCCGGCAGTTTTCGCGCGCATCATGTTTTGTTTAGGACCCGTGCTTTTAAAACTCGCGCCAAAGCATTATAAAGGGCAATACGGCATAGCGGACAGTGTTGTGGTCATATGCTGTTCCCTCAAGCGTGTACCGACAGTCCAGTCCCTTCGCCCGTTGCGTTTGTTGATAAACATTGGATGTAAACAACGGTCACCTCATCTACACTAACCATATACCAAAAATCAAGAAAATCAATTAATGACGTCACCAGAATAGTGCATTTTAGACAAGTAATAGAATTAAAGGTTTATTCGGGAATGTCTTGGAATTGCACCCTCAATTTTGATACAAACTGGGATTTGAACAGTTTTACAATTGTATTACATGTATGAACTTACACTTACTAATTCTGGTGACGTCATTAATTTATATTCTTGATGTTTGGCATAGGGTCTATATCATAAAGATCAACTCCCAAATTCTATAACAATATTCCTAAAAAGAGTTGAAATCTTAAGAAGACTAACTCTTCTTGGGAGTGTTCAGAAATAATTTGGTGGGTGGGGGGGGAGCTAGGCAAAATGAGTTGGGGGGGGGGCAAAAAAGTTTGAAGTTGCTGGAAGGGGGACCAAAAAGTGTTCGGTACTCAAGGGGGAGTCAAAATAGTTTGGCCAAATGGATAGAATAACGGCTTAACAAGATGGCTTCAGGAACGTTTTTCTGGACTATTTTAGTTAAAACACTGAATTTTATTTTGTGGCACTTTGCGTTTATATATTGCTGCTTCCGCCGTCACTGGTAGGAAGTACGGAGAAAAGAAGACGATGACAAAAAGCAAAGTATTTGGATTTGAGCATGCAATACTATTCTTGGTTTGGATGTTGTTTAATTTAGAATTTGAACGTGGGAAATTACCAAACAATTGACCCCGTAACCTCTCCCCACTGTGCCGCCTAAGCTCGTTACCATTCCTCCTCCTATTTTATTTTTGTAATTTTTTTGTCAATGGGGGATATGGCACAATGGCGTAGCCAGAGGGGGGCGGGGTGATTGGGCGATCGCCCCACCACTATTTTAGTGGGTATGTCGGTTGGGATTGGCACTGTCGGTCCATTTGACAAGGGGAATCATGGAAATAACGGTCAATTTAGTAACAATTTAGCAATTTTCGCGCGCTACGCGAGCATGTGCTCATTAAGGGTCAAAATGACGCAATCATGGCAACATAAGTGTAAATGCGTAAGTTTGTGCACGCATTAGTTTCCTTGGTAAAGTCTTGAAAGGTCACTTTTCTTTCTCCCCCTGCCAATATCAAAACCTAGCTAAGCCATCTGCTGGACCGCCCCCCCCCCCCCCCCCCCCCCCTTGTGATCTTGTGCTAAATGTTAACAATCCAGTTGATTCGATGAATAGTATGTTTATTATGCGAGTGGCCTTGTTACTAATCCAACGATTTATCCCACCCCAATGCCCCAGGGTTTTACATTTATGATAAGGGGGGGGGGGGGGGGGGGGGGGGGGGGGTCAACAAGTTTTCCAGTTTGTAAAGGGGGTCAAGTTAAGACACCACAAATGTAAGTTGCCCAGCCCACCCCACCAAAGTATCTCACTCACTAAGATGAAACTTTTAGTTTTAGGACATAGGAAATTCTTTAACTGTAAACCAATCGCCATTATAAGAGAGGGAAATGTGTAACAAATTGAAAAAAAAATACTATAGCTTTATCTAATACATTAACCTCACCTTAGTTATGATGCAACTTTACGTGGAGTAGAAAACATGCCGTTTAATGTGAAAAAAATCAGTCACCCACATTTAATAATTTAAATAAATTTATACTGTCAATTCACTAAAACCAAATAGTTAAAAGATTAAAATTAAATAAGTTGCAAAACAAAAAGAACCCGGAAAATGTACAACAATGTCTTTATTTGTAGTTGGTCCTTTCATGATTACGAGATAAACATACTCGTGATCACATCTCTCCAATTCTCCACATCTACACTGGCTACCTATCAATTTCCGTATGTATAAGATTCTTCGTCGTAACAATATCTACATGGACTTCCAGCGCAATATGAATACAAGCCTACTTGCTCTTCTTCTCCCTTTCTACTTGTACCTCCACCAAGATCAACTCAGTCGTAACCATGGTAGCATGCTTAAGGTCGCCTTGTGCTTTTCTTTTGCTAACCAGATAACATACACATATCATAAGTTAACAATGAGCATTAATATAATAATAATAGTAATAATCGGAATTTATATAGCGCCTTTCCAAGATTAGATCAGAGTTCAAAGCAGTGGCGGCACCAGCCTCATAATTTTTGCGCGCACATTTTTTGTGCCATTTTAAGCTTAAATGGTCAAATTTGGTCTTATACTTATTTGGTATGAAAATGCGCGCTTGCGTGCAAAATTTAGCTGTTTTATGCTAAAATTGTCAACATTTGGTCTAATTAAACCTAATTTAGTAAGAAAATGTGCGCACAGCGCCGAAACAAAATTGCCTTTTTATGCTTAAATTGTCTATTTTTTTTCTTATCTTAACTAAATTGAAATATTTTTTTTAGGGAAAACTGGAGGGGAGGCAAAACAAAATTCTTGGGGGGGGGGGGGGCTAATGTCCCCCATGCCCCCTTCCCGTGTTGCCGCCAACTGGTTCAAATCGCTGTAATTTCGCTGCCACTGGCGAATCATTAGAATCAGATCGCATCAACTAGGGTGCAGCCAATTCAGGCGCAAACCTATCCGCACTTAGATTGTAACATCCATCATTTTTCAATGCCGCTCCCCAAATTCCATTGGGTGAAGGAAATTTTTGATAACCGAAACAACTGATCCCCGATATTGAAAGCAGGAGGAAACCGGAGAACTCGGAGAAAGCCTGCGAGAGCGTGCATGGATCGTGATAAACAGGTACCACAGCGCTAATAAGTCAGTGATAAGGCATGCCTAATGTGACGCGGTAAATAGTTCCACAAAGATGGACATAAAATCTTCGCTTGGCGGTAATGAGATTAGTTTTAGGTTTAGTGAGAATCCGAGTGTCAGGGGCAGAATGAAGACCACTTCTTTGGCGACATATGTAATTAATAGTCCGATCCTTAAGATAAGAAGGCGCGCCGTCATTCAAACAAGTATGTACAATAGTCCACATATAGAATTTAATGAACTCAGATGGAGCAATCTTCCACAATTCTGAAATACTGTTAACCAATTCAAATGTTCTGTCAAAACATGCTTGTTTAAAACTAAGTTTTCCATGTTTTCACTCTTGTTATGGTTCATAATCAGGTAACATCTTTGAATGTTGTTCTTTGCATTGTAGTCTATATACAGCAGTCTGTGTTGTTTTTGTTTATGCAGCGCATTGAGACTTATTGTGTAATGCGAGTTAAAAATTATTGGTTTAAATCCTAAGGATGAGCTCTATTCTAAGTGGATAACATTTACTTTACCTATAAGGTAATGCACCGGAAAAAAGGGGAAAATTCAAGTTAAGATTTAAGGTTTCAATCCTGAGAAAATACAAGTTAAGAAGGTCGCAAGCATGGGGAAATACAAGTTAAGAAAGTCACAAACCTGGAAAATACAAGTTAATAAGGTCACAACCATGGAAAAAAACCAAGTTAAGAAGGTCACACACCTGAGATAATACAAGATAAGAAGGTCACAACCCTGGGAAAATACAAGATAAGAAGGTCACAACCATTGGAAAAAACCAAGTTAAGAAGGTCACACACCTGGGATAATACAAGATAAGAAGGTCACAACCCTGGGAAAATACAAAATAAGAAGGTCACAAACCTGGGAAAATACAAGTTAAGAAGCTCACAACCCTGGTAAAATGCAAGTTAAGTAGGTCACAAACCTGGGGAAATACAACTTAATACAAGTTAAGAAGGTCACAACTTGTAAAATATTATTGTATCCATCCTAAAGTTACTTTCCCTACTATTCCCGCGGTGCTATATTCAGAGAATATTGCGTTTCATTTCAAGGGACTTTAGATTTCATTCGAATATAGAAACACCTTGAACTTATTATTATTATTGGGTAACAAGAACAGTCCTTAAAGAGGAAAATCTTCTCGCATAGGCTTTAGCATGGTGACAAATGAACGGACAAAAAGTGCACCAATTGTTCTCAAACAATCAACTTGAGCCTTATATTCTTATACCGTATTATTCTATCTATTAAATCAAGGAGTTATTATCGTATTCAATCTACACAATAATATCACTTTTCTGTGTTTCGGATGAACCTGTCCATCGTCGTCACCCTATATCATTTTCAAATGGTTCAACATTCATACACTCTTAGTATTGTCGATCCAATCAGAAACCAAGAAACTAAAATACGCGGAGTGCATTGAAAGTGTCTAATGCACTCCGCGTGCGCTCTGTTCAATTCGTGCACCACGTCATTTTGGGGAAATGTGACTATTTTGGGAAAAGTAATAACGATATGGAAATGGAGAAACTTTCTATGGGTAGCCAAGTGTTTTTGCTTTTCATAAGTGTGTCAATCTCTCAAAACGTCTTATTGTGTGTAGAGTTATGCACACAAACGTGATCAAATTTTAGGGGGGGGGGGCTTACTTTTTTTTACTCCTTTAGCTTTGGAATCACGTCATGGTGAGATAGATTATCTCGTCAAGTCGACTTCACAAAAAGTAGATGTTGTCATGGTGAGATAGATTATCTTCCCAAGTTGACTTCATAAAAAGTGAATGTCGTCATGGCAATATAGACTTTCTCGTCAAGTCGACTTCACAAAAAGTATATGTCGTCATGGTGAGATAGATTATCTCGTCAAGTCGACTTCACAAAAAGTAGATGTTGTCATGGTGAGATAGATTATCTTGCCAAGTTGACTTCATAAAAAGTGAATGTCGTCATGGCAATATAAACTTTATCGTCAAGTCGACTTCACAAAAAGTAGATGTTGTCATGGTGAGATAGATTATCTTGCCAAGTTGACTTCATAAAAAGTGAATGTCGTCATGGCAATATAGACTTTATCGTCAAGTCGACTTCACAAAAAGTAGATGCTGTCATGGTGAGATAGATTATGTTGCCAAGTTGACTTCATAAAAAGTGAATGTCGTCATGGCAATATAGACTTTCTCGTCAAGTCGACTTCACAAAAAGTATATGATGTCATGATGAGATAGATTATCTTGTCAAGTTGACTTTACAAAACATAGATGTCGTCATGGCGAGATAGGTTAACTTGAAAAGTCAACTCCACAAAAAGTAGATGACGTCATGGTGAGATAAATTATCGATATAGAAAATATGGTGGGGATAAGACGCAACCTGAAATCTAAAACCAGGAATGTACAACATTAAAACTAATGAAAAAAGTATGATTAAAATGTTACAACTAGCTAAATGATAGTTAACAATGTTATACTATGTCCGGGTTAACAAGCCGAACTAAAACAAGTTATACGGTAACCCAGCCTGAGATTCAATGTTCCCTTTTTATTGAATCGTTGAAGGCATGTCCTCCAAAGCAGCTGATGAAGGGGCTTGGCAGCCCCCGAAATGTGCATACTGCTAGCCACTTAGTCAAAAGATTTTATCTTTACAGACTCCTATACGGTGAATTTGATCTTCTACCAGCTGTACCAATTCTAGTATAGTTGCTGTTCATCCCCTATATATTATTTGGTTGATTATTTCTTCCCATATATAAATGTTACGAGTACCAAATAGGCCTACGCATATCGGCACGCGCAAATTATGCATTTTACGGAATAAACCTCTACTTTTCTGCATGACTATCCCTCCCCCGGGATTATATCCCAAAACCGTTAACAACGTATGTTTGTTGATGATCCATTTCCTCTCATTCCTCTGTACAACTTATTGTTGTACATTCCTGGTTTTAGATTTCAGGTTGCGTCTTATCTGTGCTTATCCCCACCATATTTTCTATAACGATAATTTATCTCACCATGACGTCATCTACTTTTTGTGGAGTTGACTTTTCAAGTTAACCTATCTCGCCATGACGACATCTATGTTTTGTAAAGTCAACTTGACAAGATAATCTATCTCACCATGACAACATCTACTGTTTGTGAAGTCGACTTGACGAGATAATCTATCTCACCATGACGCCATAAACTTTTTGTGAAGTCGACTTGACGAGATAATCTATCTCACCATGACAACATCTACTTTTTGTGAAGTCGACTTGACGATAAAGTCTATATTGCCATGACGACATTCACTTTTTATGAAGTCAACTTGGCAAGATAATCTATCTCACCATGACGATATTTACTTTTGTGAAGTCGACTCGACGAGATATTGTATCTCACCATGACGACATCTACTTTTTGTGAAGTTGACTCTTCAAGTTAACCTATCTTGCCATGACGACATCTATGTTTTGTAAAGTCAACTTGACAAGATAGTGTATATCATCATGACGACTAATAAAACTGTTTAAGTCAAGAATGTGAGAAAAAAATATGTGACTATCTCAACATAACGTTGATAATGTCGACTTGTCAAGATAATTATGTAGCCATCTAATGGCACTTTAAACGCTCCGTACATTTGCTTTATCAAAATATATATTTACATTAAACATGCAGACTATTGCGTCATTTATTATTGACGTCGCTGGCCGTCGCACGTGCTATTCGAGGATATCAATAATTGTTACCTAGAATCGCTATTGCGCATGTGGACTATTACGTAATTTCACTTTATTTATTTACGTCGCAAGTGAATGGTAGGGGGCAGGGTTGTTTGTTTGTTCGTTTTTATTTGGCATCGTCAGCACTGCGCTATGGCGTTATAAACGCTACTTTTTTGATCAGGACGCCATAAAATTAAAATGTCCTGTGTCATTGCGTCTGGCTCGGACGCCATAGATTGAGGCTATTCAACTTACTATAAATACGATCACAAATTCACGATGCATCGCAGTTGCAAAGATCTGAAATTGCAACTTCTCATTTGCGCAGTGTTTTAGTATTGTCATGAGATGACATTTATTATTTATGTTAACGATCTTTTTGGGTATCAGAACACCTTACTTTTACAAAAATAGATCGAAAAAGTAAACACAACCTTTGAGATAGCGTGTTCGCAATCTATAATTGATATCATTATTTCTTTGGAAATGTGATAATAAGGTACGTTTAACTTGATAGCTAGAAATAGCAGGAGTTGCAGAGACATCCCGGATAACATGTTATGATCAATAGTCAGTGTATTTGTGGTTCAAAATGACTCCAAGTTTAATAGGCGATCATATTTCAGTCAAACTGTGTATAAAAATAAGCTTTCTTAATTTCCTCGAGATAACCGTATCATCGACGTTCAATATGAGAATGTTTATATATATTATCCGTGGTTTGCAGCGTATTTGGTTCAAAATCTCATGTTTGCACTTACAAAATAGGTAGAACTATTGTATAACGACCTGATTACCGCTGGCGATCTTGCCCTTTCGATGTTTATCGAGGAGCATTGTGAAGCGGTCAGATCTAAGGGCAAATTGTTACCCATAACTTCATTCCAGCTTCTTACCGGGCATTTGTGTAGATAATTTTTGGAATACAGAGATGCCTTGACATAGCTTGTTTTAGGACAAATTGTAAGATCATGTTTCATTTTTGTGCATGTATTTAGTATTGTTTATCTCTGTATTATTGTTTCAGAAAACACAGCACAGTTGTTGAATAATAAAAACTGACTACAGAAGAAAGACATTTAAATAGATCACTTCCGGGTCAATATTGCATCAACGTGCAAACCGTATCCTCGGTTACAAACAGTACGATCTCATCATAACTATCAAAATAAATCAGTGCATATACACTGACAAACACACCCCGGTTTGGGATGTGTACAACCAAACTTGCTCGATATCGACCATTTCGTCTCCTGCACAAGCGTAAGATACTTGTTCGTAAACAAATGTATGTATGTGCACGTGCGGGAATTGCGAGCACTCTACAGTTGGTAAAAGAGATGAATGGGGAATCCCCTGGTGTGGTAAATGACCCCTAGTAACCGGTTGCCCAGTTTGAGTTCAATTATACCTTATATAGGCAAGGCAACGGCTCTTAAACAATTCTTGACAATTATTGGTTATAACCCAATTCATTAACATAATGAACCATATTTGGTAAATTGATGTATTTATACAATGTTTCTTCATTCACAACAACAAGGGAATTCACCGATGACGTCATGGGTGGGGGTGACATGGTCCATGGGGGAGGGGGGTGACATGGTTCATGAGGGAGGGGCTTGGGGAATTCTTCCAAAAACTAAATTGTCTCACATCAACTAAACCTTAAGGGTGTCACTTTTGTGGTTACAAACTTTAGGGTGAGGGATATATTTGGTTTGAAAGTTTCTTTTTGTCAATCGAAAGCCTTGGTTAAAGGAAATGTTTAAATGCTCATAACTCTTAAAGTACCCACATTTTCTCCTGGCCATAAAAGTAAGGGTAATTGAAAAAAGATCATCAAAATCTGTATTCTTTCATGTCTTAAAAGTGCCAAAACCCATGGCGGGAACATCCTACACTGAAAAATAATTTGGTGTCATTTTGACACTAAAACAAGTGTCAAAAAATGGGTCCTCAGTTGGCCACTTAAAGGTGTCAAATTGACACCATTATGGTTGTAAAATATGACACCTCTGGGTGTCATATTCATTTTGACACCTAGGGTAGTAACCTGAGGACCAATTTTCGAAAAATGTCATTACACCCCAAATGGGGTGAAAAATTGACTCTCTTAAGTGTCATATTGAGATACATTTACAACCTAATTGGGGTGTAATTTTTTGAAATGGGAAAATGAGTATTTTCACCTCTAGCACATGTTTACGAGCCGGTAAGACTGGTAAGTACCGATCTGCTCCATTTCCAGACATTTTTGATAATAAATATGATACAATTAGCGTAATGTAAGACGTCCAAGAACCCAAGACTCCAAGAAGGTGTCGCTGTGACACCAATTTTTGTTTCAGTGTAGTTGACATCCATAATTCTGAAAATTACCAGGATATGCAGTCCAGACCTCATAATTTTGAAGCTTATGTGAACCCTGTCGGTTGGGGGGGGGGGGGGGGGGGGGGGGGGGCAAGTTGATTGATTAAAAGATTGTACGGCCTTATTATTCACGGATTTTGGATTTATTATGAGAAAGAAAAAAACACTCTGAAATACCTTGAAACTCAGAAAAATGTAAGAGCAAGCTGAAATGCTCGCGGGCAACTGGCCTAAGCTTTTTTCAACGGACAAGTTGTTTAAAAAAGTTAAAATCGACCCCTGATGTTTGTACTTTAACTGCATTTCTCATGGTGACTCAAATATGTGAAGAAATTCAATAATTGTGACATTATTTGAAACAATTTATGCAGTTCTGGAACTGTCGTCTGCAGTCGCCTGCCGAGTGGAAAGTGTTTAACTAAATATAGGATGACAATCGACTTATTATAAACTCACCGCATTAGTCAGCAAGATTCCTTGTTCAGTTGCCATGGCGACGAAGGTTATAAAGGTAATGTTAATTCTACTTCTTTAACACAAACTATGGTTATAGTCTATCCATCTGAGACCGATCTTCCAACCACGTGACACAGCCGTTCCATTGACTGGGAGAGGAGGCTATTTTCTGACAAAAATATCGATGGAATCAGTAGAGTGAAAAACGGCCACAATAAAAAATAATTATGTTACCCACCTACTTTTATCATCATAACCCAAGTTGTGCCATGAGAGTCAGTTTAATTGACGTTGCAAAGACAGGTAGCTTTCCCTTCCCAATTTCTCCATTTCAAAAAATGCTTTCAATTTGGCAAGCACTGGCTGCATCTCATCTTTAATGGTCTTATTTGGTGCCATTTTAAGCTCTACTGTACTACAGGCCTCTATCGGAACAGGCACATGTAGAGTGATAGACCCCGATGAAGACAACCTTTCATTTTATAAGTCAGAAAATAAACTTTATTTAGTTTGTCAACGTTCAAATTGTATAATATTTGTTTGAATATGAAATTCATACCTTTCAATATTGATACCATATCATTGTAAGCGTATTTGTTTCTTTCTATACTTAACAAGGAAATCTGATTGATTCGGACATGCAGACAGAACATAGGGATACGGAGATTCATATCATTTTACAACCATAGGCCCGGCCAATCCGAGTGAAAATATACATTATTTACTGTTGGAAACATTACAAGATAGCAAATAAAAATTAAATGTGGCCTCCTACAATATGCTAAATGTTAAAAAGTCCATCACTTTCGATCTTTTTCAGCTTTGTGATTCTATACATATGCCGAAATCACAGGTGACGATTATGGTAAATGTTCAAAGTCCATCACTTTCGATCTTTTCCAGCTTTGTGATTATATTCATAGGCCGAAATCACAGGTGACGATTTCAAAGCCTTTTGATTTCAGATAATGCGCAAATGGTTCGATATTTGTCTCTCTTTGAATGGTACACTAGACGTAGCTGCTATGTGCATGTGTGTGATGAGAATAATATGCATTGGAACAGTGTTGTGTGTGTTTGCATAAGGCAGCTTAGTTGTTTCAATTCACATTATAGATGAGGTTCGACCGGAGGTTGGAATAAAATGGGATCCTTCGACAACTAGCAAATATACGCCAGAAGACAGCACATCTTATTTTGACTCATCTCCCCTCATCCGAGCACCAAAGATCGCTCTCAGATGGATAGACTATAAGTCCACCCTTTAATATTTGTAGTTGCCAACACAATTTTCAGAAACATGTGATCTCTCAGTCAGTTTTAGTCGCCTATGCCAGCATGCTACCAACAACCTTGTGATCATGTGTCATGTACATCATATCAGTGACAGATAATTAAATGCACGGTAAATTCCCAGACAGATTATGTACATATGGTATTCCGATTGACCGAAATAATCGTAATAATCTCGTAATAATCTAGATACTATAATAATCAACAATAATATCATAATAATCAGTATTTATATAGCGCCTTTTCCAAAGGGTTCAAAGCGCTGTAATTTCGCTGCTGGTGAATCATCAGAATCAGATCGCTAGGGTGCAGCCAATTCAGGCGCAAACCACTATCCGCACTTAGATTGTAACATCCACCATTTTTCAATGCAGCTCCCCAAATACCATTGGGTCAAGGAAGTTTTTTGGTAACCGAAACAACTGATCACTGATTTTGAAAGCATGAGGAAACCGGAGTACCCGGAGAAAAACCTGCGAAAGCGTGCATGGATCGTGATAAACCAAATGCATAATAAAGACCGCGGTCGTGCACAGAATTGACCCGGGTTTCATTGGTGCAAGGCGAGGAAACAATCCGCTGCGCCAACACGCTCCCCACTATAGGTTTTCCCGTTCATTTTAAAACATTTTTTTAAACAAGTTGGTCGCAGCAGCTTACAATTTAGTCCAAAATATTTTAATGTGCATTTCTCAACTTCAATTTAGTCTTAGTATTTTTAGTCTGATCAAAATTCACTTTAAAACAAAATTCAAAAAAATTAAACATTTTAGCGCTGTTATTCGTCATGCTACAATTCCGGAAATAACTGTTGAACCACTTTGAGGACTTCGTTGAAATCAACCCCCCAGTCCCCCCATTCAATGTTGTTCGGAACCGTTTTCATCACCACGGTCGTTGGGACCCTCAACATTGATTGGTGGGGGCGGGGGAGGGATATCACTTAGTAGATAGCTCAAGCTCCCCACACAAGTTTGTTGCAAAATCAGCGCTTGAAAATAGTCCCTTAAAGTGGGATTTTAGCAAAGAAATGGACTATGTGGTCCAACACCAATTTTCCTGAATTGTCTGAATGGGCCATAATCACGCATAAAATGACCAGTCCCTAACAATGTAAATGTCGTATTTACTTTATCTTTACCGTATATAACAATTATATACAAATCTTGCCACTCTCCAAATTAGAAGATTATGCAATGTATAGAAGACGAGTTATTCCCTATAGACAGTTGTCATATTGAGTGATTTACCATACAAACGGGCCATAATCACGCATAAAATGACCAGTCCCTAACAATGTAAATGTCGTATTTACTTTATCTTTACCGTATATAACAATTATATACATATCTTGCCACTCTCCCAAATTAGAAGAATATGCAATGTATAGAACACGAGTTATTTCCTATAGACAGTTGTCATATTGAGCATTTACCAATAGCCTCAGACATGTCTGAATGAAGTCCAAAAAAAATCATCTGATTTTACATTTTTAGCCACAACTTTTTTATTTGTAAGTCTTTTTTGATCAAATTTTCAGTAAATAGAGATGCTATGAATCTCCTGATATACCATAATCAAGAGGTGTCTACAGTACTGACTTAGGGACTGGTCGTATTAAATACCTAAACCTGCATATTTGCTCCTATTATTCAAGGAAGCCTGACTTATTTATTTTAAAAAAGCATCTGATACCTCGACAAACACGAGAACATTATAAAATATGATTTAAATACAACTTTGACGGTTCGTGCGTGGCGCTCGACCCAATCCCATGCGTATCCCTTGGTTACAGCTTGCGCTACGCGTTTGCATAAACTTCGAGCATAGCACTCGACTTTGTTACCAAGAAATAACATGAACAATGAGATGGTAACTAACATTGCCATGATTGCGGTTCATTACATATCAATACAGGCAAGATATGAATAGGTTCAGTCATTACATTCATTGTTCGTGTACAGATCATGATTAACAATCTATACGTCTCGCGCGCAGCGCTTCGTGCACATCGATTGGCACGCCTCGCGCATATCTCTCCAAGCGGCTCGGACATAGCGCACGACATTGCTCGCGTAGCATACCGCGGTAATCATTTATTACAGAATTATTACATTTATAACACTATAATAACAAGGCCAAAGCTAAATAAAGATAATTATATTAAATAGCATCGTCCACAGTGGTATAAACATTACATTGTAGGTAATTCGCCGAACCCTGTCTTTGGCATTCTAATGACGCGGTGATGGACAACCATTACACGGTTGACCGTATTGAATTGCACGCGTGTACACGATTGTCCGTCTAAATTAAATAGATAATAGGAGTTAGTTCTATTATTTATCGGGGACAATCGACCGATGTGCATGCTTTTCAATGGATGGACAAACGCAACGGTTGACCATACTCTGATAGTACGAGGGCATGGTTCTGAATAAAAATACGCTATAAGGCGTTACTATGAAAGGTGTATTGTGAATCAGTGCTAATTTCTAAAGCCGAAGATAATATGACACTTGATTTGGCTTGGTATTGCATAGATGGGCGATTAGCTCAATTGGTTAGCGCGTTGGCCTATTCCTATGCAGAGACACGGGTTCAAATCCTCATGGCGGGAGCCATTGGTGTTTTTAATAATGTATTAATATAACATTTTCGTTATTCGCGTGGCTCATTAACTGGTTTATTTTATTCATCTGTTTGTCACATATTGTTTTTGTTTTTCCTCTCTTTTGGTTTTTGTTCTTCTTTATTTTTGAACTTTTTTCGGTGGTTGTTGTTTGTCCTTCTTTCTCTCTGTCTACCACATGTAAAATGACCAGTCCGTCACAATGCATTTCGTACTTTTAATGCATTTATTAAACACGGAAGATAAATTATAACCGTCAAGTTAAGTAAATGCAAAGAAAATACAATCATTCCATAACTTCAATGGCAAATACAACGCTACAATAATTGACACAATAGTTATTACTTCATAGCGTCTATAATACGGTTGTGACCGGTCCCTTATCAAAAAAGAAACGCATTGCGATAACGAAAAGGATTTTAATTGATTGTTGCATAATAAACTACTGTCATATAATTAGTTTAAATAATGAATTTCACCCGTTGCACCCTATGTAAGACTACATGTAACACTCGCGCATTCCATATACATGGGCCATAATCACGCATCCAATGACCAGTCCCTAACAATGTACATGTCGTATTTACTTTATATTTACCATATACAATAAGTATATACATATCTTGCCACTCTCCAAATTAGAAGATTATGCAATGTATAGAAGACGAGTTATTCCCTATAGACAGTTGTCATATTGAGTGATTTACCATACAAACGGGCCATAATCACGCATAAAATGACCAGTCCCTAACAATGTAAATGTCGTATTTACTTTATCTTTACCGTATATAACAATTATATACATATCTTGCCACTCTCCAAATTAGAAGATTATGCAATGTATAGAAGACGAGTTATTCCCTATAGACAGTTGTCATATTGAGTGATTTACCATACAAACGGGCCATAATCACGCATAAAATGACCAGTCCCTAACAATGTAAATGTCGTATTTACTTTATCTTTACCGTATATAACAATTATATACATATCTTGCCACTCTCCAAATTAGAAGAATATGCAATGTATAGAACACGAGTTATTTCCTATAGACAGTTGTCATATTGAGCATTTACCAATAGCCTCAGACAATTCCGGAAATAACTGTTGAACCACTTTGAGGACTTCGTTGAAATCAACCCCCCCCCCCCCCCAGTCCCCCCATTCAATGTTGTTCGGAACCGTTTCATCACCACGGTCGTTGGGACCCTCAACATTGATTGGTGGGGGCGGGGGAGGGATATCACTTAGTAGATAGCTCAAGCTCCCCACACAAGTTTGTTGCAAAATCAGCGCTTGAAAATAGTCCCTTAAAGTGGGATTTTAGCAAAGAAATGGACTATGTGGTCCAACACCAATTTTCCTGAATTGTCTGAATGGGCCATAATCACGCATAAAATGACCAGTCCCTAACAATGTAAATGTCGTATTTACTTTATCTTTACCGTATATAACAATTATATACAAATCTTGCCACTCTCCAAATTAGAAGATTATGCAATGTATAGAAGACGAGTTATTCCCTATAGACAGTTGTCATATTGAGTGATTTACCATACAAACGGGCCATAATCACGCATAAAATGACCAGTCCCTAACAATGTAAATGTCGTATTTACTTTATCTTTACCGTATATAACAATTATATACATATCTTGCCACTCTCCAAATTAGAAGAATATGCAATGTATAGAACACGAGTTATTTCCTATAGACAGTTGTCATATTGAGCATTTACCAATAGCCTCAGACATGTCTGAATGAAGTCCAAAAAAAATCATCTGATTTTACATTTTTAGCCACAACTTTTTTATTTGTAAGTCTTTTTTGATCAAATTTTCAGTAAATAGAGATGCTATGAATCTCCTGATATACCATAATCAAGAGGTGTCTACAGTACTGACTTAGGGACTGGTCGTATTAAATACCTAAACCTGCATATTTGCTCCTATTATTCAAGGAAGCCTGACTTATTTATTTTAAAAAAGCATCTGATACCTCGACAAACACGAGAACATTATAAAATATGATTTAAATACAACTTTGACGGTTCGTGCGTGGTGCTCGACCCAATCCCATGCGTATCCCTTGGTTACAGCTTGCGCTACGCGTTTGCATAAACTTCGAGCATAGCACTCGACTTTGTTACCAAGAAATAACATGAACAATGAGATGGTAACTAACATTGCCATGATTGCGGTTCATTACATATCAATACAGGCAAGATATGAATAGGTTCAGTCATTACATTCATTGTTCGTGTACAGATCATGATTAACAATCTATACGTCTCGCGCGCAGCGCTTCGTGCACATCGATTGGCACGCCTCGCGCATATCTCTCCAAGCGGCTCGGACATAGCGCACGACATTGCTCGCGTAGCATACCGCGGTAATCATTTATTACAGAATTATTACATTTATAACACTATAATAACAAGGCCAAAGCTAAATAAAGATAATTATATTAAATAGCATCGTCCACAGTGGTATAAACATTACATTGTAGGTAATTCGCCGAACCCTGTCGTTGGCATTCTAATGACGCGGTGATGGACAACCATTACACGGTTGACCGTATTGAATTGCACGCGTGTACACGATTGTCCGTCTAAATTAAATAGATAATAGGAGTTAGTTCTATTATTTATCGGGGACAATCGACCGATGTGCATGCTTTTCAATGGATGGACAAACGCAACGGTTGACCATACTCTGATAGTACGAGGGCATGGTTCTGAATAAAAATACGCTATAAGGCGTTACTATGAAAGGTGTATTGTGAATCAGTGCTAATTTCTAAAGCCGAAGATAATATGACACTTGATTTGGCTTGGTATTGCATAGATGGGCGATTAGCTCAATTGGTTAGCGCGTTGGCCTATTCCTATGCAGAGACACGGGTTCAAATCCTCATGGCGGGAGCCATTGGTGTTTTTAATAATGTATTAATATAACATTTTCGTTATTCGCGTGGCTCATTAACTGGTTTATTTTATTCATCTGTTTGTCACATATTGTTTTTGTTTTTCCTCTCTTTTGGTTTTTGTTCTTCTTTATTTTTGAACTTTTTTCGGTGGTTGTTGTTTGTCCTTCTTTCTCTCTGTCTACCACATGTAAAATGACCAGTCCGTCACAATGCATTTCGTACTTTTAATGCATTTATTAAACACGGAAGATAAATTATAACCGTCAAGTTAAGTAAATGCAAAGAAAATACAATCATTCCATAACTTCAATGGCAAATACAACGCTACAATAATTGACACAATAGTTATTACTTCATAGCGTCTATAATACGGTTGTGACCGGTCCCTTATCAAAAAAGAAACGCATTGCGATAACGAAAAGGATTTTAATTGATTGTTGCATAATAAACTACTGTCATATAATTAGTTTAAATAATGAATTTCACCCGTTGCACCCTATGTAAGACTACATGTAACACTCGCGCATTCCATATACATGGGCCATAATCACGCATCCAATGACCAGTCCCTAACAATGTACATGTCGTATTTACTTTATATTTACCATATACAATAAGTATATACATATCTTGCCACTCTCCAAATTAGAAGATTATGCAATGTATAGAAGACGAGTTATTCCCTATAGACAGTTGTCATATTGAGTGATTTACCATACAAACGGGCCATAATCACGCATAAAATGACCAGTCCCTAACAATGTAAATGTCGTATTTACTTTATCTTTACCGTATATAACAATTATATACATATCTTGCCACTCTCCAAATTAGAAGATTATGCAATGTATAGAAGACGAGTTATTCCCTATAGACAGTTGTCATATTGAGTGATTTACCATACAAACGGGCCATAATCACGCATAAAATGACCAGTCCCTAACAATGTAAATGTCGTATTTACTTTATCTTTACCGTATATAACAATTATATACATATCTTGCCACTCTCCAAATTAGAAGAATATGCAATGTATAGAACACGAGTTATTTCCTATAGACAGTTGTCATATTGAGCATTTACCAATAGCCTCAGACATGTCTGAATGAAGTCCAAAAAAAATCATCTGATTTTACATTTTTAGCCACAACTTTTTTATTTGTAAGTCTTTTTTGATCAAATTTTCAGTAAATAGAGATGCTATGAATCTCCTGATATACCATAATCAAGAGGTGTCTACAGTACTGACTTAGGGACTGGTCGTATTAAATACCTAAACCTGCATATTTGCTCCTATTATTCAAGGAAGCCTGACTTATTTATTTTAAAAAAGCATCTGATACCTCGACAAACACGAAAACATTATAAAATATGATTTAAATACAACTTTGACGGTTCGTGCGTGGCGCTCGACCCAATCCCATGCGTATCCCTTGGTTACAGCTTGCGCTACGCGTTTGCATAAACTTCGAGCATAGCACTCGACTTTGTTACCAAGAAATAACATGAACAATGAGATGGTAACTAACATTGCCATGATTGCGGTTCATTACATATCAATACAGGCAAGATATGAATAGGTTCAGTCATTACATTCATTGTTCGTGTACAGATCATGATTAACAATCTATACGTCTCGCGCGCAGCGCTTCGTGCACATCGATTGGCACGCCTCGCGCATATCTCTCCAAGCGGCTCGGACATAGCGCACGACATTGCTCGCGTAGCATACCGCGGTAATCATTTATTACAGAATTATTACATTTATAACACTATAATAACAAGGCCAAAGCTAAATAAAGAGAATTATATTAAATAGCATCGTCCACAGTGGTATAAACATTACATTGTAGGTAATTCGCCGAACCCTGTCTTTGGCATTCTAATGACGCGGTGATGGACAACCATTACACGGTTGACCGTATTGAATTGCACGCGTGTACACGATTGTCCGTCTAAATTAAATAGATAATAGGAGTTAGTTCTATTATTTATCGGGGACAATCGACCGATGTGCATGCTTTTCAATGGATGGACAAACGCAACGGTTGACCATACTCTGATAGTACGAGGGCATGGTTCTGAATAAAAATACGCTATAAGGCGTTACTATGAAAGGTGTATTGTGAATCAGTGCTAATTTCTAAAGCCGAAGATAATATGACACTTGATTTGGCTTGGTATTGCATAGATGGGCGATTAGCTCAATTGGTTAGCGCGTTGGCCTATTCCTATGCAGAGACACGGGTTCAAATCCTCATGGCGGGAGCCATTGGTGTTTTTAATAATGTATTAATATAACATTTTCGTTATTCGCGTGGCTCATTAACTGGTTTATTTTATTCATCTGTTTGTCACATATTGTTTTTGTTTTTCCTCTCTTTTGGTTTTTTGTTCTTCTTTATTTTTGAACTTTTTTCGGTGGTTGTTGTTTGTCCTTCTTTCTCTCTGTCTACCACATGTAAAATGACAAGTCCGTCACAATGCATTTCGTACTTTTAATGCATTTATTAAACACGGAAGATAAATTATAACCGTCAAGTTAAGTAAATGCAAAGAAAATACAATCATTCCATAACTTCAATGGCAAATACAACGCTACAATAATTGACACAATAGTTATTACTTCATAGCGTCTATAATACGGTTGTGACCGGTCCCTTATCAAAAAAGAAACGCATTGCGATAACGAAAAGGATTTTAATTGATTGTTGCATAATAAACTACTGTCATATAATTAGTTTAAATAATGAATTTCACCCGTTGCACCCTATGTAAGACTACATGTAACACTCGCGCATTCCATATACATGGGCCATAATCACGCATGCAATGACCAGTCCCTAACAATGTACATGTCGTATTTACTTTATATTTACCATATACAATAAGTATATACATATCTTGCCACTCTCCAAATTAGAAGATTATGCAATGTATAGAAGACGAGTTATTCCCTATAGACAGTTGTCATATTGAGTGATTTACCATACAAACGGGCCATAATCACGCATAAAATGACCAGTCCCTAACAATGTAAATGTCGTATTAACTTTATCTTTACCGTATATAACAATTATATACATATCTTGCCACTCTCCAAATTAGAAGATTATGCAATGTATAGAAGACGAGTTATTCCCTATAGACAGTTGTCATATTGAGTGATTTACCATACAAACGGGCCATAATCACGCACAAAATGACCAGTCCCTAACAATTAAAATGTCGTATTTACTTTATCTTTACCGTATATAACAATTATATACATATCTTGCCACTCTCCAAATTAGAAGAATATGCAATGTATAGAACACGAGTTATTTCCTATAGACAGTTGTCATATTGAGCATTTACCAATAGCCTCAGACAATTCCGGAAATAACTGTTGAACCACTTTGAGGACTTCGTTGAAATCAACCCCCCCCCCCCCCCCCCCCCCCCCCATTCAATGTTGTTCGGAACCGTTTCATCACCACGGTCGTTGGGACCCTCAACATTGATTGGTGGGGACGGGGGAGGGATATCACTTAGTAGATAGCTCAAGCTCCCCACACAAGTTTGTTGCAAAATCAGCGCTTGAAAATAGTCCCTTAAAGTGGGATTTTAGCAAAGAAATGGACTATGTGGTCCAACACCAATTTTCCTGAATTGTCTGAATGGGCCATAATCACGCATAAAATGACCAGTCCCTAACAATGTAAATGTCGTATTTACTTTATCTTTACCGTATATAACAATTATATACATATCTTGCCACTCTCCAAATTAGAAGATTATGCAATGTATAGAAGACGAGTTATTCCCTATAGACAGTTGTCATATTGAGTGATTTACCATACAAACGGGCCATAATCACGCATAAAATGACCAGTCCCTAACAATGTAAATGTCGTATTTACTTTATCTTTACCGTATATAACAATTATATACATATCTTGCCACTCTCCAAATTAGAAGAATATGCAATGTATAGAACACGAGTTATTTCCTATAGACAGTTGTCATATTGAGCATTTACCAATAGCCTCAGACAATTCCGGAAATAACTGTTGAACCACTTTGAGGACTTCGTTGAAATCAACCCCCCAGTCCCCCCATTCAATGTTGTTCGGAACCGTTTCATCACCACGGTCGTTGGGACCCTCAACATTGATTGGTGGGGGCGGGGGAGGGATATCACTTAGTAGATAGCTCAAGCTCCCCACACAAGTTTGTTGCAAAATCAGCGCTTGAAAATAGTCCCTTAAAGTGGGATTTTAGCAAAGAAATGGACTATGTGGTCCAACACCAATTTTCCTGAATTGTCTGAATGAAGTCCAAAAAAAATCATCTGATTTTACATTTTTAGCCACAACTTTTTTATTTGTAAGTCTTTTTTGATCAAATTTTCAGTAAATAGAGATGCTATGAATCTCCTGATATACCATAATCAAGAGGTGTCTACAGTACTGACTTAGGGACTGGTCGTATTAAATACCTAAACCTGCATATTTGCTCCTATTATTCAAGGAAGCCTGACTTATTTATTTTAAAAAAGCATCTGATACCTCGACAAACACGAGAACATTATAAAATATGATTTAAATACAACTTTGACGGTTCGTGCGTGGCGCTCGACCCAATCCCATGCGTATCCCTTGGTTACAGCTTGCGCTACGCGTTTGCATAAACTTCGAGCATAGCACTCGACTTTGTTACCAAGAAATAACATGAACAATGAGATGGTAACTAACATTGCCATGATTGCGGTTCATTACATATCAATACAGGCAAGATATGAATAGGTTCAGTCATTACATTCATTGTTCGTGTACAGATCATGATTAACAATCTATACGTCTCGCGCGCAGCGCTTCGTGCACATCGATTGGCACGCCTCGCGCATATCTCTCCAAGCGGCTCGGACATAGCGCACGACATTGCTCGCGTAGCATACCGCGGTAATCATTTATTACAGAATTATTACATTTATAACACTATAATAACAAGGCCAAAGCTAAATAAAGAGAATTATATTAAATAGCATCGTCCACAGTGGTATAAACATTACATTGTAGGTAATTCGCCGAACCCTGTCTTTGGCATTCTAATGACGTGGTGATGGACAACCATTACACGGTTGACCGTATTGAATTGCACGCGTGTACACGATTGTCCGTCTAAATTAAATAGATAATAGGAGTTAGTTCTATTATTTATCGGGGACAATCGACCGATGTGCATGCTTTTCAATGGATGGACAAACGCAACGGTTGATCATACTCTGATAGTACGAGGGCATGGTTCTGAATAAAAATACGCTATAAGGCGTTACTATGAAAGGTGTATTGTGAATCAGTGCTAATTTCTAAAGCCGAAGATAATATGACACTTGATTTGGCTTGGTATTGCATAGATGGGCGATTAGCTCAATTGGTTAGCGCGTTGGCTTATTCCTATGCAGAGACACGGGTTCAAATCCTCATGGCGGGAGCCATTGGTGTTTTTAATAATGTATTAATATAACATTTTCGTTATTCGCGTGGCTCATTAACTGGTTTATTTTATTCATCTGTTTGTCACATATTGTTTTTGTTTTTCCTCTCTTTTGGTTTTTTGTTCTTCTTTATTTTTGAACTTTTTTCGGTGGTTGTTGTTTGTCCTTCTTTCTCTCTGTCTACCACATGTAAAATGACCAGTCCGTCACAATGCATTTTGTACTTTTAATGCATTTATTAAACACGGAAGATAAATTATAACCGTCAAGTTAAGTAAATGCAAAGAAAATACAATCATTCCATAACTTCAATGGCAAATACAACGCTACAATAATTGACACAATAGTTATTACTTCATAGCGTCTATAATACGGTTGTGACCGGTCCCTTATCAAAAAAGAAACGCATTGCGATAACGAAAAGGATTTTAATTGATTGTTGCATAATAAACTACTGTCATATAATTAGTTTAAATAATGAATTTCACCCGTTGCACCCTATGTAAGACTACATGTAACACTCGCGCATTCCATATACATGGGCCATAATCACGCATGCAATGACCAGTCCCTAACAATGTACATGTCGTATTTACTTTATATTTACCATATACAATAAGTATATACATATCTTGCCACTCTCCAAATTAGAAGATTATGCAATGTATAGAAGACGAGTTATTCCCTATAGACAGTTGTCATATTGAGTGATTTACCATACAAACGGGCCATAATCACGCATAAAATGACCAGTCCCTAACAATGTAAATGTCGTATTTACTTTATCTTTACCGTATATAACAATTATATACATATCTTGCCACTCTCCAAATTAGAAGATTATGCAATGTATAGAAGACGAGTTATTCCCTATAGACAGTTGTCATATTGAGTGATTTACCATACAAACGGGCCATAATCACGCATAAAATGACCAGTCCCTAACAATGTAAATGTCGTATTTACTTTATCTTTACCGTATATAACAATTATATACATATCTTGCCACTCTCCAAATTAGAAGAATATGCAATGTATAGAACACGAGTTATTTCCTATAGACAGTTGTCATATTGAGCATTTACCAATAGCCTCAGACATGTCTGAATGAAGTCCAAAAAAAATCATCTGATTTTACATTTTTAGCCACAACTTTTTTATTTGTAAGTCTTTTTTGATCAAATTTTCAGTAAATAGAGATGCTATGAATCTCCTGATATACCATAATCAAGAGGTGTCTACAGTACTGACTTAGGGACTGGTCGTATTAAATACCTAAACCTGCATATTTGCTCCTATTATTCAAGGAAGCCTGACTTATTTATTTTAAAAAAGCATCTGATACCTCGACAAACACGAGAACATTATAAAATATGATTTAAATACAACTTTGACGGTTCGTGCGTGGCGCTCGACCCAATCCCATGCGTATCCCTTGGTTACAGCTTGCGCTACGCGTTTGCATAAACTTCGAGCATAGCACTCGACTTTGTTACCAAGAAATAACATGAACAATGAGATGGTAACTAACATTGCCATGATTGCGGTTCATTACATATCAATACAGGCAAGATATGAATAGGTTCAGTCATTACATTCATTGTTCGTGTACAGATCATGATTAACAATCTATACGTCTCGCGCGCAGCGCTTCGTGCACATCGATTGGCACGCCTCGCGCATATCTCTCCAAGCGGCTCGGACATAGCGCACGACATTGCTCGCGTAGCATACCGCGGTAATCATTTATTACAGAATTATTACATTTATAACACTATAATAACAAGGCCAAAGCTAAATAAAGAGAATTATATTAAATAGCATCGTCCACAGTGGTATAAACATTACATTGTAGGTAATTCGCCGAACCCTGTCTTTGGCATTCTAATGACGCGGTGATGGACAACCATTACACGGTTGACCGTATTGAATTGCACGCGTGTACACGATTGTCCGTCTAAATTAAATAGATAATAGGAGTTAGTTCTATTATTTATCGGGGACAATCGACCGATGTGCATGCTTTTCAATGGATGGACAAACGCAACGGTTGACCATACTCTGATAGTACGAGGGCATGGTTCTGAATAAAAATACGCTATAAGGCGTTACTATGAAAGGTGTATTGTGAATCAGTGCTAATTTCTAAAGCCGAAGATAATATGACACTTGATTTGGCTTGGTATTGCATAGATGGGCGATTAGCTCAATTGGTTAGCGCGTTGGCCTATTCCTATGCAGAGACACGGGTTCAAATCCTCATGGCGGGAGCCATTGGTGTTTTTAATAATGTATTAATATAACATTTTCGTTATTCGCGTGGCTCATTAACTGGTTTATTTTATTCATCTGTTTGTCACATATTGTTTTTGTTTTTCCTCTCTTTTGGTTTTTTGTTCTTCTTTATTTTTGAACTTTTTTCGGTGGTTGTTGTTTGTCCTTCTTTCTCTCTGTCTACCACATGTAAAATGACCAGTCCGTCACAATGCATTTCGTACTTTTAATGCATTTATTAAACACGGAAGATAAATTATAACCGTCAAGTTAAGTAAATGCAAAGAAAATACAATCATTCCATAACTTCAATGGCAAATACAACGCTACAATAATTGACACAATAGTTATTACTTCATAGCGTCTATAATACGGTTGTGACCGGTCCCTTATCAAAAAAGAAACGCATTGCGATAACGAAAAGGATTTTAATTGATTGTTGCATAATAAACTACTGTCATATAATTAGTTTAAATAATGAATTTCACCCGTTGCACCCTATGTAAGACTACATGTAACACTCGCGCATTCCATATACATGGGCCATAATCACGCATGCAATGACCAGTCCCTAACAATGTACATGTCGTATTTACTTTATATTTACCATATACAATAAGTATATACATATCTTGCCACTCTCCAAATTAGAAGATTATGCAATGTATAGAAGACGAGTTATTCCCTATAGACAGTTGTCATATTGAGTGATTTACCATACAAACGGGCCATAATCACGCATAAAATGACCAGTCCCTAACAATGTAAATGTCGTATTTACTTTATCTTTACCGTATATAACAATTATATACATATCTTGCCACTCTCCAAATTAGAAGATTATGCAATGTATAGAAGACGAGTTATTCCCTATAGACAGTTGTCATATTGAGTGATTTACCATACAAACGGGCCATAATCACGCATAAAATGACCAGTCCCTAACAATGTAAATGTCGTATGTACTTTATCTTTACCGTATATAACAATTATATACATATCTTGCCACTCTCCAAATTAGAAGAATATGCAATGTATAGAACACGAGTTATTTCCTATAGACAGTTGTCATATTGAGCATTTACCAATAGCCTCAGACAATTCCGGAAATAACTGTTGAACCACTTTGAGGACTTCGTTGAAATCAACCCAACAGTCCCCCCATTCAATGTTGTTCGGAACCGTTTCATCACCACGGTCGTTGGGACCCTCAACATTGATTGGTGGGGGCGGGGGAGGGATATCACTTAGTAGATAGCTCAAGCTCCCCACACAAGTTTGTTGCAAAATCAGCGCTTGAAAATAGTCCCTTAAAGTGGGATTTTAGCAAAGAAATGGACTATGTGGTCCAACACCAATTTTCCTGAATTGTCTGAATGAAGTCCAAAAAAAATCTTCTGATTTTACATTTTTAGCCACAACTGTTTTATTTGTAAGTCTTTTTTGATCAAATTTTCAGTAAATAGAGATGCTATGAATCTCCTGATATACCATAATCAAGAGGTGTCTACAGTACTGACTTAGGGACTGGTCGTATTAAATACCTAAACCTGCATATTTGCTCCTATTATTCAAGGAAGCCTGACTTATTTATTTTAAAAAAGCATCTGATACCTCGACAAACACGAGAACATTATAAAATATGATTTAAATACAACTTTGACGGTTCGTGCGTGGCGCTCGACCCAATCCCATGCGTATCCCTTGGTTACAGCTTGCGCTACGCGTTTGCATAAACTTCGAGCATAGCACTCGACTTTGTTACCAAGAAATAACATGAACAATGAGATGGTAACTAACATTGCCATGATTGCGGTTCATTACATATCAATACAGGCAAGATATGAATAGGTTCAGTCATTACATTCATTGTTCGTGTACAGATCATGATTAACAATCTATACGTCTCGCGCGCAGCGCTTCGTGCACATCGATTGGCACGCCTCGCGCATATCTCTCCAAGCGGCTCGGACATAGCGCACGACATTGCTCGCGTAGCATACCGCGGTAATCATTTATTACAGAATTATTACATTTATAACACTATAATAACAAGGCCAAAGCTAAATAAAGAGAATTATATTAAATAGCATCGTCCACAGTGGTATAAACATTACATTGTAGGTAATTCGCCGAACCCTGTCTTTGGCATTCTAATGACGCGGTGATGGACAACCATTACACGGTTGACCGTATTGAATTGCACGCGTGTACACGATTGTCCGTCTAAATTAAATAGATAATAGGAGTTAGTTCTATTATTTATCGGGGACAATCGACCGATGTGCATGCTTTTCAATGGATGGACAAACGCAACGGTTGACCATACTCTGATAGTACGAGGGCATGGTTCTGAATAAAAATACGCTATAAGGCGTTACTATGAAAGGTGTATTGTGAATCAGTGCTAATTTCTAAAGCCGAAGATAATATGACACTTGATTTGGCTTGGTATTGCATAGATGGGCGATTAGCTCAATTGGTTAGCGCGTTGGCCTATTCCTATGCAGAGACACGGGTTCAAATCCTCATGGCGGGAGCCATTGGTGTTTTTAATAATGTATTAATATAACATTTTCGTTATTCGCGTGGCTCATTAACTGGTTTATTTTATTCATCTGTTTGTCACATATTGTTTTTGTTTTTCCTCTCTTTTGGTTTTTTGTTCTTCTTTATTTTTGAACTTTTTTCGGTGGTTGTTGTTTGTCCTTCTTTCTCTCTGTCTACCACATGTAAAATGACCAGTCCGTCACAATGCATTTCGTACTTTTAATGCATTTATTAAACACGGAAGATAAATTATAACCGTCAAGTTAAGTAAATGCAAAGAAAATACAATCATTCCATAACTTCAATGGCAAATACAACGCTACAATAATTGACACAATAGTTATTACTTCATAGCGTCTATAATACGGTTGTGACCGGTCCCTTATCAAAAAAGAAACGCATTGCGATAACGAAAAGGATTTTAATTGATTGTTGCATAATAAACTACTGTCATATAATTAGTTTAAATAATGAATTTCACCCGTTGCACCCTATGTAAGACTACATGTAACACTCGCGCATTCCATATACATGGGCCATAATCACGCATGCAATGACCAGTCCCTAACAATGTACATGTCGTATTTACTTTATATTTACCATATACAATAAGTATATACATATCTTGCCACTCTCCAAATTAGAAGATTATGCAATGTATAGAAGACGAGTTATTCCCTATAGACAGTTGTCATATTGAGTGATTTACCATACAAACGGGCCATAATCACGCATAAAATGACCAGTCCCTAACAATGTAAATGTCGTATTTACTTTATCTTTACCGTATATAACAATTATATACATATCTTGCCACTCTCCAAATTAGAAGATTATGCAATGTATAGAAGACGAGTTATTCCCTATAGACAGTTGTCATATTGAGTGATTTACCATACAAACGGGCCATAATCACGCATAAAATGACCAGTCCCTAACAATGTAAATGTCGTATGTACTTTATCTTTACCGTATATAACAATTATATACATATCTTGCCACTCTCCAAATTAGAAGAATATGCAATGTATAGAACACGAGTTATTTCCTATAGACAGTTGTCATATTGAGCATTTACCAATAGCCTCAGACATGTCTGAATGAAGTCCAAAAAAAATCATCTGATTTTACATTTTTAGCCACAACTTTTTTATTTGTAAGTCTTTTTTGATCAAATTTTCAGTAAATAGAGATGCTATGAATCTCCTGATATACCATAATCAAGAGGTGTCTACAGTACTGACTTAGGGACTGGTCGTATTAAATACCTAAACCTGCATATTTGCTCCTATTATTCAAGGAAGCCTGACTTATTTATTTTAAAAAAGCATCTGATACCTCGACAAACACGAGAACATTATAAAATATGATTTAAATACAACTTTGACGGTTCGTGCTTGGCGCTCGACCCAATCCCATGCGTATCCCTTGGTTACAGCTTGCGCTACGCGTTTGCATAAACTTCGAGCATAGCACTCGACTTTGTTACCAAGAAATAACATGAACAATGAGATGGTAACTAACATTGCCATGATTGCGGTTCATTACATATCAATACAGGCAAGATATGAATAGGTTCAGTCATTACATTCATTGTTCGTGTACAGATCATGATTAACAATCTATACGTCTCGCGCGCAGCGCTTCGTGCACATCGATTGGCACGCCTCGCGCATATCTCTCCAAGCGGCTCGGACATAGCGCACGACATTGCTCGCGTAGCATACCGCGGTAATCATTTATTACAGAATTATTACATTTATAACACTATAATAACAAGGCCAAAGCTAAATAAAGAGAATTATATTAAATAGCATCGTCCACAGTGGTATAAACATTACATTGTAGGTAATTCGCCGAACCCTGTCTTTGGCATTCTAATGACGCGGTGATGGACAACCATTACACGGTTGACCGTATTGAATTGCACGCGTGTACACGATTGTCCGTCTAAATTAAATAGATAATAGGAGTTAGTTCTATTATTTATCGGGGACAATCGACCGATGTGCATGCTTTTCAATGGATGGACAAACGCAACGGTTGACCATACTCTGATAGTACGAGGGCATGGTTCTGAATAAAAATACGCTATAAGGCGTTACTATGAAAGGTGTATTGTGAATCAGTGCTAATTTCTAAAGCCGAAGATAATATGACACTTGATTTGGCTTGGTATTGCATAGATGGGCGATTAGCTCAATTGGTTAGCGCGTTGGCCTATTCCTATGCAGAGACACGGGTTCAAATCCTCATGGCGGGAGCCATTGGTGTTTTTAATAATGTATTAATATAACATTTTCGTTATTCGCGTGGCTCATTAACTGGTTTATTTTATTCATCTGTTTGTCACATATTGTTTTTGTTTTTCCTCTCTTTTGGTTTTTTGTTCTTCTTTATTTTTGAACTTTTTTCGGTGGTTGTTGTTTGTCCTTCTTTCTCTCTGTCTACCACATGTAAAATGACCAGTCCGTCACAATGCATTTCGTACTTTTAATGCATTTATTAAACACGGAAGATAAATTATAACCGTCAAGTTAAGTAAATGCAAAGAAAATACAATCATTCCATAACTTCAATGGCAAATACAACGCTACAATAATTGACACAATAGTTATTACTTCATAGCGTCTATAATACGGTTGTGACCGGTCCCTTATCAAAAAAGAAACGCATTGCGATAACGAAAAGGATTTTAATTGATTGTTGCATAATAAACTACTGTCATATAATTAGTTTAAATAATGAATTTCACCCGTTGCACCCTATGTAAGACTACATGTAACACTCGCGCATTCCATATACATGGGCCATAATCACGCATGCAATGACCAGTCCCTAACAATGTACATGTCGTATTTACTTTATATTTACCATATACAATAAGTATATACATATCTTGCCACTCTCCAAATTAGAAGATTATGCAATGTATAGAAGACGAGTTATTCCCTATAGACAGTTGTCATATTGAGTGATTTACCATACAAACGGGTCATAATCACGCATAAAATGACCAGTCCCTAACAATGTAAATGTCGTATTTACTTTATCTTTACCGTATATAACAATTATATACATATCTTGCCACTCTCCAAATTAGAAGATTATGCAATGTATAGAAGACGAGTTATTCCCTATAGACAGTTGTCATATTGAGTGATTTACCATACAAACGGGCCATAATCACGCATAAAATGACCAGTCCCTAACAATGTAAATGTCGTATGTACTTTATCTTTACCGTATATAACAATTATATACATATCTTGCCACTCTCCAAATTAGAAGAATATGCAATGTATAGAACACGAGTTATTTCCTATAGACAGTTGTCATATTGAGCATTTACCAATAGCCTCAGACAATTCCGGAAATAACTGTTGAACCACTTTGAGGACTTCGTTGAAATCAACCCCCCCCAGTCCCCCCATTCAATGTTGTTCGGAACCGTTTCATCACCACGGTCGTTGGGACCCTCAACATTGATTGGTGGGGGCGGGGGAGGGATATCACTTAGTAGATAGCTCAAGCTCCCCACACAAGTTTGTTGCAAAATCAGCGCTTGAAAATAGTCCCTTAAAGTGGGATTTTAGCAAAGAAATGGACTATGTGGTCCAACACCAATTTTCCTGAATTGTCTGAATGAAGTCCAAAAAAAATCATCTGATTTTACATTTTTAGCCACAACTTTTTATTTGTAAGTCTTTTTTGATCAAATTTTCAGTAAATAGAGATGCTATGAATCTCCTGATATACCATAATCAAGAGGTGTCTACAGTACTGACTTAGGGACTGGTCGTATTAAATACCTAAACTTGCATATTTGCTCCTATTATTCAAGGAAGCCTGACTTATTTATTTTAAAAAAGCATCTGATACCTCGACAAACACGAGAACATTATAAAATATGATTTAAATACAACTTTGACGGTTCGTGCTTGGCGCTCGACCCAATCCCATGCGTATCCCTTGGTTACAGCTTGCGCTACGCGTTTGCATAAACTTCGAGCATAGCACTCGACTTTGTTACCAAGAAATAACATGAACAATGAGATGGTAACTAACATTGCCATGATTGCGGTTCATTACATATCAATACAGGCAAGATATGAATAGGTTCAGTCATTACATTCATTGTTCGTGTACAGATCATGATTAACAATCTATACGTCTCGCGCGCAGCGCTTCGTGCACATCGATTGGCACGCCTCGCGCATATCTCTCCAAGCGGCTCGGACATAGCGCACGACATTGCTCGCGTAGCATACCGCGGTAATCATTTATTACAGAATTATTACATTTATAACACTATAATAACAAGGCCAAAGCTAAATAAAGAGAATTATATTAAATAGCATCGTCCACAGTGGTATAAACATTACATTGTAGGTAATTCGCCGAACCCTGTCTTTGGCATTCTAATGACGCGGTGATGGACAACCATTACACGGTTGACCGTATTGAATTGCACGCGTGTACACGATTGTCCGTCTAAATTAAATAGATAATAGGAGTTAGTTCTATTATTTATCGGGGACAATCGACCGATGTGCATGCTTTTCAATGGATGGACAAACGCAACGGTTGACCATACTCTGATAGTACGAGGGCATGGTTCTGAATAAAAATACGCTATAAGGCGTTACTATGAAAGGTGTATTGTGAATCAGTGCTAATTTCTAAAGCCGAAGATAATATGACACTTGATTTGGCTTGGTATTGCATAGATGGGCGATTAGCTCAATTGGTTAGCGCGTTGGCCTATTCCTATGCAGAGACACGGGTTCAAATCCTCATGGCGGGAGCCATTGGTGTTTTTAATAATGTATTAATATAACATTTTCGTTATTCGCGTGGCTCATTAACTGGTTTATTTTATTCATCTGTTTGTCACATATTGTTTTTGTTTTTCCTCTCTTTTGGTTTTTTGTTCTTCTTTATTTTTGAACTTTTTTCGGTGGTTGTTGTTTGTCCTTCTTTCTCTCTGTCTACCACATGTAAAATGACCAGTCCGTCACAATGCATTTCGTACTTTTAATGCATTTATTAAACACGGAAGATAAATTATAACCGTCAAGTTAAGTAAATGCAAAGAAAATACAATCATTCCATAACTTCAATGGCAAATACAACGCTACAATAATTGACACAATAGTTATTACTTCATAGCGTCTATAATACGGTTGTGACCGGTCCCTTATCAAAAAAGAAACGCATTGCGATAACGAAAAGGATTTTAATTGATTGTTGCATAATAAACTACTGTCATATAATTAGTTTAAATAATGAATTTCACCCGTTGCACCCTATGTAAGACTACATGTAACACTCGCGCATTCCATATACATGGGCCATAATCACGCATGCAATGACCAGTCCCTAACAATGTACATGTCGTATTTACTTTATATTTACCATATACAATAAGTATATACATATCTTGCCACTCTCCAAATTAGAAGATTATGCAATGTATAGAAGACGAGTTATTCCCTATAGACAGTTGTCATATTGAGTGATTTACCATACAAACGGGCCATAATCACGCATAAAATGACCAGTCCCTAACAATGTAAATGTCGTATTTACTTTATCTTTACCGTATATAACAATTATATACATATCTTGCCACTCTCCAAATTAGAAGATTATGCAATGTATAGAAGACGAGTTATTCCCTATAGACAGTTGTCATATTGAGTGATTTACCATACAAACGGGCCATAATCACGCATAAAATGACCAGTCCCTAACAATGTAAATGTCGTATGTACTTTATCTTTACCGTATATAACAATTATATACATATCTTGCCACTCTCCAAATTAGAAGAATATGCAATGTATAGAACACGAGTTATTTCCTATAGACAGTTGTCATATTGAGCATTTACCAATAGCCTCAGACAATTCCGGAAATAACTGTTGAACCACTTTGAGGACTTCGTTGAAATCAACCCCCCCAGTCCCCCCATTCAATGTTGTTCGGAACCGTTTCATCACCACGGTCGTTGGGACCCTCAACATTGATTGGTGGGGGCGGGGGAGGGATATCACTTAGTAGATAGCTCAAGCTCCCCACACAAGTTTGTTGCAAAATCAGCGCTTGAAAATAGTCCCTTAAAGTGGGATTTTAGCAAAGAAATGGACTATGTGGTCCAACACCAATTTACCGATTTTACATTTTTAGCCACAACTTTTTTATTTGTAAGTCTTTTTTGATCAAATTTTCAGTAAATAGAGATGCTATGAATCTCCTGATATACCATAATCAAGAGGTGTCTACAGTACTGACTTAGGGACTGGTCGTATTAAATACCTAAACCTGCATATTTGCTCCTATTATTCAAGGAAGCCTGACTTATTTATTTTAAAAAAGCATCTGATACCTCGACAAACACGAGAACATTATAAAATATGATTTAAATACAACTTTGACGGTTCGTGCGTGGCGCTCGACCCAATCCCATGCGTATCCCTTGGTTACAGCTTGCGCTACGCGTTTGCATAAACTTCGAGCATAGCACTCGACTTTGTTACCAAGAAATAACATGAACAATGAGATGGTAACTAACATTGCCATGATTGCGGTTCATTACATATCAATACAGGCAAGATATGAATAGGTTCAGTCATTACATTCATTGTTCGTGTACAGATCATGATTAACAATCTATACGTCTCGCGCGCAGCGCTTCGATTGGCACGCCTCGCGCATATCTCTCCAAGCGGCTCGGACATAGCGCACGACATTGCTCGCGTAGCATACCGCGGTAATCATTTATTACAGAATTATTACATTTATAACACTATAATAACAAGGCCAAAGCTAAATAAAGAGAATTATATTAAATAGCATCGTCCACAGTGGTATAAACATTACATTGTAGGTAATTCGCCGAACCCTGTCTTTGGCATTCTAATGACGCGGTGATGGACAACCATTACACGGTTGACCGTATTGAATTGCACGCGTGTACACGATTGTCCGTCTAAATTAAATAGATAATAGGAGTTAGTTCTATTATTTATCGGGGACAATCGACCGATGTGCATGCTTTTCAATGGATGGACAAACGCAACGGTTGACCATACTCTGATAGTACGAGGGCATGGTTCTGAATAAAAATACGCTATAAGGCGTTACTATGAAAGGTGTATTGTGAATCAGTGCTAATTTCTAAAGCCGAAGATAATATGACACTTGATTTGGCTTGGTATTGCATAGATGGGCGATTAGCTCAATTGGTTAGCGCGTTGGCCTATTCCTATGCAGAGACACGGGTTCAAATCCTCATGGCGGGAGCCATTGGTGTTTTTAATAATGTATTAATATAACATTTTCGTTATTCGCGTGGCTCATTAACTGGTTTATTTTATTCATCTGTTTGTCACATATTGTTTTTGTTTTTCCTCTCTTTTGGTTTTTTGTTCTTCTTTATTTTTGAACTTTTTTCGGTGGTTGTTGTTTGTCCTTCTTTCTCTCTGTCTACCACATGTAAAATGACCAGTCCGTCACAATGCATTTCGTACTTTTAATGCATTTATTAAACACGGAAGATAAATTATAACCGTCAAGTTAAGTAAATGCAAAGAAAATACAATCATTCCATAACTTCAATGGCAAATACAACGCTACAATAATTGACACAATAGTTATTACTTCATAGCGTCTATAATACGGTTGTGACCGGTCCCTTATCAAAAAAGAAACGCATTGCGATAACGAAAAGGATTTTAATTGATTGTTGCATAATAAACTACTGTCATATAATTAGTTTAAATAATGAATTTCACCCGTTGCACCCTATGTAAGACTACATGTAACACTCGCGCATTCCATATACATGGGCCATAATCACGCATGCAATGACCAGTCCCTAACAATGTACATGTCGTATTTACTTTATATTTACCATATACAATAAGTATATACATATCTTGCCACTCTCCAAATTAGAAGATTATGCAATGTATAGAAGACGAGTTATTCCCTATAGACAGTTGTCATATTGAGTGATTTACCATACAAACGGGCCATAATCACGCATAAAATGACCAGTCCCTAACAATGTAAATGTCGTATTTACTTTATCTTTACCGTATATAACAATTATATACATATCTTGCCACTCTCCAAATTAGAAGATTATGCAATGTATAGAAGACGAGTTATTCCCTATAGACAGTTGTCATATTGAGTGATTTACCATACAAACGGGCCATAATCACGCATAAAATGACCAGTCCCTAACAATGTAAATGTCGTATGTACTTTATCTTTACCGTATATAACAATTATATACATATCTTGCCACTCTCCAAATTAGAAGAATATGCAATGTATAGAACACGAGTTATTTCCTATAGACAGTTGTCATATTGAGCATTTACCAATAGCCTCAGACAATTCCGGAAATAACTGTTGAACCACTTTGAGGACTTCGTTGAAATCAACCCCCCCCCCCCCCCCCCCAGTCCCCCCATTCAATGTTGTTCGGAACCGTTTCATCACCACGGTCGTTGGGACCCTCAACATTGATTGGTGGGGGCGGGGGAGGGATATCACTTAGTAGATAGCTCAAGCTCCCCACACAAGTTTGTTGCAAAATCAGCGCTTGAAAATAGTCCCTTAAAGTGGGATTTTAGCAAAGAAATGGACTATGTGGTCCAACACCAATTTACCGATTTTACATTTTTAGCCACAACTTTTTTATTTGTAAGTCTTTTTTGATCAAATTTTCAGTAAATAGAGATGCTATGAATCTCCTGATATACCATAATCAAGAGGTGTCTACAGTACTGACTTAGGGACTGGTCGTATTAAATACCTAAACCTGCATATTTGCTCCTATTATTCAAGGAAGCCTGACTTATTTATTTTAAAAAAGCATCTGATACCTCGACAAACACGAGAACATTATAAAATATGATTTAAATACAACTTTGACGGTTCGTGCGTGGCGCTCGACCCAATCCCATGCGTATCCCTTGGTTACAGCTTGCGCTACGCGTTTGCATAAACTTCGAGCATAGCACTCGACTTTGTTACCAAGAAATAACATGAACAATGAGATGGTAACTAACATTGCCATGATTGCGGTTCATTACATATCAATACAGGCAAGATATGAATAGGTTCAGTCATTACATTCATTGTTCGTGTACAGATCATGATTAACAATCTATACGTCTCGCGCGCAGCGCTTCGATTGGCACGCCTCGCGCATATCTCTCCAAGCGGCTCGGACATAGCGCACGACATTGCTCGCGTAGCATACCGCGGTAATCATTTATTACAGAATTATTACATTTATAACACTATAATAACAAGGCCAAAGCTAAATAAAGAGAATTATATTAAATAGCATCGTCCACAGTGGTATAAACATTACATTGTAGGTAATTCGCCGAACCCTGTCTTTGGCATTCTAATGACGCGGTGATGGACAACCATTACACGGTTGACCGTATTGAATTGCACGCGTGTACACGATTGTCCGTCTAAATTAAATAGATAATAGGAGTTAGTTCTATTATTTATCGGGGACAATCGACCGATGTGCATGCTTTTCAATGGATGGACAAACGCAACGGTTGACCATACTCTGATAGTACGAGGGCATGGTTCTGAATAAAAATACGCTATAAGGCGTTACTATGAAAGGTGTATTGTGAATCAGTGCTAATTTCTAAAGCCGAAGATAATATGACACTTGATTTGGCTTGGTATTGCATAGATGGGCGATTAGCTCAATTGGTTAGCGCGTTGGCCTATTCCTATGCAGAGACACGGGTTCAAATCCTCATGGCGGGAGCCATTGGTGTTTTTAATAATGTATTAATATAACATTTTCGTTATTCGCGTGGCTCATTAACTGGTTTATTTTATTCATCTGTTTGTCACATATTGTTTTTGTTTTTCCTCTCTTTTGGTTTTTTGTTCTTCTTTATTTTTGAACTTTTTTCGGTGGTTGTTGTTTGTCCTTCTTTCTCTCTGTCTACCACATGTAAAATGACCAGTCCGTCACAATGCATTTCGTACTTTTAATGCATTTATTAAACACGGAAGATAAATTATAACCGTCAAGTTAAGTAAATGCAAAGAAAATACAATCATTCCATAACTTCAATGGCAAATACAACGCTACAATAATTGACACAATAGTTATTACTTCATAGCGTCTATAATACGGTTGTGACCGGTCCCTTATCAAAAAAGAAACGCATTGCGATAACGAAAAGGATTTTAATTGATTGTTGCATAATAAACTACTGTCATATAATTAGTTTAAATAATGAATTTCACCCGTTGCACCCTATGTAAGACTACATGTAACACTCGCGCATTCCATATACATGGGCCATAATCACGCATGCAATGACCAGTCCCTAACAATGTACATGTCGTATTTACTTTATATTTACCATATACAATAAGTATATACATATCTTGCCACTCTCCAAATTAGAAGATTATGCAATGTATAGAAGACGAGTTATTCCCTATAGACAGTTGTCATATTGAGTGATTTACCATACAAACGGGCCATAATCACGCATAAAATGACCAGTCCCTAACAATGTAAATGTCGTATTTACTTTATCTTTACCGTATATAACAATTATATACATATCTTGCCACTCTCCAAATTAGAAGATTATGCAATGTATAGAAGACGAGTTATTCCCTATAGACAGTTGTCATATTGAGTGATTTACCATACAAACGGGCCATAATCACGCATAAAATGACCAGTCCCTAACAATGTAAATGTCGTATGTACTTTATCTTTACCGTATATAACAATTATATACATATCTTGCCACTCTCCAAATTAGAAGAATATGCAATGTATAGAACACGAGTTATTTCCTATAGACAGTTGTCATATTGAGCATTTACCAATAGCCTCAGACAATTCCGGAAATAACTGTTGAACCACTTTGAGGACTTCGTTGAAATCAACCCCCCCCCCCCCCCCCCCAGTCCCCCCATTCAATGTTGTTCGGAACCGTTTCATCACCACGGTCGTTGGGACCCTCAACATTGATTGGTGGGGGCGGGGGAGGGATATCACTTAGTAGATAGCTCAAGCTCCCCACACAAGTTTGTTGCAAAATCAGCGCTTGAAAATAGTCCCTTAAAGTGGGATTTTAGCAAAGAAATGGACTATGTGGTCCAACACCAATTTACCGATTTTACATTTTTAGCCACAACTTTTTTATTTGTAAGTCTTTTTTGATCAAATTTTCAGTAAATAGAGATGCTATGAATCTCCTGATATACCATAATCAAGAGGTGTCTACAGTACTGACTTAGGGACTGGTCGTATTAAATACCTAAACCTGCATATTTGCTCCTATTATTCAAGGAAGCCTGACTTATTTATTTTAAAAAAGCATCTGATACCTCGACAAACACGAGAACATTATAAAATATGATTTAAATACAACTTTGACGGTTCGTGCGTGGCGCTCGACCCAATCCCATGCGTATCCCTTGGTTACAGCTTGCGCTACGCGTTTGCATAAACTTCGAGCATAGCACTCGACTTTGTTACCAAGAAATAACATGAACAATGAGATGGTAACTAACATTGCCATGATTGCGGTTCATTACATATCAATACAGGCAAGATATGAATAGGTTCAGTCATTACATTCATTGTTCGTGTACAGATCATGATTAACAATCTATACGTCTCGCGCGCAGCGCTTCGATTGGCACGCCTCGCGCATATCTCTCCAAGCGGCTCGGACATAGCGCACGACATTGCTCGCGTAGCATACCGCGGTAATCATTTATTACAGAATTATTACATTTATAACACTATAATAACAAGGCCAAAGCTAAATAAAGAGAATTATATTAAATAGCATCGTCCACAGTGGTATAAACATTACATTGTAGGTAATTCGCCGAACCCTGTCTTTGGCATTCTAATGACGCGGTGATGGACAACCATTACACGGTTGACCGTATTGAATTGCACGCGTGTACACGATTGTCCGTCTAAATTAAATAGATAATAGGAGTTAGTTCTATTATTTATCGGGGACAATCGACCGATGTGCATGCTTTTCAATGGATGGACAAACGCAACGGTTGACCATACTCTGATAGTACGAGGGCATGGTTCTGAATAAAAATACGCTATAAGGCGTTACTATGAAAGGTGTATTGTGAATCAGTGCTAATTTCTAAAGCCGAATATAATATGACACTTGATTTGGCTTGGTATTGCATAGATGGGCGATTAGCTCAATTGGTTAGCGCGTTGGCCTATTCCTATGCAGAGACACGGGTTCAAATCCTCATGGCGGGAGCCATTGGTGTTTTTAATAATGTATTAATATAACATTTTCGTTATTCGCGTGGCTCATTAACTGGTTTATTTTATTCATCTGTTTGTCACATATTGTTTTTGTTTTTCCTCTCTTTTGGTTTTTTGTTCTTCTTTATTTTTGAACTTTTTTCGGTGGTTGTTGTTTGTCCTTCTTTCTCTCTGTCTACCACATGTAAAATGACCAGTCCGTCACAATGCATTTCGTACTTTTAATGCATTTATTAAACACGGAAGATAAATTATAACCGTCAAGTTAAGTAAATGCAAAGAAAATACAATCATTCCATAACTTCAATGGCAAATACAACGCTACAATAATTGACACAATAGTTATTACTTCATAGCGTCTATAATACGGTTGTGACCGGTCCCTTATCAAAAAAGAAACGCATTGCGATAACGAAAAGGATTTTAATTGATTGTTGCATAATAAACTACTGTCATATAATTAGTTTAAATAATGAATTTCACCCGTTGCACCCTATGTAAGACTACATGTAACACTCGCGCATTCCATATACATGGGCCATAATCACGCATGCAATGACCAGTCCCTAACAATGTACATGTCGTATTTACTTTATATTTACCATATACAATAAGTATATACATATCTTGCCACTCTCCAAATTAGAAGATTATGCAATGTATAGAAGACGAGTTATTCCCTATAGACAGTTGTCATATTGAGTGATTTACCATACAAACGGGCCATAATCACGCATAAAATGACCAGTCCCTAACAATGTAAATGTCGTATTTACTTTATCTTTACCGTATATAACAATTATATACATATCTTGCCACTCTCCAAATTAGAAGATTATGCAATGTATAGAAGACGAGTTATTCCCTATAGACAGTTGTCATATTGAGTGATTTACCATACAAACGGGCCATAATCACGCATAAAATGACCAGTCCCTAACAATGTAAATGTCGTATGTACTTTATCTTTACCGTATATAACAATTATATACATATCTTGCCACTCTCCAAATTAGAAGAATATGCAATGTATAGAACACGAGTTATTTCCTATAGACAGTTGTCATATTGAGCATTTACCAATAGCCTCAGACAATTCCGGAAATAACTGTTGAACCACTTTGAGGACTTCGTTGAAATCAACCCCCCCCCCCCCCCCCCAGTCCCCCCATTCAATGTTGTTCGGAACCGTTTCATCACCACGGTCGTTGGGACCCTCAACATTGATTGGTGGGGGCGGGGGAGGGATATCACTTAGTAGATAGCTCAAGCTCCCCACACAAGTTTGTTGCAAAATCAGCGCTTGAAAATAGTCCCTTAAAGTGGGATTTTAGCAAAGAAATGGACTATGTGGTCCAACACCAATTTTCCTGAATTGTCTGAATGAAGTCCAAAAAAAATCATCTGATTTTACATTTTTAGCCACAACTTTTTTATTTGTAAGTCTTTTTTGATCAAATTTTCAGTAAATAGAGATGCTATGAATCTCCTGATATACCATAATCAAGAGGTGTCTACAGTACTGACTTAGGGACTGGTCGTATTAAATACCTAAACCTGCATATTTGCTCCTATTATTCAAGGAAGCCTGACTTATTTATTTTAAAAAAGCATCTGATACCTCGACAAACACGAGAACATTATAAAATATGATTTAAATACAACTTTGACGGTTCGTGCTTGGCGCTCGACCCAATCCCATGCGTATCCCTTGGTTACAGCTTGCGCTACGCGTTTGCATAAACTTCGAGCATAGCACTCGACTTTGTTACCAAGAAATAACATGAACAATGAGATGGTAACTAACATTGCCATGATTGCGGTTCATTACATATCAATACAGGCAAGATATGAATAGGTTCAGTCATTACATTCATTGTTCGTGTACAGATCATGATTAACAATCTATACGTCTCGCGCGCAGCGCTTCGTGCACATCGATTGGCACGCCTCGCGCATATCTCTCCAAGCGGCTCGGACATAGCGCACGACATTGCTCGCGTAGCATACCGCGGTAATCATTTATTACAGAATTATTACATTTATAACACTATAATAACAAGGCCAAAGCTAAATAAAGAGAATTATATTAAATAGCATCGTCCACAGTGGTATAAACATTACATTGTAGGTAATTCGCCGAACCCTGTCTTTGGCATTCTAATGACGCGGTGATGGACAACCATTACACGGTTGACCGTATTGAATTGCACGCGTGTACACGATTGTCCGTCTAAATTAAATAGATAATAGGAGTTAGTTCTATTATTTATCGGGGACAATCGACCGATGTGCATGCTTTTCAATGGATGGACAAACGCAACGGTTGACCATACTCTGATAGTACGAGGGCATGGTTCTGAATAAAAATACGCTATAAGGCGTTACTATGAAAGGTGTATTGTGAATCAGTGCTAATTTCTAAAGCCGAAGATAATATGACACTTGATTTGGCTTGGTATTGCATAGATGGGCGATTAGCTCAATTGGTTAGCGCGTTGGCCTATTCCTATGCAGAGACACGGGTTCAAATCCTCATGGCGGGAGCCATTGGTGTTTTTAATAATGTATTAATATAACATTTTCGTTATTCGCGTGGCTCATTAACTGGTTTATTTTATTCATCTGTTTGTCACATATTGTTTTTGTTTTTCCTCTCTTTTGGTTTTTTGTTCTTCTTTATTTTTGAACTTTTTTCGGTGGTTGTTGTTTGTCCTTCTTTCTCTCTGTCTACCACATGTAAAATGACCAGTCCGTCACAATGCATTTCGTACTTTTAATGCATTTATTAAACACGGAAGATAAATTATAACCGTCAAGTTAAGTAAATGCAAAGAAAATACAATCATTCCATGACTTCAATGGCAAATACAACGCTACAATAATTGACACAATAGTTATTACTTCATAGCGTCTATAATACGGTTGTGACCGGTCCCTTATCAAAAAAGAAACGCATTGCGATAACGAAAAGGATTTTAATTGATTGTTGCATAATAAACTACTGTCATATAATTAGTTTAAATAATGAATTTCACCCGTTGCACCCTATGTAAGACTACATGTAACACTCGCGCATTCCATATACATGGGCCATAATCACGCATGCAATGACCAGTCCCTAACAATGTACATGTCGTATTTACTTTATATTTACCATATACAATAAGTATATACATATCTTGCCACTCTCCAAATTAGAAGATTATGCAATGTATAGAAGACGAGTTATTCCCTATAGACAGTTGTCATATTGAGTGATTTACCATACAAACGGGCCATAATCACGCATAAAATGACCAGTCCCTAACAATGTAAATGTCGTATTTACTTTATCTTTACCGTATATAACAATTATATACATATCTTGCCACTCTCCAAATTAGAAGATTATGCAATGTATAGAAGACGAGTTATTCCCTATAGACAGTTGTCATATTGAGTGATTTACCATACAAACGGGCCATAATCACGCATAAAATGACCAGTCCCTAACAATGTAAATGTCGTATTTACTTTATCTTTACCGTATATAACAATTATATACATATCTTGCCACTCTCCAAATTAGAAGAATATGCAATGTATAGAACACGAGTTATTTCCTATAGACAGTTGTCATATTGAGCATTTACCAATAGCCTCAGACAATTCCGGAAATAACTGTTGAACCACTTTGAGGACTTCGTTGAAATCAACCCCCAGTCCCCCCATTCAATGTTGTTCGGAACCGTTTCATCACCACGGTCGTTGGGACCCTCAACATTGATTGGTGGGGGCGGGGGAGGGATATCACTTAGTAGATAGCTCAAGCTCCCCACACAAGTTTGTTGCAAAATCAGCGCTTGAAAATAGTCCCTTAAAGTGGGATTTTAGCAAAGAAATGGACTATGTGGTCCAACACCAATTTTCCTGAATTGTCTGAATGAAGTCCAAAAAAAATCATCTGATTTTACATTTTTAGCCACAACTTTTTTATTTGTAAGTCTTTTTTGATCAAATTTTCAGTAAATAGAGATGCTATGAATCTCCTGATATACCATAATCAAGAGGTGTCTACAGTACTGACTTAGGGACTGGTCGTATTAAATACCTAAACCTGCATATTTGCTCCTATTATTCAAGGAAGCCTGACTTATTTATTTTAAAAAAGCATCTGATACCTCGACAAACACGAGAACATTATAAAATATGATTTAAATACAACTTTGACGGTTCGTGCTTGGCGCTCGACCCAATCCCATGCGTATCCCTTGGTTACAGCTTGCGCTACGCGTTTGCATAAACTTCGAGCATAGCACTCGACTTTGTTACCAAGAAATAACATGAACAATGAGATGGTAACTAACATTGCCATGATTGCGGTTCATTACATATCAATACAGGCAAGATATGAATAGGTTCAGTCATTACATTCATTGTTCGTGTACAGATCATGATTAACAATCTATACGTCTCGCGCGCAGCGCTTCGTGCACATCGATTGGCACGCCTCGCGCATATCTCTCCAAGCGGCTCGGACATAGCGCACGACATTGCTCGCGTAGCATACCGCGGTAATCATTTATTACAGAATTATTACATTTATAACACTATAATAACAAGGCCAAAGCTAAATAAAGAGAATTATATTAAATAGCATCGTCCACAGTGGTATAAACATTACATTGTAGGTAATTCGCCGAACCCTGTCTTTGGCATTCTAATGACGCGGTGATGGACAACCATTACACGGTTGACCGTATTGAATTGCACGCGTGTACACGATTGTCCGTCTAAATTAAATAGATAATAGGAGTTAGTTCTATTATTTATCGGGGACAATCGACCGATGTGCATGCTTTTCAATGGATGGACAAACGCAACGGTTGACCATACTCTGATAGTACGAGGGCATGGTTCTGAATAAAAATACGCTATAAGGCGTTACTATGAAAGGTGTATTGTGAATCAGTGCTAATTTCTAAAGCCGAAGATAATATGACACTTGATTTGGCTTGGTATTGCATAGATGGGCGATTAGCTCAATTGGTTAGCGCGTTGGCCTATTCCTATGCAGAGACACGGGTTCAAATCCTCATGGCGGGAGCCATTGGTGTTTTTAATAATGTATTAATATAACATTTTCGTTATTCGCGTGGCTCATTAACTGGTTTATTTTATTCATCTGTTTGTCACATATTGTTTTTGTTTTTCCTCTCTTTTGGTTTTTTGTTCTTCTTTATTTTTGAACTTTTTTCGGTGGTTGTTGTTTGTCCTTCTTTCTCTCTGTCTACCACATGTAAAATGACCAGTCCGTCACAATGCATTTCGTACTTTTAATGCATTTATTAAACACGGAAGATAAATTATAACCGTCAAGTTAAGTAAATGCAAAGAAAATACAATCATTCCATGACTTCAATGGCAAATACAACGCTACAATAATTGACACAATAGTTATTACTTCATAGCGTCTATAATACGGTTGTGACCGGTCCCTTATCAAAAAAGAAACGCATTGCGATAACGAAAAGGATTTTAATTGATTGTTGCATAATAAACTACTGTCATATAATTAGTTTAAATAATGAATTTCACCCGTTGCACCCTATGTAAGACTACATGTAACACTCGCGCATTCCATATACATGGGCCATAATCACGCATGCAATGACCAGTCCCTAACAATGTACATGTCGTATTTACTTTATATTTACCATATACAATAAGTATATACATATCTTGCCACTCTCCAAATTAGAAGATTATGCAATGTATAGAAGACGAGTTATTCCCTATAGACAGTTGTCATATTGAGTGATTTACCATACAAACGGGCCATAATCACGCATAAAATGACCAGTCCCTAACAATGTAAATGTCGTATTTACTTTATCTTTACCGTATATAACAATTATATACATATCTTGCCACTCTCCAAATTAGAAGATTATGCAATGTATAGAAGACGAGTTATTCCCTATAGACAGTTGTCATATTGAGTGATTTACCATACAAACGGGCCATAATCACGCATAAAATGACCAGTCCCTAACAATGTAAATGTCGTATTTACTTTATCTTTACCGTATATAACAATTATATACATATCTTGCCACTCTCCAAATTAGAAGAATATGCAATGTATAGAACACGAGTTATTTCCTATAGACAGTTGTCATATTGAGCATTTACCAATAGCCTCAGACAATTCCGGAAATAACTGTTGAACCACTTTGAGGACTTCGTTGAAATCAACCCCCAGTCCCCCCATTCAATGTTGTTCGGAACCGTTTCATCACCACGGTCGTTGGGACCCTCAACATTGATTGGTGGGGGCGGGGGAGGGATATCACTTAGTAGATAGCTCAAGCTCCCCACACAAGTTTGTTGCAAAATCAGCGCTTGAAAATAGTCCCTTAAAGTGGGATTTTAGCAAAGAAATGGACTATGTGGTCCAACACCAATTTTCCTGAATTGTCTGAATGAAGTCCAAAAAAAATCATCTGATTTTACATTTTTAGCCACAACTTTTTTATTTGTAAGTCTTTTTTGATCAAATTTTCAGTAAATAGAGATGCTATGAATCTCCTGATATACCATAATCAAGAGGTGTCTACAGTACTGACTTAGGGACTGGTCGTATTAAATACCTAAACCTGCATATTTGCTCCTATTATTCAAGGAAGCCTGACTTATTTATTTTAAAAAAGCATCTGATACCTCGACAAACACGAGAACATTATAAAATATGATTTAAATACAACTTTGACGGTTCGTGCTTGGCGCTCGACCCAATCCCATGCGTATCCCTTGGTTACAGCTTGCGCTACGCGTTTGCATAAACTTCGAGCATAGCACTCGACTTTGTTACCAAGAAATAACATGAACAATGAGATGGTAACTAACATTGCCATGATTGCGGTTCATTACATATCAATACAGGCAAGATATGAATAGGTTCAGTCATTACATTCATTGTTCGTGTACAGATCATGATTAACAATCTATACGTCTCGCGCGCAGCGCTTCGTGCACATCGATTGGCACGCCTCGCGCATATCTCTCCAAGCGGCTCGGACATAGCGCACGACATTGCTCGCGTAGCATACCGCGGTAATCATTTATTACAGAATTATTACATTTATAACACTATAATAACAAGGCCAAAGCTAAATAAAGAGAATTATATTAAATAGCATCGTCCACAGTGGTATAAACATTACATTGTAGGTAATTCGCCGAACCCTGTCTTTGGCATTCTAATGACGCGGTGATGGACAACCATTACACGGTTGACCGTATTGAATTGCACGCGTGTACACGATTGTCCGTCTAAATTAAATAGATAATAGGAGTTAGTTCTATTATTTATCGGGGACAATCGACCGATGTGCATGCTTTTCAATGGATGGACAAACGCAACGGTTGACCATACTCTGATAGTACGAGGGCATGGTTCTGAATAAAAATACGCTATAAGGCGTTACTATGAAAGGTGTATTGTGAATCAGTGCTAATTTCTAAAGCCGAAGATAATATGACACTTGATTTGGCTTGGTATTGCATAGATGGGCGATTAGCTCAATTGGTTAGCGCGTTGGCCTATTCCTATGCAGAGACACGGGTTCAAATCCTCATGGCGGGAGCCATTGGTGTTTTTAATAATGTATTAATATAACATTTTCGTTATTCGCGTGGCTCATTAACTGGTTTATTTTATTCATCTGTTTGTCACATATTGTTTTTGTTTTTCCTCTCTTTTGGTTTTTTGTTCTTCTTTATTTTTGAACTTTTTTCGGTGGTTGTTGTTTGTCCTTCTTTCTCTCTGTCTACCACATGTAAAATGACCAGTCCGTCACAATGCATTTCGTACTTTTAATGCATTTATTAAACACGGAAGATAAATTATAACCGTCAAGTTAAGTAAATGCAAAGAAAATACAATCATTCCATGACTTCAATGGCAAATACAACGCTACAATAATTGACACAATAGTTATTACTTCATAGCGTCTATAATACGGTTGTGACCGGTCCCTTATCAAAAAAGAAACGCATTGCGATAACGAAAAGGATTTTAATTGATTGTTGCATAATAAACTACTGTCATATAATTAGTTTAAATAATGAATTTCACCCGTTGCACCCTATGTAAGACTACATGTAACACTCGCGCATTCCATATACATGGGCCATAATCACGCATGCAATGACCAGTCCCTAACAATGTACATGTCGTATTTACTTTATATTTACCATATACAATAAGTATATACATATCTTGCCACTCTCCAAATTAGAAGATTATGCAATGTATAGAAGACGAGTTATTCCCTATAGACAGTTGTCATATTGAGTGATTTACCATACAAACGGGCCATAATCACGCATAAAATGACCAGTCCCTAACAATGTAAATGTCGTATTTACTTTATCTTTACCGTATATAACAATTATATACATATCTTGCCACTCTCCAAATTAGAAGATTATGCAATGTATAGAAGACGAGTTATTCCCTATAGACAGTTGTCATATTGAGTGATTTACCATACAAACGGGCCATAATCACGCATAAAATGACCAGTCCCTAACAATGTAAATGTCGTATTTACTTTATCTTTACCGTATATAACAATTATATACATATCTTGCCACTCTCCAAATTAGAAGAATATGCAATGTATAGAACACGAGTTATTTCCTATAGACAGTTGTCATATTGAGCATTTACCAATAGCCTCAGACAATTCCGGAAATAACTGTTGAACCACTTTGAGGACTTCGTTGAAATCAACCCCCAGTCCCCCCATTCAATGTTGTTCGGAACCGTTTCATCACCACGGTCGTTGGGACCCTCAACATTGATTGGTGGGGGCGGGGGAGGGATATCACTTAGTAGATAGCTCAAGCTCCCCACACAAGTTTGTTGCAAAATCAGCGCTTGAAAATAGTCCCTTAAAGTGGGATTTTAGCAAAGAAATGGACTATGTGGTCCAACACCAATTTTCCTGAATTGTCTGAATGAAGTCCAAAAAAAATCATCTGATTTTACATTTTTAGCCACAACTTTTTTATTTGTAAGTCTTTTTTGATCAAATTTTCAGTAAATAGAGATGCTATGAATCTCCTGATATACCATAATCAAGAGGTGTCTACAGTACTGACTTAGGGACTGGTCGTATTAAATACCTAAACCTGCATATTTGCTCCTATTATTCAAGGAAGCCTGACTTATTTATTTTAAAAAAGCATCTGATACCTCGACAAACACGAGAACATTATAAAATATGATTTAAATACAACTTTGACGGTTCGTGCTTGGCGCTCGACCCAATCCCATGCGTATCCCTTGGTTACAGCTTGCGCTACGCGTTTGCATAAACTTCGAGCATAGCACTCGACTTTGTTACCAAGAAATAACATGAACAATGAGATGGTAACTAACATTGCCATGATTGCGGTTCATTACATATCAATACAGGCAAGATATGAATAGGTTCAGTCATTACATTCATTGTTCGTGTACAGATCATGATTAACAATCTATACGTCTCGCGCGCAGCGCTTCGTGCACATCGATTGGCACGCCTCGCGCATATCTCTCCAAGCGGCTCGGACATAGCGCACGACATTGCTCGCGTAGCATACCGCGGTAATCATTTATTACAGAATTATTACATTTATAACACTATAATAACAAGGCCAAAGCTAAATAAAGAGAATTATATTAAATAGCATCGTCCACAGTGGTATAAACATTACATTGTAGGTAATTCGCCGAACCCTGTCTTTGGCATTCTAATGACGCGGTGATGGACAACCATTACACGGTTGACCGTATTGAATTGCACGCGTGTACACGATTGTCCGTCTAAATTAAATAGATAATAGGAGTTAGTTCTATTATTTATCGGGGACAATCGACCGATGTGCATGCTTTTCAATGGATGGACAAACGCAACGGTTGACCATACTCTGATAGTACGAGGGCATGGTTCTGAATAAAAATACGCTATAAGGCGTTACTATGAAAGGTGTATTGTGAATCAGTGCTAATTTCTAAAGCCGAAGATAATATGACACTTGATTTGGCTTGGTATTGCATAGATGGGCGATTAGCTCAATTGGTTAGCGCGTTGGCCTATTCCTATGCAGAGACACGGGTTCAAATCCTCATGGCGGGAGCCATTGGTGTTTTTAATAATGTATTAATATAACATTTTCGTTATTCGCGTGGCTCATTAACTGGTTTATTTTATTCATCTGTTTGTCACATATTGTTTTTGTTTTTCCTCTCTTTTGGTTTTTTGTTCTTCTTTATTTTTGAACTTTTTTCGGTGGTTGTTGTTTGTCCTTCTTTCTCTCTGTCTACCACATGTAAAATGACCAGTCCGTCACAATGCATTTCGTACTTTTAATGCATTTATTAAACACGGAAGATAAATTATAACCGTCAAGTTAAGTAAATGCAAAGAAAATACAATCATTCCATGACTTCAATGGCAAATACAACGCTACAATAATTGACACAATAGTTATTACTTCATAGCGTCTATAATACGGTTGTGACCGGTCCCTTATCAAAAAAGAAACGCATTGCGATAACGAAAAGGATTTTAATTGATTGTTGCATAATAAACTACTGTCATATAATTAGTTTAAATAATGAATTTCACCCGTTGCACCCTATGTAAGACTACATGTAACACTCGCGCATTCCATATACATGGGCCATAATCACGCATGCAATGACCAGTCCCTAACAATGTACATGTCGTATTTACTTTATATTTACCATATACAATAAGTATATACATATCTTGCCACTCTCCAAATTAGAAGATTATGCAATGTATAGAAGACGAGTTATTCCCTATAGACAGTTGTCATATTGAGTGATTTACCATACAAACGGGCCATAATCACGCATAAAATGACCAGTCCCTAACAATGTAAATGTCGTATTTACTTTATCTTTACCGTATATAACAATTATATACATATCTTGCCACTCTCCAAATTAGAAGATTATGCAATGTATAGAAGACGAGTTATTCCCTATAGACAGTTGTCATATTGAGTGATTTACCATACAAACGGGCCATAATCACGCATAAAATGACCAGTCCCTAACAATGTAAATGTCGTATTTACTTTATCTTTACCGTATATAACAATTATATACATATCTTGCCACTCTCCAAATTAGAAGAATATGCAATGTATAGAACACGAGTTATTTCCTATAGACAGTTGTCATATTGAGCATTTACCAATAGCCTCAGACAATTCCGGAAATAACTGTTGAACCACTTTGAGGACTTCGTTGAAATCAACCCCCAGTCCCCCCATTCAATGTTGTTCGGAACCGTTTCATCACCACGGTCGTTGGGACCCTCAACATTGATTGGTGGGGGCGGGGGAGGGATATCACTTAGTAGATAGCTCAAGCTCCCCACACAAGTTTGTTGCAAAATCAGCGCTTGAAAATAGTCCCTTAAAGTGGGATTTTAGCAAAGAAATGGACTATGTGGTCCAACACCAATTTTCCTGAATTGTCTGAATGAAGTCCAAAAAAAATCATCTGATTTTACATTTTTAGCCACAACTTTTTTATTTGTAAGTCTTTTTTGATCAAATTTTCAGTAAATAGAGATGCTATGAATCTCCTGATATACCATAATCAAGAGGTGTCTACAGTACTGACTTAGGGACTGGTCGTATTAAATACCTAAACCTGCATATTTGCTCCTATTATTCAAGGAAGCCTGACTTATTTATTTTAAAAAAGCATCTGATACCTCGACAAACACGAGAACATTATAAAATATGATTTAAATACAACTTTGACGGTTCGTGCTTGGCGCTCGACCCAATCCCATGCGTATCCCTTGGTTACAGCTTGCGCTACGCGTTTGCATAAACTTCGAGCATAGCACTCGACTTTGTTACCAAGAAATAACATGAACAATGAGATGGTAACTAACATTGCCATGATTGCGGTTCATTACATATCAATACAGGCAAGATATGAATAGGTTCAGTCATTACATTCATTGTTCGTGTACAGATCATGATTAACAATCTATACGTCTCGCGCGCAGCGCTTCGTGCACATCGATTGGCACGCCTCGCGCATATCTCTCCAAGCGGCTCGGACATAGCGCACGACATTGCTCGCGTAGCATACCGCGGTAATCATTTATTACAGAATTATTACATTTATAACACTATAATAACAAGGCCAAAGCTAAATAAAGAGAATTATATTAAATAGCATCGTCCACAGTGGTATAAACATTACATTGTAGGTAATTCGCCGAACCCTGTCTTTGGCATTCTAATGACGCGGTGATGGACAACCATTACACGGTTGACCGTATTGAATTGCACGCGTGTACACGATTGTCCGTCTAAATTAAATAGATAATAGGAGTTAGTTCTATTATTTATCGGGGACAATCGACCGATGTGCATGCTTTTCAATGGATGGACAAACGCAACGGTTGACCATACTCTGATAGTACGAGGGCATGGTTCTGAATAAAAATACGCTATAAGGCGTTACTATGAAAGGTGTATTGTGAATCAGTGCTAATTTCTAAAGCCGAAGATAATATGACACTTGATTTGGCTTGGTATTGCATAGATGGGCGATTAGCTCAATTGGTTAGCGCGTTGGCCTATTCCTATGCAGAGACACGGGTTCAAATCCTCATGGCGGGAGCCATTGGTGTTTTTAATAATGTATTAATATAACATTTTCGTTATTCGCGTGGCTCATTAACTGGTTTATTTTATTCATCTGTTTGTCACATATTGTTTTTGTTTTTCCTCTCTTTTGGTTTTTTGTTCTTCTTTATTTTTGAACTTTTTTCGGTGGTTGTTGTTTGTCCTTCTTTCTCTCTGTCTACCACATGTAAAATGACCAGTCCGTCACAATGCATTTCGTACTTTTAATGCATTTATTAAACACGGAAGATAAATTATAACCGTCAAGTTAAGTAAATGCAAAGAAAATACAATCATTCCATGACTTCAATGGCAAATACAACGCTACAATAATTGACACAATAGTTATTACTTCATAGCGTCTATAATACGGTTGTGACCGGTCCCTTATCAAAAAAGAAACGCATTGCGATAACGAAAAGGATTTTAATTGATTGTTGCATAATAAACTACTGTCATATAATTAGTTTAAATAATGAATTTCACCCGTTGCACCCTATGTAAGACTACATGTAACACTCGCGCATTCCATATACATGGGCCATAATCACGCATGCAATGACCAGTCCCTAACAATGTACATGTCGTATTTACTTTATATTTACCATATACAATAAGTATATACATATCTTGCCACTCTCCAAATTAGAAGATTATGCAATGTATAGAAGACGAGTTATTCCCTATAGACAGTTGTCATATTGAGTGATTTACCATACAAACGGGCCATAATCACGCATAAAATGACCAGTCCCTAACAATGTAAATGTCGTATTTACTTTATCTTTACCGTATATAACAATTATATACATATCTTGCCACTCTCCAAATTAGAAGATTATGCAATGTATAGAAGACGAGTTATTCCCTATAGACAGTTGTCATATTGAGTGATTTACCATACAAACGGGCCATAATCACGCATAAAATGACCAGTCCCTAACAATGTAAATGTCGTATTTACTTTATCTTTACCGTATATAACAATTATATACATATCTTGCCACTCTCCAAATTAGAAGAATATGCAATGTATAGAACACGAGTTATTTCCTATAGACAGTTGTCATATTGAGCATTTACCAATAGCCTCAGACAATTCCGGAAATAACTGTTGAACCACTTTGAGGACTTCGTTGAAATCAACCCCCAGTCCCCCCATTCAATGTTGTTCGGAACCGTTTCATCACCACGGTCGTTGGGACCCTCAACATTGATTGGTGGGGGCGGGGGAGGGATATCACTTAGTAGATAGCTCAAGCTCCCCACACAAGTTTGTTGCAAAATCAGCGCTTGAAAATAGTCCCTTAAAGTGGGATTTTAGCAAAGAAATGGACTATGTGGTCCAACACCAATTTTCCTGAATTGTAGTTTGATTTGGTCCAACAAAGTGTTCAGTCGACAAATGTGAAAAGCAAATTAGTCTTTTACAGTTCAAAATAACTATTTTGTCAATGTATTTCATCATACATAGATACACACGTGGTGAATACTGATGAAATTTCAGCACTTCTCACCAACTTTTCAGCATATATAAACTAAAGAAACTGCCAATGACTTGTGTCGTTATTGCAGATTTGAATTAACAATAGGTCCAATATATATTATAATGCAAATAATTAGATCTCGTTTTCAGGGACTTATTATATTCACATGTATATTCAATGTATACAATCTATCAGCATGATCACAGTTCTAAGTCCTTCATCCATCAATTGGTTGTCTGGCAAAAAAAAGCGTGGTAGACACGTCTGTGAATGGTTGATCTACCGTATACACTTCTCCTAATGTGTGATGGTATCCACCTTCTTCATGTTCTTAGAGAAGTCTAGCTCGCCATGCTTGCATATTAACCCCTGCTGCTCTGGCTGTGGCTACATCACCAACTCTCTGTTGCCACGCAGGAAAGGCAAGGGTGCGATTATAAATCCCAGCTTTGAATGCTGAGTAGGCCATTTCCACTGGATTAAGGAACAAATCTGGACAGCATTGTTTCCTGTGTCAAGAAGAAACTGTCCGACTTCATTTGAAATGGCAAATGTAACATACATTACAGTTCTGGCCACGTTGGTTGTTGACCACCTGTCGCACCGGCACTCTTCCTCGAGCTGCCCTTCCATACGATCGTCGAATCCAAATGTTCATGTAGCCACATCATCAATATATATGCATTGCCCAACTACACCTCTTCTTATGAACCACATATCATAGTCTAAGTCTATGCGTTGCTATAAACTATAGGCCCAGTAGAAAACATTAATTTGAATCGAAAAGTTTCATTCTAAACATATGGAATTGGTTTGCTTGACATAAGACCAACTTGGTATTTAGAATCAGTCATCCGCCGTAGATACTCGTACATGACCATACACTTCTGTAAGATATTGAAAGTGAATATAGATAAGACTAAATTGAAGTTGAGAAATGCACGTCAAAAATATTTAGGACTAATTTGTAAGCTGCTGCGGACTAACTTGATTAAAAAATGTTTTAAAATGAACGGGAGCCCCTATACATACGAGGGTTGGTCAATAAGTAATGAAAGTTATCATGGTATGGGATGCATGAGTGATTATATTGAGTAATTCTGTAATCAATACAAAGTATGAACCCTTGTCTTTCAAACAATACACTTTTAGATTTTCAAGTATGAAATGTGACGTCATAGCATAAGCTTAAAGTTAGTACACTCTGGACACTGCTAAAACAGTTATTTCGCGGGAAACTTTAATTGTTTGTATGAAACACGTGGTAAGAAGATTGCATAACATGACACCAGAAGCTGCTAAATTAACAGACCGGAGTCATTTCTAAAACCGAGGAGGCGCTGTCAATTAGTATTTAAAGTCAAGGTAAATACACATGGTTCCGTAAAGAGCTAAATGATGCAATTGATTACATGTAATTTTCTGAAAATATTGTTGAATGTACTAGAGAATTTATTATTGATGACGACAGAAAATTTAACCTCGGTAGGGATCATAATGTTCTGGGTTTTTTTTAAATTATAAAATCAAGCGTAAATTTGTCGATACATCTACTAAATATAATTCAACACGTGCCCATCAGAAACACATCAGAAACACATCATCTAGGATATCAAACCCCCGGGATCAAACCTAATCAAGATCGGTTAGAATATAAAAATGAATTATCATCTCAGTTTTCTGATTAGGATATTTAAATAAATTTGATACTGCTAATTCACTTTGGGATTCCTGGAAATCTAACATTCTGGATGCTGCTACTAAAACTATTGGTAACAAGGAAATTAAGTCAAGACATTGTAATTGGTGCAAGGTGGGATAAAGATATTGATGAAAGCATTAAAAACGTAATAAAACAGCTTGTAAATTACATAGACAATGGACTAAAGGTGACAAGAGGGATCAAGTACAAGGGGATAATCTCTGGACGAGTGAATATGAGTTAAATCCCTCATTAAGGAAAAGATTAGGGATGAACGTGTGAAGAGGTCTATTCAAATACGGTAGTTGAAGAGGGTGGTCCAACATTTTACTCAACTGTTGAACATATTGGGAATTTTTACTCATCTGTTGAACATATTGGACATTGTTTACTCAACTGTTGAACTGTTGCATAGTTACTCAACGTTGAGTAAACGTTTTACGTTTTACATTTTAGCAGTGTATTATTCCAAAGCAAACCCGGCTTAGAAGATTACTTATTATGCAAATTAGATTTTTATGATGCAATGAAATTTAAAGCTGGTCCAATACCTTACCACCCAATGGCCGTGCTCATTCATGGAAACCTGATGTAAATATTTACTGCCCTGCCCATTATGCGATAAAGATATTAAGGATCTTAGACACTTTTTTATTTATATGTAGTGCCTTAAATCATATCAGAGTTGATGAATTCCGTAAACTTGAAAATCAACTATCACTCCATAATTTAGATGAGTTTTGGAGAATCTTTATATCTGGTAATTTAACTATAAAAATGTGTCTTATGCGAGGTCTTTCAAATTATGTTCTTACTGTATGTGATGATTTACCCTTACTCCAAATATATATTTGATGTGTTTTGCAAATCATATTTAAAACGTGGACCGCACGTAGCATTTACCTTGTATGATTACGTTATCATGTAAATATTTGTATATATTCTACCTTTATTATTTATATATTTGATAATATTGTGTAATATGTTTTAAGGACGCATCAGTCGAGAAGACTCATGCCACTGTTTCAAAAGTGTATGTCCAAATAGATAAATAAATATTGTATTCAAAGTGTAGTATTCAATCACTGTCGCGTGATAGTGGATTTTTAGTTGCCAATATAATTTCCCGAAGTATGTGATCTCTAATAGTCGGTCGGTTGGTTCATGGAAGTACGATAGTCTATACCTGGCAATGGCATGCTACAACTGTACCAACATCCTCTAGGAATAGTTAGTGTTACCAGAGTAGCTTGGTATCCTATCTCTACCACGCCCTCAATCGCCAGTCTACCAATAATGGCGCGGGGCCTCCTCACAACAGCGTATGGTGCGTACAACATGAAGGATATAGTTTTAGTAGGAGTTTATCTAGAGGGCTAATGGCACACCGGGGCACCATTATATTAGGTGTGGGGGAGGACACTTGTAAGAGACTGGCTTATAGAAGGAGGTGATACGATTACGAGGTACACGGAACCACGCTCAATTTTATATTGAGATGGCAAAATGAGATTTGATATGTAACATAATTTATGCTATTGCATTCATTTCGATTGGCTACATTATTTGCCCTGAAAGAATACTGCTTGGTGGGAGGAATAGAATACTTAAGGTCCAAAACCAACTGATAAGGCTCTATCATGAGTGTTTAAGGGTCAAATAAAAATGCAAAGGTACATTTCCTTACCCCCCCCCCCCTTTTTTTTCACAGAATAACACCCCTGATCAGTGGCGTAACCAGAGGGCGGAGCTAATAAACACATAATTTATAAGCCAACTTGACCATGTGACACCTGGGTGAGACGAATTATTTAAAGTTCTTTTGTATGAAGTCTTGACTGGGGTTCGTTTTCTTGAGATGCGATCCAGTCGGGTTTTTAATATGGTGATAGTTTCAGCATTAACTACGTACATCAGATGGTAACTTGTTCCAATCAATGATTGTTCTTGGGTAAAAAGAGTTCTTGTACAGTAGGGCGGGGCATAAATAGGGAAGGTATTTTGTTCAAATCGGCCATGGTCAAAATGTATTCCACTTGACCCCACATGATTAAATATGCACTTTAAAAAAAATTCGGAGGGGGTCTTCAGACCCCACCACTACCCTTAATCCCCGTATAGGGGAATACATGGTAAAATTGCCATATTGGTGTAGCAAAATTATGTTTCGACCTAAAACAAATTGAAACATAATTTTTTCAGCACAATGCATTTCTATAAGGTCCCCATAATGACATACTAAAAGTCCGAAAATATCAGTGTGGTAGAAATATGCCTAATTTGCATAAACATAAAATGGCCGCTAATTTGAGAATTTTGGCGGCCATTTTTTATTAATGCAATTTAAGATGCACATATTAGGGCAGATATGTCTCTGTATGTCCTTTGAGACGTTATACATTCATAAATTATATGCTGAAGCTATTTAAAGTGCTATAACAACTATCTAAGATAAGAAATAAGTCCAAAACAATGAAAATGCTCAAATTATCGGCCATTTTAAGTTTATGCAAATAATCATATTTCTAACACTCTGATATTTTCAGACTTTTAGTATGTCGTTATGGGTACCTTATAGAAATGCATTAAGCTGAAAAAAATATGTACCAATTTGTTCTACGTCGAAACCTAATTTTGCTTCACCAATTTGGCAACTTTACCATGTATTCCCCTATAGGGGGATAAAGGGTAGTGGTGCGGTCTGAAGACCCCCTCCGAATTTTTGTTAAAGTGCATATTTGATCATGTGGGGTCAAGTGGAATACATTGTGACCATGGCCGATTAGAACAAAATACCTTCCCTATTTACGCCCCGCCCTATTGTACAGGGTGGTTCAATAAAACCTTGACAGTTTTTTAAAGCCATTTGTTTTTGAAATTCTGTAGATTTAAAAAAAAATCTTTTTCAATATTCATCAACTATATGATCTTGACCATCTATGCTGAAAATATCATTACAAATAACCTTACGGTTGCAATATAACAGCTATATGAACAAAGTCTGTCCCATTTCACCCTGTCCACGGGTTCTGATTTCGCGACGTTACAACCAGTGTGGTTCAATAAAACGTTGACAGTTTTTCAAAGCCATATTTTTAAAAATTGTGCGATTTGAGTGTGTTTTTTACATATTCCTCAAAAATATCATCTTGGCCGTCTATGCTGAAAATGTCAATGTTAATAATGCTATGGCGGCAAAAATGATAGCTATTTGAAGAGAATCTCTCCAAATCTCTTTGCCCACGAGTAAGTCTACGGGAAATGCCCAGCAAGATAACATTAAAATGGCATCGTCACTGTTAAGGCATAGAGCATAGACAATTACACTTCCAATCTATGAAAATCAATAATTCTAATTAGGGTCACTTGTGGTATTATTATTACGTATTGATTTCACACGTGAATAGATAATTAAGATGTTAACAAATACACTGGTTTCACCTGGCGGGATCTTCAAATCTTAGATTACTTGCAAGGAATTCATCATTCAGTATTCAATGTAACGTCGCGAAATCAGTACCCGTGGACAGAGTGAAATGGGACAGACTTTGTTCAAATAGCTGTTATTTTGCAACCGTAAGGTTATTTGTAACGATATTTTCAACATAGATGGTCAAGATCATGTAGTTGATGAATCCTGAAAAAGATTTTTTTTTAAATCTACAGAATTTTAAAAAATTGGCTTCAAAAAACTGTCAAGGTTTTATTGAACCACCCTGTATAAGTCAAAACTGTATTTCTTGTTATGTCCACGGGTTTGTCTCTGGTTGGGTTTAAGTCTTTCGTCGAGTGGAATGTCAATCAGTTTGTTTGTAACCATATACATGATGATAAGTCGATGCATAACTCGTCGGGTTTCAAGTAATGTCCATTCAAGTATCTTGGTGACTGTCCCCTTCTCCCTTTTAGTCGGGGATCTACGGAGGGTTAGTGTGCACCCCCCCCCCCCCCCCCCGAGGACTCCCCAAACCAACTTTTTTTACTTCCTATTATGATCCTAAGACATAATCAGGATGTTACCAAAAATATTTTCATATTGCTAAGGGGTTATGCAAGATGGCGTCCAAAATGGCCGCCATAACTGGTAAAATCTCATAAAATGACATATAGCAATCAAATTGTATAGTGAAAGTATAGTTTTAATAGTGTGATGTATGTATTAGACCACTAGACACTCATATCCAGAACTTTTGCTCTGTTAACACACCTAAATCCAAGATGGCCGCCAAAATGGCCGCCAAAATTGGTAAAATTCCATATATTGGCATATATAAACCAACATGTATGATCAGAGTATAGTTTTAACAATGGGATGTATGTGTTAGACCACTAGAAACTCAAATCTAGTATTTTTGCTTTGTAAACATACCTTAAAACCAAAATGGCCGACAAATGAATGGTCAAGAGTGGTCAAAATTCCATAAAATAGCATAATATCAACCGAAATGTATGATAAAAATAGAATTGTAATGATGGGATGTATGTGCTAGACCACAAGTAACTTGTATCCAGTATCTGTGCTCTGTTATCATAGTTCAAAATCCAAAATGGCTGCCAAAATGGCCCCCAAAATGGTTCCTAAAGTGGTTGCAAAATTGTCAAATTCCATGAAATGGGATAATATCAACCTAAATGTATGATGAAAATATAGTTTTAATGATGGGATGTATGTATTAGACCACTAGTAACTCATATCTAGTATTTTTGCTTTGTTAACATACTTAGAAATCCAAAATGGCCCCAAAAATGGGTCCCGATATGACTGAACAAATTGTCGAAATTCCATAAATGGTATAATATCAACCAAAATGTATGATGAAAGTATAGTTTTAACATTAGGATGTATGTATTAGACCACTAGTAACCCATATCCAGTATATTTGCATTGTAATAACATACTTTAAATCCAAGATGGCCACCAAAATGGCCGCTGTAAATATACAAATAGTCTACATGAGTGTATGATAATCCACAATAGATATTGTAAGAGTGTATATTACATCACATTCACCAAATAGTAGTATGTTTGAAACTGCTAAGCTATTGCTTTTAGATATAAGGCCCACCTCTGTGACAATTTTGACTCTGTATCACTTTCCAAAATGGCTTCCAGAGTGGTTAAGTTGATGTTAAATGACCTAAAACAATTGTTTTGTATTGTAAATGACCATACTATGTAATACCAATACCCCCAAATATAATAAGACAGCATTCAATATATGACTGTCTATAATAAAGCCTACACTCTTAGAAGGTCAGGATCAAATATGAGACGAAAAGGATCAATTTTGATCTAGAAGCGGTATCACATATGAGTTTACTCTTTCCGGATCAAAGTAATCCGACAAGCAGGATCAAAAAGTTTGATCCGAAATGGGATCAAATATTTCTGTCAAATGATACTGAAACGGATCAAAATAATGATCCTTAATCGGATGTACCTGTAGCTTATGATCCTACTCCAGGATCAAACTGAATCAAAGAAAAAGTGAAAACATAGGGGGTCATCGGGTGACAGATTGTAAAAACAAGCATGCATGCAAGGGTCTTTCGGTGACACCGGGCCAAAAAAAGGGGGTATTTTTGATGGAGCATGGTGTGAAACCTAATAATGATTGAGTGCCCCCACCCCCGGGTGCACACTGCAGACTATATATCGAGTGCAGTAAGCTTACTACATCGTGTAGGCCTAGTACATCGCAGTGATCGTGACATTTTGTGAGGAGCATTTTGACCGAAAATCGTACTGATGGCACTGGTCAGGTACAAGAAATTTGTTCACAAGAATAGAGCATGTTCAAACATAAAAAATAAAACTACTTTACCGACAAAATCATGTAACATTTTACAGATTAGACTGGATAACTTACCGCGGTATTTCACCCTTGTTTCAACTGTGGCGACCGAATTCAAAAGATCGTCTGCTTGTCGTCTATCGGTTTGCGAAAGAGTGACGTCAGTCACTCATTGACCAATGAACTGTTTCATCGAATTGATCCGGAAATCAGATCAAAGTTGATCAAGGTGAATTTGATCCGTTTGTTGATATCTATCTGGAAACGGATCAAAACGATCCGAAAACGGATCAAAACGATCCGAAAATGATCCTTAAAGGATCAAAACAAAGTGAGCCGGAAATCTACTCATGTATTTGATCCTGACCTTCTAAGAGTGTAGGGGCTGTAGATCTAGTTTGAGTATTTTGAAATATCCAAGATGGCTGCAAAAGGTTAAAATAACTGAAACACAGTATTAGATTTATTGTTAGTGTTACATTAGATATAAACAATGTTGGGGTATTGCCCAGAACTAATGTTATATAGTAATAAAGTATCGCCCAAGACGAGGGGTCAAAATGGCGTGTACACAAGAAGATCTATGTGTCTTGACTGCTCATTAATGTCTATAAAGACACACTTTATACTATTGTAACAAACAAAAGATTATATCTGTAGATTTTAATCCACCAGTAAACGTATCTGTATGTGACAAGGTATGATTGAATGGTATAGACTCCATATTTTGATCAATTGGTGGCTTCCTGTGGTAATTATTTAGACCATTTGGAGGTTATCATACACTCATGCATAGACTATTTTTACATTTACAGCGGCCATTTTGGTGGCCATCTTGGTTTTAAAGTATGTTATTACAATGCAAATATACTGGATATGAGTTACTAGTGGTCTAATACATACACCCAAATGTTAAATCTATACTTTCAACATACATTTTGTTTGATATTATCCCATTTTATGGAATTCCAACAATTTGTTCAGTCATTTTGGGACCCATTTTGGGGACCATTTTGGAATTATAAGTATGTTAACAAAGCACAAATACTAGATGAGAGTTACTAGTGGTCTAATACATACATCCCATCATTTAAACTATATTTTTATCATACATTTAGGTTGATATTATCCCATTTTATGGAATTTGACAATTTTTACAGCCACTTCGGGAACCATTTTGGGGGCCATTTTGGCAACAATTTTGGATTTTGAACTATGTTAACAGAGCAAAAATACTGGATATGAGTTACTAATGGTCTAACACATACATTTCATCCTTAAAACTATATTTTTATCATACATTTCGGTTGATATTATGCTATTTTATGGAATTTTGACCACTTTTGACCATATTTGGCCATTAATTTGGCGGCCATTTTGGTTTTAAAGTATGTTAACAAAGCAAAAATACTAGATATAAGTTTCTAGGGGTCTAACACATACATACCATTGTTAAAACTATACTCTGATCATACATGTTGGTTTATATATGCCAATATATAGAATTTTAGCAATTTTGGCGGCCATTTTGGCGGCCATCTTGGATTTAGGTGTGTTAACAAAGCAAAAGTTCTGGATATGAGTGTCTAGTGGTCTAATACATACATCCCACTATTAAAACTATACTTTCACTATACAATTTGATTGCTATATGTCATTTTATGAGATTTTACCAGTTATGGCGGCCATTTTGGACGCCATCTTGCATAACCCCTTAGCAATATGAAAATATTTTTGGTAACATCCTAATTATGTCTTAGGATCATAATAGGAAGTAAAAAAAGTTGGTTTGGGGGAGTCCTGGGGGGGGGGTGCACACTAACCCTCCGTAGATCCCCGACTATTTCGTAGTTGCTTTTGCAGAATCGTGCAGCTTGTCTCTGGACTCTTTCAATAGCTTTGCTATTTCTTTGCTTATATGGGCACCAAGCTGTTGTCGCATATTCCAGGTGCAGTCGCACCAATGACTGGTATGCCGTGACTTTGACTTTCTCCGGACAGTTCCACATATTCTGTCTTATGTACGGGAAGTGGTAAGTGGGAACTGTAGTCGTCGGAGGATTTTTTCCGACTTGTCTGGTAAGTGGAAAGTGGGAAGTGGTAAGTTGGAATTGTAGTAGCCATGGTAGTGGCATCATTTTATTTGTCCAGTCTGGGAAGTTGGAAGTGCGCTAGTGGGAAGATTTTGTCGACCAGTCTGTTGGTTCAATCAACTATCAAAGTGGTTGAAAATTTAACGTGCAAAGTGGGAAGTGTCTGAGTGGGAAGTGTCAAAGTGGTAATTTGTTCGACCAGTCTGTAGGTTCAATCAACTATCAGAGTGGTTGAACATTATAAACACGTGAAGTGGGAAGTATTTTTCCGACCAGTTTGCGTGATTAAATCTTTCATCCACCCTGCACCAGCACCACCCACCACCCACCACCCCACCACATACCACCCCACCACACCTAACATACTATTTATATACTTTACATGTATAATTCGTTTTGAGCCTTCAGGGTCACCGTACTTATGAGCCCCAGTATTTTCTGGGCTTTGGACACTGCGTGGTGCGTGTGGTTGTTCAACGTGAGGCTATTGGCTAATTCAACTCCAAGGTAGGTTGTTGTCTCTTCCGTAGCTAGTGTCTCACCACAAAAGGTGTATTCTCGCTTTGGGGGTTCCTTGCTCCAAACGTGATGGTGGAACACTTTTTGGGGTTGAAGCACATGAGCCACTTGCCTTGCCAATTCTCCAACACACCAGGCAATCATCTGAGAAGAGTCGACATGATGATTTCAGGTTGTCAGGCAGATCGTTAATGTATAAGAGCAGGGGTCCCAGAACTGTACCCTGGGGAACTCCAGACAGTACGGTTTTGAAGGATGAAGACTGGCCATCAACCACAACTCTTTGGATTCTATTTGTCAGGAAGTTGGAAAGCCATGATGATACAAATCCTCTTATATCGTTGTGTTGAAGTTAATGAAGGAGGCGTTTATGCGGCACTTTATCAAATGCCTTGGTGAAGTCCAAAACAGCAACATCAACTGTCTTTTTCTCATTCAGACTACAAGCTATGTCATCAATCGTTAAGATTAGTTGAGATTCAGTTGAGCGCTTTGCACGAAATCTAGCTGGTTTTCCACCAAAATATTATAATCTTGAAGATGCCTCATGATGTGGCTGTGAACAATATGCTCCAGACAGAATCTGACATAAAATGGAAGTTAACGACACATGACGGTAGTTCCCTGGGTCTGATCTGTCACCCTTTTTGAAGAGAGCTGTGATATTAGCTTGCTTCCACTCATCTGGTACTGTATCGGAGTCAACCGAGGTTTAAACTAAGTCTGTAAGTAGGGTGCCAATTCTGTAGCAAATTTCATTAGGAACCAGGATGGTATTATACTATCTGAACCAGCTGCTTTTGAAGGATTTAGATCAGCCAATTGTTTCTCGACACCTGGGTCACGCCGTAGATTTGTGTGCATTTTGGAAATTATGCCTACAAATTGGCATCCTAATATTTATTGTTCAATACGTCATACATTATTTCACTCCCGCCGCATTTTTGAACGTTTACTCCGAGTCTCCGGACTATGAATTGTAATTGTGTTACATAAGACCTTTAAAGGGACACTAAGAGATGTGTTGGAGGTAGCGCCCTCAATTATGATAAAAACTGAGATTAGTTTATTTTTATAATTGTATTACATGTATGAACTTACACCTATAAGGATTAAGAAAAATCAGCTCTTTTTGAACAAGAAAACGTCGATTCAAAAATGCTTATCCCGCGGGACCAGCATTTTACGTCCGACAGTATCCCCGTGCAGTACGCGTGATACATAACGCGAACCATATTTGCATAGAGGGCGTTTTTCAATAAATAGCGATGATATTGTTTAAATCTAGTTTTGCTGTGTTTTTTGTTAGTAGAAACAACAATAATGGCGATTTTTAATGTTCATCTTGAATTCTGAAGTAAATGTTTAAACATTTAAACTTTTCAACACCACTTAATGTCCCTTTAAGGGCAGAACATTTCGCTAGTGTGGTGTTCACGTCCCAAGCGAGTCACCCTGTGTGTATTACGAAGGACCTCCAGGCTCCAAGAATGATTTTTTTTTAACCTTGCATGAAATACACCAACATTTGAACAGTGTTTTCTAAACTGAAATTTTGTGATGATTTCAACTCTGGTTAGTGTACAAAATGAATCTGTAGGGAAAGTAGTCAAATTGAAGGGATACTACCCGAATTATGTTTTTATTGAAATTCACCTATAATGCATTTTCATGGGATTCAGCCAATAGTTTACATTTCTTTCTCAATATTTGTCCCAAAAATGATGCTCTGTAGTGTTTATAACTGATTTGAAGTAATTCTGTTTGACATTAAAGGGGCAATACCCAAATTATGTGTCCACAAACCTGAAATGTTGTCAAAATTATTCGAATTTGCCTTTAATATAGACTCTGTTCTCTGATGGAATGATATACCAGAAAGTCTTGAACATGTTTTTAAAAATTTTGTGCTGATTCCAAATCTGATAATTTTATAAACTATCTTTGAGGGGAAATTGTCAAATTAAAGGAGTAATACCCGAATACGTTTTTTCAATGAAATTCATCTGCAAGGCATTTTCATGGGATTCAGCCAATATTTTACATTTCCTACTCAATATTTGTCCCAAATATGATGCTCTGTAGTGTTAACAAATGATTTAAAGTAATTCTGTCTTATATTAAAGGAGCATTACCTGATTTTAGGGTCCGCAAACCTGAAATTTGGTCAACATTCTTGAAATATGCCTTTAAATACCCCGTTCTCTGATGGAATAATATACCACAAAATCTTGAGCAAACCTGATATTTGGTCAAAATCTTTGGAATATGCCTTTAATATTGACTCTTTCCTTTGCTTGAATGATATACCACAAGGGCTTTATATTTATAAAAAAGGGTAACTATTGGAGTTAACTTCCACTTGGTACATGACATAGGCAGAACGTGATATTCTCTCACTCTGTATCATCAGAAGAAATTGACGTATACAGCTGTTTGTTAATGTAGTCTGTCATGTTCACGATAATTAAAGGAATCAAAGATATCGTAGATACAGCGCTCATAACCAGATATGACATAACGTAGTCTCCATAAACGTCAAAAAGCCACCCTGCATTTAATTAGACAAATAAATAAATATCAATAAACAATAGTAATTAACCTAATAAAATAAGAAGAAGAAAAAAGAAGTAATTTCCAATAAAAGTCGGCTTCAAATTCAATGTACTTATCACTGCTTATTGCTCGATCAAATTTCCGAAACATTAGGGTATCGCTAGGTAAATTACGTAAACAATTTAACACTTTCCACGCGGAAAGCAGCTGCAGAGGACATTCCAAAATTTCACAAAATGTTTCAAAAATGTCAAAATTACTGTATTTCATTACCATATTTGGAATTACCATGAGAAATGCATTGAAATAAGTACAAACATGCCTAGTGTTTGGTCAGTAATCTTTGAGATAGACTTTGAAAATTATGAAAGGTTTCTGAAAAATCTGTTTTGTGTATGGTAAAAAATAATAGCCGCGTGGAAAGCGTTAAGTTTGGTTAATTCGGACCAGTCACATAAAAAGACATGATCACCCCTGACCAATACCGTTCCGAAAAATATAACAACGATTATGCGTCAATTATGAAATATCTTACGGTACATTATGTCTGTCCGATGTTTTTCAGGCACCTTCATTTTAAATTATAAACATACCTAAGTGTACATTTAGAGAATAACTTGACTACGTAACAACTGTTTTCGTGAATTTGTTTTAAAATCAGAGGTTTTTGATCTGGTCTAAAGATTGTCCCGTAGCGGCGCAGCCCCCGAGGGACAATTCCGAATGACCAGAACAACAACCGAGAATGTCTAAAAACAATTGTTAAGCAGTCATTATTCTCATTCATTACTGTAAAAGATGCATATATTGATCCAAATCGTTGATTTGTACAGATAGGCCTATAATCTTGCTAATAATTAAATTAGTTTTCTATTTATTTTGTCCACCCCTTCTTAGTTATTGAAACAGTCCAAGTCGGGTCATCCCCTCATTAACATTTTTATCATTCAACCAATCAGAAATAAGCTTTAATCGTGTTTCCTCATAACTCATTCAATATTCAGTTTAGGGGCGTGAGGCGTTAATTTGATTGGTCGGTCAATGAGCAAAACAATCGAACACTTTGGCGCAGTACTTTCGGGCAATTATTAGTAACCTGCGCTCGTTCTCATCTAACGATTTATTTTATTGGAACGCACTTGGTACGCAGCTATCGCGATTATTCATGAAGTAATGAATTATATACAATTTAATCGATTATAATCCTTCCTAAAATATAACAGCTATATTCTTGTAAGATAATTTTAAATGTAATTTAATTGATTACTGCTATTATATTGATATCATGATATTTTCTTTATGTGTACATGTACACACTAACTATTGGGTGCCTTCTTCCTGAAAACTTAAACTAGTCAGACACAGGCTTGACTAATTTTAAACTAGTCGAGCAGGTTAGTCAAGCCTGCTGGATAGGTTATGGCCGACTTGACTAGCTTAAGGTTAGTCCGGCTCAGCCTGACTAGCTTGATTTGTTCTGCTGGACTAGTCTGTGGCTGGACTAGCTATGTTAGGTTAGTCAAGCTGGCTGGACTAGCTTTAGGTTAGTCGACTGAGGTATCAATGGCGGCATGCAGATAAGACATACGTCATCGCCGGTCCGGTTTTGCTAGCCAATCCAGACGTAATTTGCCGTAGTTATTTCATTGTGTGGCCATATTGTGTACATCATAGTGTTTGCAAACATCTGTAGACTATTTTATGCTACATTTTGTTTGGAATGACGACTCGGAGTAGGAACAAAATAACTGTACAGAACGACGGTAGCGCGGGCATTTCGAACGCTAACGAGTCAGCCCACTACAGCTAACACTGTAGCCAGCAGCCCCTCCAACAACATGGTCATTACGAGTGCTATTGAACAGACAGCAGAGCAATCACCCGTGGCGAAACCAAGTACTGCTAGCAACGTGAACAACTTGAGTCAGACGGGATCTACTATATGGTATAAGCTTGACTAACCTTACGTTAGTCGAGCAAAGCCGAACTAACCTTACGTTAGTAAAGATGGACACCATCTTGACTAACTTAAAGCTTAGGACGGACTAACATCAAGCTAGTCAAGCGACTAACTTAAAGCTAGTCCAGCAATGCTGGACTAGGCTAAAGCTAGTCAAGATGAGCACCGTCTGGACTAGCTTTAAGTTAGTCAGACTGCCCAATTTAGGTTTTCAGTGCACGCTCTGCGTTTTAGATGGCATCCACAATTTATACTATTGTGATTGAGTTTGTATGGAGATGGAGACAAATAAAACTGAACTGAAAACTGAACTGAAAGACGTTGTAATGTGTGTCATTAATTTTCCCTACACCCCACCCCCCCCCCCCCCCCCCCCCCCCCCCCCCCCCAGCTTTACGTCGAATGTGGAGTAACCGACGGACTACATTAAACACATGTTAAAACATAACACAATATGCTGTCTAACTTACCGGTAAAATAGCCAGTACTCATGCATGCTATAGAATACCATACAAATAACCAATTCACTGCGCTTACAAAATTCTCTTTACCAACGATATCAATTGTCTCCGAGTATACCATGCAAGAATTAATTGCGTTCCACAAATTCATCGTGAAAGAAGCTAAAAACAGACCAATGTAGGTATGTTTAGCAGTCAGTACAGGATCTATCGCTAGAGTAAATGATGGGATTAGAACCGATAAATACATGATCGTTTGACGATGCCGACCAGAGCATTTCTCTATTAATATCAGGAAGGCCAGGGAGCCCACTAGATGACCTAATCCACCGGCCGTTGCTAAAGTCGAAGCCTCGTATGGTTGAAAACCCGTATTCAAACTATGAGGGACAAGATAGATTAACCATCCGTTGAAGTAGTACCCCTTTCCGAAGTATATCATCAGCATTGATACAAATTTCAAGTTTTTGAAAAGTTTGAAGTCTAGTAAGTCAGTAAGAGTGCCAGCAGTGAACCGTTGTTGATGTACGTCAGTGTTAATATCTTGGTATCCTTCATCATCGAGTGGCTGGACAGGTTTGATAAGAACACCGCAAGCTATGATATGAAAGTTAAGTCCACCAATAATCAGCAGAGTGCCTCGCCATCCGTAGGTATAGAGCAAAAACTGTGTTAAAATAGGCATAATCATAACCCCAATAGATAAACCTGCGTGTGTGAAGGCATTAGCAGCAGCCCAATACTTGTTGAAGTAGTCCGGTAAAACCGCTATGGCCATTGCCTCCGCACCCAATGAAAACCCTATGAAAAGAAGGCAAAAATGTGGTTATCACACAATGTTCTATTTAACCATCGTCTACCCAGGGGTCGCCACAACAACTACCACCTAAGTTGTTTTGCTGCTGCACTAAATCGCTCAAATAAATCGTCAAATGACTCAAGGTATTCGTACTACCACCGATTGTCATTATCTTAAATTTTGAAGAAGAAAAAAAATGGTTTCAATAGATAAGATACATGTTCGTGAACCCTAAATGGTTTAGAATACTGGCGCTAGATAGATATTCGGTTGAAGCAATTTAGGTGGCGAGTGATGCTGATAATTTCGATGTCATCTACATCAAAATTACCGAATCATACAAGTTTACCAGGTGCGTGCCCAGGGGGGATTAGGAGGCTTAAGCCCTCCGGGTCCCTAGAGGGAAAAAAGAGAGGGGAGAAAGAGGAGAGGGGAGGAGAGGAGGAGGGGAGGGAGAGGAGGAAAGAAAGGGAGGAGGGGAGGGAAAGGAGGAGGGAGCTTTTATTAGTGTCTCTCACTTTATCTCTACGTCTCTGAACCATGCCAGTGTTTCATAACAAATGTAAATATCGATAGCAAGGAGAGTTTCAAGTCACCCAAGCAAGTTAAAACCCAACAGCTCGGCCCTCTGATTAAAATCGCAAGCGGAGATGGGGGAGATGGGCATACACCCATAATTTTTACGTTGGAGACGATGGCCACCCCCCCCCCCACCCCCCACCCCCCCCCCCCCCCCCCCCTCAAAAGAAGCCATTTTTTGCGCGAAATTAGTTTCAATGTTTAACGGTTTCAGGAACGTAATTGATCTCGAACCACCCTAATTCTTCTTGCTTCAGAATGCGAATCTTTGCCTTAAAATGCCTTAAACCCAGGAGATTCCAGAGGCCCTGGACCACACCAACTTGATGTGGATGATGTTTAAGTTTGAATTTGAATGTACACATTTTGTGATTGGATTTTACTCCTGTTACCTAATATTACATATATGCTAGATTGGTTATGCTAGTGAAAGCTGGTGAGAGTATCAGTGCTGCGCGACGTGATAAGTTACACTGGGTCTATATAATAAATGATCGTATAGCATTCAAAATCCTCCTCATTACCTATAAAGCCCTTAACAATCTGGCCCCAGTGTATATATCTGATCTACTGATTTGATTGATTGATTTTATTAACATTTCACAGTCGTGGCCCTAAGGCCAAATTATATGAAATTTACATGATAAAAACATTGAAAAACAAGGCAAGGTAACTTATTAATTAATATAAAAGAGAATATTGCACATTATAGATTTTAAAAAAACCATCAAAAATATGATGATATAAAACATTGAAAAACATCGAAAAACAAGGCAAGGTAATTAGGTTATTAATTAATATAAAAGAGAATATTGCACATTATAGATAATAAAAAAAAATTGCATTATGTACATAGCAAATACTATTATAAAAATAGAAGTGGGTGCAGAAAAATCCAGGGCCTATTTACGAGGGTCATTCAATAAGTTCTACCTCCTGCCTCATAACATCGCTAATATTAATGTCAACCTCATGACATTTGTCATGATTATAGCTCCGAATCATAGCTACAAATGTGTAGTAAATGATAATTAATATCTGTTTTACTTTTGTTATGACGCAGTCAAAGTCAGAGAGAGATTTTGGACAACGGACACAGAAAATTACCTTAAAAATATACACATGTTTTCGGGTGTTTTTTCGTATTGTATGGTTAGATATAAGAGCATGATTTAAATACTGAAAATGGAAATGAATGAATGATATCTGAGTATATTACAGTATTATCATGTATAGATAAGATTGTAAACAATATTAACTTTTGTAGGCTTGCAAATAGTGTACTATCAACTCAAATGTATTGCTATGCCTTTGGCAACCAGAATACTGCCATCAGTCAAATTTGTGTTGTTACAACTTGAGCTACAATGATGCCTCGAATGTTAAATCGTTACCATGATAGTCACTTTATGAGTTTTACTTATGTGCAACCTTCAAAATAGTCAATAAGGTAGTCAATGATAGAAAATTATCGATTTGACAGACTTTAAATCCCTCCATTTAGTTCGATATATTGAAGATCGCTTAGTTATCATGAAAGTCAAATATGACTTTTACAGGGTTCTCTAGGGGAGGGGTAAACTGAATGGTTGTTCTGACCTGGATCTGGCTAATCAGGGGCATATTTCTTCCAAACCAATCAGTCAACTTTATTGTTTACATTCTGTTAAAGAGATATCTGACATTTAGAACGGTCATAATTGACCGATAGGTATGTTTTCCCTCTTACAATAGGCCAATTGAAAAGCACTTCGGCGATATTTTGCTGTTTTTCATCCGTTTCCGTCACACTAAATCGAGGTTAGGTTCTCACTGCATGTCTGGAAAAGTACAACCAGAACTCAGATATATTTACATTGGATTTGTAGCTAAGGTTCCAAGCTACAATTGTGTGATATTTGATAAGACTGGCTCATATAATAATAAAGTTATGAGGTAGGAGGTAGAACTTATTGAATGACCCTCGTATTTAAAAGCTGCACAAAATAGGGCACAGGACTGTTTTTGAATCTATTAGTCCTGGCTGGCAGCTGTTTAAACATCCTACAGATTAGTGCAATATTAGTTTCAGCTAGACAAGTCCAAATTGTTGACACCTCGCGATGTGATGAGTTTTTAAATGTGATGACTTTTTAAATATTATGATGACTTTTAAATATTTTGTGCCTTTTTAATTTTTATCTGTACTCTACCGGAATCATTGCCGGATTTTTCATATTATGACCACATGCTGGTTCACTGGTCTTTTACTAGCTTCTATTTGAATATTAGCTTTGGTTCAATGTCTGTAGTTTTAAGTATTATAACATATTTTGTGGGCAATCGTGTATATTATCTTGTATTTATCTTGTGAAGCGCTTGGAGATCCTGCGTATCAAGCGCTTGAATAAATGCTGTGTATTATTATTAGTAGTAGTATTATTAATGGTTTTACTATTTTAAAATCATCGTGTTTACGACATTTAAATTACAATTCGTTTTAAACCGGCTTGTAATATCATCATTTAATGATATCATTTAATGTCACTCAGGTGTTGTGTAGAATTGGACAATAGACCAAAAAAAAACATTTGTCAGTGTGGTTTTTTTTCAGACACCTTTATTTTCGAAACCCTGGGATCCACATGTGTTTTTTCCCCATCCACTGAATCATTTCCTGAACACTATAATATTGCTCTTAAAATATTTGCAAAAAGAAAACAAATAGTATACGTCAACTACAAAAATTGAGATTTCAAAAACTGTTAACATTTTTGTCCCTATTCACCCTATGTCCCTATTCACCACGTTTTACGGTACTCAAGGAAATTTGTTTTAAGCCCCCCGGGAACAAAATCCTGCGCACGCCTATGTTTACATGATATAGGCCTACGGCGGATAAAGGTAAACGGTTTCATATGGTAGCTAGTATATGCCCAAGTATTACGTAGGTGTAAAAAACCTGATTTCCAGGAGCATTGAGGGCGCCGTCCTATACGTATCTCTCAATGCCCCTCTAACCATTTTATGTAACCTAACCCTTGCCCGCGGCAAAGTGTTTTTTGGGTTTTTTTTAGTGCTATCAACTTCAATCTTGATAATACTAGTAATTATTACTAGCAAAATAGTCACAGTCACAGTGACGTCATATGGAGACTGTTGGTACTCCGTGTGGTACCAATAGAAAGAGGTGACCACAGCTGTCATACTAAAACACAATGCAACACAACACAAAGGGTGCTTAATAACAAACGCTATATGAGTTAGTTGTGTTGTGGCGCTAATTTACACATCATTCTAGATATTTCAATGTTATCATTTAGGCCCCTGTGATTACGATTGGCAACACGTTTCCTGCCGTGTTCGAATACTAATTTCGTGTACGTGGTTAGTTCCAGCCGACTCGCAACACGATGATCATCTATATTTATACTAGGAGGGAAATTTGCTCCACTCATCTTGCTAGATGTGGACGATACTGACATGGACACTTTGATTGACAACTTCAACAAAGCGGTGACTGAAACAGCCAGCGAGATCCTTGGCAAACACCGACCGGAGGGCGAAAGAGAGGTCGGCAGAGAAGAAGGTGGGAAGACAACATATCTGAATGGACTGACCTGAAGCTTAGTGATACTCTGAGATTGGCAGAGAACAGAAAAGGATGGAGAGAGCTGGTGGTCAGGGCATCTGTGGCGCCAGTGGCGTAGCCAGGTTATTCATATTGGGGGGGCGAGAAATGAAAATGAACCGACAAAGTTGTTTTGAGTGAAGGACTGCGCGCGTAGCGCGCGAAACTTTTTGACTTTACACCTATTTTTGGTACGATTGAGGTACATTATGGCTCTAAACAAGCTTATACCAACGAATAGTGCATTTAATTGATTGTTATGCGCGCATAGCGCGCGAAAAATTTTCATATGTGTACTTTTGACCATCATAATTCCATGGTTCCTCTGGTCAAATGAACCGACAGTGCCAATCTCAACCGACACGATGTCAATATTGACACGATGTCAATACTGTCTACGCCACTGTGTGGCGCCCCAACGGTCGACAAGACTACGGGATAGATAGATAGATAGAGATGTCATTATAATTTGTTAGGGTTGTTGTCTATTTTATACGACAACAGACTTTATATGTTATTAGAATTTCTGATTGGTGCGAGTTTTTTTAGGTTTAATATTAGTCAAGCTTGTGTTGATTTCTATCCGTTTAAATTCGTTTAAATAAATAATAATGTAATATAGTAAACTTTACAGCTTCGTCAGTAGCATATTATCTTGTGTATATTGTCATAAATTCACGTCATACAGGTTGCAACCACCCTCGCCCTGGTAAGTTGTGTTACAAAGAAATGTAGACTAGAGTTAATTTCATCCAAATGAGACAAGACAGCGTTGCTCTTAAGAGTTAGATGTCGTGTGTACTGAAGAAAATAGCGTATTTTAGCTTCATATAGGCCTACCGATAAACTAAGCCTTGTGTGTATGTTCAGCAAATGGCAAAAGTACGCGCCCTGAAGTAACCTGGCAAATCACTTTTAAGTGATTAAAATGATGTGTATGTTCAGCAAATGGCAAAAGTACGCGCCCTGAAGTAACCTGGCAAATCACTTTTAAGTGATTAAAATTACGTTCATACATGTAAAAAGTTATGACCATATTTTGTAGTGGTTTTATCTCTTTAGCTCTCAAATTAAATGATAACTCCATGCATTTATTGAATTATGCAAATCAATTAAATATTAAATACACATATGCGAACAATATTTTGGGAGGAGATAAACCATATAAAGTTTCAAGTTAGTTGGATAATTTTTGTGGAGGAAGTTTGCTAACGGATAATTTTTTATCATGAATAATATCAACTGTCCGTTCGGGCTCTTTGGCTTGGTGAATAGTTGTTTAGGGGAGACGTCAAAACTCGACCGCCCGTTGACTGCCGGTTACGGGCGGTTCCGCCCGGTTCTTTCAGGTCAAATGTTTTACTGGTATATGAATATTCGCGCATGCAACACTGAACAACCGCCGGTTGACTTAATGCTGTAATCTGACCAATTTACACTATCAATCTGTTACTTTGCGGTCATAATAGCTCTCTCTATAATCGTTCTATAAAAAAAAAACATTCATAGACTTTCGGTATTGATTTTAAAAAGTTAATTGAGCTATAAACAGATTGAAAAAGCCAACCCCAGCGAAAATCAATAGCTGTATTGTACTGGCTGTCAACTGAGACTTTTAAGTCTTAAAAGAGCCCATTACTTCAAGATGTTATTGCTCCCGTGTGTGACGAGGCACTTTCAACCGGTCGTGTTCACCAGAGTGTTACTATTTGACCTCATTATGTGTGTATATTATAACAGACGACACGTTTTGTGAGAACCGAACGGAACCGTTGCCGGGCGGTCGAGTTTTGACGTGATCCCTTACCTGTTAAAAGAAATGAAATCGCCAGCATAAGTATAGATCTGCTACAGGAAGCCATGACTAATCCTGCAGATGAAAGGAGACCACAAACCATCATGATTACACGTGACGAAAACCTCTTCTTCGATGCACCCGCAATCAAGCCTAAAGTGTAATGAAATTAAGCGGAGCTTCAAAATGAATACGCTATAAATTAGAGTAAAAGTAAAACATGATCTATACGTGTACGATAACACCATATCCTATTTTGCACCACCCAGGTTATAATAATACCAGGGGATCATTAGGAAATTGAAGCATCTTTACCCTAATTGCCTAGTCTTTGTCAAAGACACCTCGCAAAATTACCTGTCGAGCGCCGAGCGAAGCGATGCATGAGGCAGACCCGTCGAGCGCCGAGCGAAGCAAATAGCCATTCTACTGTGTAATCATTATGTGACGATCAAACAATGTCGTCATCACGATAAGATCCGCCTAATTATATTGACGAAAACGTTTACAGATGGCACTTGATATCGATGACGTCTCCCGATAAATCATGACATTTATGCATTATCAACTAATCAGCAAGCGCGACTTTTCCGGAATAAATCTTCCGTAAAACAATACGAAACATAACAAAGATTTGTTTGCGGTAAGACGTTACATTTGACTATTTTTAGATTGACTTCAGCAGGTTAATTGTATTAGGTAGGGTTTTTTTACAACGGGTGAAACAAATAATTATGTACCATACTGTGGAAACAAATCGAAGCAACTCATACTAATATTCTCGTTGTGACGCGCTGCTATAGACGTGGACATGGTATTATTATATTTAGATGTAACGCACTCGTCAGCCTGCTTCGATAATTACTTTTCAGCGAAATTGAGCTTTTTTCATAAATAATGACTTCATTACATTATGCACATGCTGTAATAATAAATTTTAAAAAATAAAAACTGAAAACACATCTTTTATATTACCAGATGTTTAATTTATAAGTGAATCTGTACTATTATTATCATTATTTTTCCAACCTTTTTATATTCTAACGTGCAATATTCAATTTGATTCGGACCTTCCAGCCATTTTGGACGCATGATCTCTTTGTGTGCGTTCGTCCGATATGTATGGGGAGTCCAAACTACTAATTGCAGTGCTGGTCTACCATAATTATTGAACTATTAATCAAATGTATATAAAAGTGTACATTTTTGGAAAGGAAATGGATCAGAGAATCCAAATTTGGCGTCAATTTTGACAAAAAAAGTAGATTTTTTGAGAAAATCACAAAATTCACTTTTTTGACCCAATTTTTTTTGAACAAAGCTAACAAAAAATGATTTTGAGTAAAAAATGGCCAAATCACTTTATAATGATGTTAAGACACTAATGAAGGGACGATTTATTTATTTTAAAAACCTTATCTAATATTTTTGAAAATTTTGACCAAAAAGTGCCAAAAAACGTGAAAAAACAAAACACTTTTGTGTCAAAATTTCAAAAAATATTGGATAAGATTTTTTTTTTAAAAATCGTCCCTCCAGTAGTGTCTTAACATCATCATCAAGTGATTTGGGCATTTTTAACTCAAAATTATGTTTGTTAGCTTTGTTCAAAAAAAATTGGGTCAAAAAAGTGATTTTTTGTTGTTGTGATTTTCTCAAAAAAATCAACATTTTTGTATGAGTGCATTTCAGTTGTCTCATTATCATTTGTTCATGTGCAAAAAAAGGTGTATAAATATGTTTGTCCATATTTTTTAACCATATTTTTTTCTAAAAACTAGAAAAAATGAGTTAGGCAAATATCGAAGCATGCTGACGAATGTCTTTATTTTTAACTTGATAATTGATAAACAAAAATACAGTTTTCGGTATTGGTCTTAATAATGTAGCTCATACGAGTTTAAGACTGTGAGATAGGCTTTAACAACGAGTATTGTGTGAACATGGTGTGAATGGGGGTGATACACCCTGGACCAACTGTCTAGACGACCCGAAAAGGCGCTCGCTGTAACCACGCCGCAACACTCCTGCTATGTGCCTTATTGGCATAGTATGTCGGTCTTTAGCCCCATTGGGCTACATTTTAAACTAAAATCTGCTATATAATTGTAATTTCTTTTAAAATTTGAACTTTTGAAATCACAGTAGTTTTTAAACAAATTCAAGTTCAAACATTGAATTTCTTAACGCAAGAACATTGAAAAGTCGCGTGTTGGGCTAAAAAATCCACCCAAGAATTGTTCAATTCAACACATTGACCGCACGCTGGGAAGACCCTGAGGCAGTCTGTCTACAATCTAGCCACATTTCCAGGCTTATTTCCACCCAGAAATTTACCCAATTTAATTGAATCTAAATAAACTAAATATCTAATTTCGTAAATATCCTATGGATTTCACTCGTTCGACCAGCAAACAATATGAACATGATTCATTTATGAACATTAACACAAGAAAAACAGCAACAACTGTAATAATTACGTTTCTAAAGTCCCCACTAATACCATGCTAGTACCAAGTTCTTCCTACTATGGACCAAACCAGGATTGCAAACGTAAATCAACGGGTACAAGACCAAATTTCGAACGAACGTAAATCAACGAGTACAAGACCAAATTTCAAAGCTTCAATTGTGAACAATTTCATAAGGCTGGCTAATATATTAGCACAGTTATGAGGTAGGAAGTAGAACTTACTGAATGACCCTCATAGGTTTCAAAAATATAAATATAAACAAGAACTTTAATATAATAAGTGACAACTATCATCTCAATTCCTATTTCTATAGTATTAAATATCTTACAAGCAATAGATCCGTAACCCGGTACCAACGACACCAGCAATCCGATTTTCCACGTATGCGTAGAAAACTCTGAACGAAGGGCTGGAAGTAATACTCCGAGACTCTTCACCACTCCTGTTTCTAAAAAATAAACAACACAACTTCCAAAACATATCATCCAGGATAGTGCGCTATCTCTTTTGAACATCCGCTGCATTTTGACGACTATTGTAGGCCTACATGTGTTATCAATTGCGATACAACGTATAGCGGTTTCTACCAAGCGCAAATTGAGACGTTAGGCCACGAAAAAAACCTGTTCTTCGGGTCGCCTTTTTATTAGTATCTGATATATAGTACGTTCATTATACTGATCCAGTGTAAACCAGTCTGATCTGGATTGGGAGTGCGTTAGGCTTGAGGGCGCTTTTCATTAGTGACGAACTGTGTCAAATTTTACACGGCGTCGCATCCGCTGGGTGACAAATAGGTTCCATATTTCAATAGAGGGGAGGCTTGGGAACGGATATTTAGGATTGAAAAGTGAAAATGCAATGGTTGCACAATCTGACGGGTTCACGTTACCACGGTGACGCACTCTCATAAATTTAGCACTTTCCACGCGGAAGGCGTCTGCAGACGACATTCCAACATTTCACAAAATGTTTCAAAAATGTTAAAATTATTGAATTTCAACACCACATTTGAAATCACAATGACAAATGCATTAAAATAAGTACAAACATGCGTAGAATTGGTTAAAGGCATATTATGTGATCTTTTCCAGAGAGCGCCCTCTATTCATAATTCTTTTTAGAAAGTAGATTTTCTTGCAGATTTACATTTCCGATCATAAATCATACATACATTCCAAGTTACAGAGCGATACGATTCCTAATTACCTCAAAATCATGGTTTTAGAGTGAATTTAGAGTGGAAAATATAAACTGTCGGGATTCCGACAGTTTATTTTCACTCTAAAACCATGATTTTGAAGTAATTAAGAATCGTATCGCCCTGTAACTTGGAATGTATGCATGATTTATGATCAGAAATGTAAATCTGCAAGAAAATCTGCTTTCAATTTTTTTTTCGATGTTGAGGGCGTTTCCTGGAAAGATCACATAATATACCTTTAAGTAATTAATGAGATAAGATTCTGAAAATTGGGAAATGTTTGTCAAAAAATGTTTTGTATGGTAAAACTAATTGCCGAGTGAAAAGTGTTAAGCGTCCTCAAGTGAAACGGGCTCTCGTTCCGGAGCTGACTGGTAAAGTACTCACGTGTGCGTTTCGGATACCTCTGTCATGTCTGTATACTTTGTCAACACTTGTATAATATTTTGTATTAGTGTTTTACTAGCGGATAGTTAAAATATGGGTTTTTTTAATGTATTTTACTCGTAAAATGGGAATATAACAATATGGTAAATGTGTTGTTTGGGAGGTGAACGAGAATTTACACATACACACGTGGTACCGCTGTATACGCAATGCAATGTACCATTAGTCATCATGGAAAGATGGAAGTACATGTAGCACTGCCCAGTTTGGTTGATGCCAAAGTTTTGGTTATTTTGGTACAGATGTCACCACTACAAATATCAATGCTTACCACGCGTTCAACAACTCCCCCATACCTTAAGTACAGTAACAAAGCGTTGTTGATTTGAGATAAACCCACACTTCATATGCAAATTAATAGGATGGCGAACCTTATTTGGAAACCATACATCGATGCAAAATTGTAAACAAACAACAAATGTTCGCAAAATGTGTTCATTCTTTCGCCCGTTTTTTCGGCGTATAAATGCATTTCGCCATGCGATCCTTTAAGTTAGCAAACAGCTTTATATACCAAAATGTAGCTATATCCCTGAGGAAAATATTTTTGGCGAGGGCCATATGTCACGGACCATTCCTAAAGCCACAATTTTAGCCGAAACGGTCGCTACCCAGCGCAAGAATATCGCCGTTTTGTATCATCGCGCGGTGAAATGACAACCCTCAGATCTATTTGGACCGTACCACTATTGAAATGGAGGGGTGTGTCTAATTTGATTCAAATATTCTGTAAACATCTATCAAAATGTGTTATGTAAATTGAACGCATTCTTGATTTAATTTTTCTCTGAATGTTAAAGGTGGTGTGTGAATAAAATGCTATTTACAAAATATTTTAAATTCCACAATTACTTGCGCAATAATTTGTCTTCTCTAATGTTTACCTTTTGTAACCCATCCCATTCAGAAGTTCCCTCGCCCATTTACAGGGAACGGACGATGTCCAAATAAGGGCCTAATTATAATAAAACGTAAACATTTTGTTCCGTTTTTTAAAGAGCAGCTATTTTTTTATGTCAAATTAAGCCTATTAAACCACGTTTTTTTACTTGTTTTCATCAATTTTCCAAAGCGCTATTCACATATGAATGATGTAAATATGTTTGGTCGTTGTTGAACGGGGTTCAACAAGGTCTTCGTCGTTGTTTATCTTGAATCGACAACGGTAAGACGGGTTTATTCAGCTTTAGCTGCCCCTCGCAAAATAAACCCGTCTTACCGTTGTCGATTCAAGATAAACAACTCCGAAACCTTATTGAACCCCTAATTTTACCATTTACAAAAAAGTTTATATTTTATATCTATTTTACAAAAGTGTTTTGGGTGCTAGTGTTTTATGCCAAAAGCACTTTCCATCACGTGGCTATTAGTTTTACCATTATACAAAACCGATTTTACAGAAATCTTTCCCAACTTTTAAAGTCTATCTCAAGAGTTACTGAACCAAAACTAGGCATGTTTGTACTTTTTTTAATGCATTTCTCATGGTGATTCAAAATATGGCTATGAAGATCAATAATTTTACTTCACCTCTGACTGTCAGTCAGTTGAATTGCATCCATTCGGTTAAATTTGAGAAATGTAAGCGGTTTTACTCCATTTATATCCAATGTCAAGACGTCATTCAGGGGAATCGAAACCAAATTAGTTTAAAATAGCAGCTTTTTGTGCTCTACGCGCGCATATGTCTAGGAATATCATTTAAAATATCGTTTAAAACCATTATGTAGGCCTACCTTAATTATGAACAGATTGATGTAAATAGTACTAACAATATTCGCGGTCTACGCGCGCATCTTTTTAAGGAACGCATATTCGCGGAAATGATGTGAAGTCATTCTAGGGAATGGAGCTCCGGATGTCCTGGCCACCCCGACCCGAATAATGGAAACGCCACTGATACCTAACGTATTTATATTACCATGATCATTCACAAAATAATGAAAAAAATGTTAATGGTTTCATTTTGTTTCCATCTTAGAGTTTCAATGAAGGGCACCTTAGTCCTAACATCTATATTAGGATCGACGTGGATCTTTGGATTTCTGGCTCAAGGTGATGGTCAAACCATTGTGTTTTCATACCTGTTCGTGATATGCAATTCTCTGCAAGGATTGCTCATATTTATCCTATATTGCCTTCTCAACAATATATATTTTTCTCTATCACCACTAATGATGACACATGTAGATGTTTGTTTGGCACATCTAGTGCCCGTACTCGTATATACAGTCATCACAATAAGTAACTGACCAGGTAATAAACATGCTGATAACTCTAAAAGTGTAACTCCTACATAAACATATTTAATTATAAAGTTATTTCTCTTCTTGAGTTTGAGATATTACACGCTAAGAATGGTTGATTAATGAGGAAGTTACGATCCCAAACGTTAGGGCAAGTCTGATTTTCATTTTAACATTTTCTTTTCAACACGGGGAGAGTACGACAGGTAAAGCGTGTGTGCCGTATTGATCAACCGTAACAATGCCACCGGCCGACTATCCAACAACCAGGCCATCGACGGCTGAATTGGCACTACCACTACCAGTAATCAATAATTTGCCGGTCTGAGTCCCCGTGTTGAAAATGAAAATGTGAAAATGAAAATCAGACTTACCAGTACATTTGAAATTGTAACTTCCTTAATAATCAGCCATTCTTAGCGTGTAATATCTCAATTTCAAGAAGAGAAATTTTTCAACATGTTTATAATTTAATATGTTTATGTAGGAGTTATACATTAAAAGTTTTCAGCACATTAAAATTACCTGGTCAGTTACTTATGTGATGACTGCAGTTTCTGCTTGGTGCTTTTCAAATAGGAAAATATTGATGTAAATGGGTAAATATTTTCATACGTGTCTGGGGAAATTTCTCCGTGTACTTTTCACTGTGATCCACACCCAACCCAGTCTCCTTGGAAATGAAAACTCGGTCTATATGAGACCGAACCCCACATCTATAAACTAGTAATGATTTTTTTTGTTCATGAACGGAATTAAGCAGTCTACTCGTTACTCGTTTACGATGAAGCAATACATGTGACTTTCAAATAAAGTCATGTTTAGGCCGGGTGTAACTTGTGCAAGTATATCTCGTTTGAACAGAGTTTATTTTTATGAGCATTCTTCTGTTTCCTTTTGTGCATAGCTACTTTTAGGTACGCGATGTACAGGAATTTGAAGCGTCACCGTTTGATGAATGCAATACCTCTTGGAACCAGGGATGCAAGTCAAATGACTATTGATGTGAACACTTTATAAACACTCTATGCAGCTAAAAGGTATTGAGCTTATTTACGACTATTAATTGACGATAGAGTATGCTTCGTTCACAGATTTACCTGTACGCCGTGAAATCAGAGCATGTTCAAGAAATCAAACCTAAATTATTAACCCCCATGAACTTGGTTACGTTTGTATTTTAGAATACCCTGGGGACTGCATATGTCCAGATTACAGGATCAACTAGCAACAAAGGTATGTCATCATTACAAATTCACCAAATTCTGCAGTAACAGCGGCACAAGGGTAGTTAGGAACGACAGGCTATTTAATACGACCACATTTACTTATAACAACGAGATGACACAAGTTTACTGATTATACGACATCACAGAGTTAGATATTTGACTTAGCCCGTATGACTAGGGATGGGCAATTATATACCAAAGGGCGCAGAAATCTTTGATTTTGCTGCACCATCTTGTTCGTCAAAGAAACAGTCTCGAAATTACTTGATGACTTTAAAACACAGAATAAACTACAATCAAGGAAAATAATAGTTGTCACTCTTGAATCAACTTATTACAATTACTATCCCTGTGCTCGCAATTGAGATCAGACTTGGGACATAGCACTGTTTAATACAAAGCAGAAGTTTCACCCTTTCTTATTTCGACGAACCGAAATCCGTACATAAAAGAAGAAAAAATACTGCAAGTCACGACATGCGAATCCCCCATTTTGCACGCATTCTTGGTAACTTGCAGGACGCATTTTGTGAGTCCTTTTCGTAAGTGACGTTGAATTTAGATTTTGAAGTCCCATTGAAACATATCCACGTGGCAAGGATTTCCGCCTGGATCGTATTCAATAACAGGGCTGTCAACTTTTGGGATTTGCTTGGAGGGAGAGATACAGACTGCCAAAAAGAAATCGTGAAACATGCAACAACAAAAAATTCCGCCAGCAGTTGAAAATCTCGATAAGTGGGTGGGGGGGGGGGGAATAGATGGATAGATAGACTCAATCCGCACGAAAATTGCATGGTCAAAATCGCAAACGTACCCACGGAAGCTAGTATAAAGGTGTTGATAAACAGTTTAATTGAGGTAATTTTGTTGAGGCGGGATATTTTATATGGTAGGCGGGAATGCGGGAGAAAGAGTGTCTAGACTCCCGCCTAATGCGGGAGAGTTGACAGCCCTGCTATAAACTTCAGTAAAAGAACATTTATCTGAACAATTAACGACACAGACTATCGACATGCTGAAAAACAATAGTGTAGCTATTGTATAACTACAAATTTATGATTTTTCGTATTACTAAACCAATAATACCATTTGATTTTACGACGTTGCCACACCTTTGTTTACGAAGAGAAAAACATATACATGTCCCGCAATTTCAGTCTTTAAAACCGATTTATTAACAGCGGTTTTTTGTATTCTATTGTTTATCAACCCAGACGTCATATTAAATTTACGACGATTTTAGTAAAAGAGGGAAACATTATCTGAATGATTAACGACACAATCGTCGTGTTAACATACAATAGATACGTACATGACTTTGTCTTTCACTTTGGTTTCGAGTCTGCAGTTCGAATTTCGAAAACGCGTACTAATAATGTTTTTATTTTTATTTCTATAATTTGTTTCGAGTTATTTTTTTATAATATACTTTTATAAACATTAACCTTTACAATGCTATAATACTGAGAATGTCGTCGCAAATGGATTATAGTTTAATAAAATAAAAATGCATACGCTATGCCTACGCAGTATCCTAAAAGTTGTATCAACTTGTTGGATATTAAAATAAATAATAATAATTACGAGTAAAGGGTAAACTTAGTAAATATATAGTAGTTTGGAGGATGATACTGTGGCACATTACAGTACCCTTTAATGAGATACACAAGTTTATGATAGACGAGTTCAAGAAATGGGGGTGGGGGACATTTTATATTGTGTCCCACACCCTTCAAAAAGTGTGGGGTTCGTGTCCCCCTGTCCCTCTTATGATTGACACCCATGACTGTTCTTGGATGCCGTCGTCGGTCTTACTAACAGACTATATTAGGAGTTTCTAAATTGTTCTATTTCGATCACCTGCAAAATCAAAACATGGAGTAACATATTGATGTGTCCACCCACCTCAAAACATGGGGGGAGCATGTCCCCCTCGGCCACCCAGGATTGACGCCCCTGCACTGAAGCATATTACCCTCAATAAAGAAAGCATAAATAAAATAACAGGTCTCATTTTCATTTTTGATAATTAGGTGTAAACAGCGCCATCTATGCTCCACAATAAGCTATGGCTACACGACGGAACAATCAACGAATAATGTTGTACTGTCGAAATAGAATTATAATGTATAAAACAAACAATAAAATGCGAAATGCTCAAACACGTAAGTTTTTTAAATAATTTTCAAAAACACTCAATTTTTCGGTATTTTTTCAGCGACTTCAGTGCCTAAAAGCACATCCAAGTATGGCGCCATCTATCATGTAAACCATAACAAGTTAAAATTGGCTTCTGATCGGTAAACGGAGTTAGGCTCCTCTCCCCCCCCCCCCCCCCCCCCCCCCAAAAAAAAAGGGAAAAAAGAAGAAGAAGAAGCTGTTTGCCCTCATGTGACACAATTTTAAAACCGGGTCGGTCTTTTCAACAACAAAAAATACAACTTTTTTCAACTTTTTTTTTCTTTAATTTTGTTTGGCTGAAAAATATATTGTTTATATCAAGACAAAATTGATATAGGCCTATATGTCAAATTCAATATAGTTTTCTAGTATGACAATAATATAAAAACATTTATTTATAAAGCTTTCTTATTCATTTCAAGCAAGAAAAGGATATTCATATCATATTTAAATTTAAAAAGAAAAAGAAAAATGCCACCCTAGTTTTTACGATTTTAGGGTCGGTCGCTGAGGGCAACACAACCGTTTTTGGTTGTTGGCCTTAGGCCAAAAAAAAATTGTTTGTTTGTCCAGGTCGGATTTTTTTTTTTTTTTAAATACGGATATTGTATTTGGGAATATAAATTCGGCATGAATAGGCCTGCTGTGAATTAAAGATGTCCAAACACAAAACACATCACTTTGATAGTATTTTTGTACCGAGTTTGCAATGCGCAAATACCGTGTTGGTCGCCGCCATTTATTATGATTGAAAATTTGCAGAAAGTGACAACGTAGTGTTGAACTAACTATCCCAAAATTGTTTTATACTACATGTATGTTGAAATTAATATTCATGCCGTTGAGCAACATTTTGGGAGCAAATATGAACCGTAACTAGAGTTTTCATATTTTCTCACACTGCGTTTTTAGTATAAAAATGACATCAATTGCACGCGCCATCAATTTTCATTTAGTCCTTTTAATAGTCCCCGCGGGCGCCAAGTTCATGCAATAAACATCATGTTACAAGGGATTGCGCATTGGGGATGGTGTTTATAAGACCAGATTTACGATAGCGTACGAAATCAGGAATAAAACGGTCCGTTTGGCCATTCAAATTGCTCAAAAAGTTGTTTTAAAAAAAATAGAAAATAAAAAATAATACGGTCGGCACCAAGGTACACGGTCGGTCGGACGTGGACAAACAAACACCATTTTTATCTTAGCCTTATGCTTGTACACATCTTTCTGCTGGGACATCCTGTATTCTATTATTTGCCGAAATGAAAATGACCAATATATTAATATTAGCCCTCATACTGTCCGTCTCCTTAAATGAGTTGTTAAATGAATTAATACATTTATTTTTCAAAAAAAGGTGATCAACTACCCTATAATGTCAAAGCATTGTTCGAAGTCACCCCAGTTTATGACATTTAGTTTAACCCGAGGAAAAATTAAGCAAAAAGGAAACATTACATTTAATGCAATCGAAAAAGTTACACATACAAGTAAGTTAAATTCAGAGTAAACGCAAATCATATACAATCCTATGACCGAATGCTTAACCAATATACCTGATTTCTTATACAAATATGCTGTAAATGTAACACTCCTCATCTTTAGCATATGGTGCACGTTTAACGTGCCATTTCATCATTTTACCGTCGTCAACGTAAGCTTTAAATCTCCTTTTCAGTGCATCATCCTCGAAATTCGGATCAGTTTTCCAATACGTGTCAGAAATGTTAAAGATTAAGGTCCCACCTGTAATTAACAACAGTTTACAAAACATATAGCCAGTTTGATGAGCCTTATTCCATGATATGAACTGACGGGTTGGATAAGGTAAGGGTTGGGACTAGGGTTATAGGGTTAGGGTTAGAGCCTGGGTTAGGGTTAGGGGTCATGAGTTCTGGTTAGGGTTAGGGTTAGTGTTGGGGTTAGGGTTAGGGTTAGGGTTAGGGTTAGGGTTAGGGTTAGGGTTAGGGTTAGGGTTAGGGTTAGGGTTAGGGTTAGGGGTAGGGGTAGGGTAAAGTTATGGGTTATGGGTTTATACCAAGGGGGTGTCGGCATGGGTAACTCATAATGGGTATGCACCATGGGTTATGGCTTTAAGGCTTTAAGTTGAGCCTAGGTCGGAGTTGTGAATAGCACTGTATATGCCTAGTTAAGATCGCGGCGATAGGGTTATAGGGTTAGGGTTAGAGCCTGGGTTAGGGTTAGGGGTCATGAGTTCGGGTTAGGGTTAGGGTTAGTGTTGGGGTTAGGGTTAGGGTTAGGGTTAGGGTTAGGGTTAGGGTTAGGGTTAGGGATACATCCTCCCCTGTACAAACATTGCGACTTTCAAGCAAACCCCCCCCCCCCCCCCCCCCCCCCCCAACAAGGATAATGTTGAAAAGAATAATACTCTCACTGGAGTTGAAAAAAACCATCCAGCAATTTTGGATGAAATAATTTAGTCTAATTTAAAACCAATGTGAATTCAAAAGTTAGGGCAATCATGTTAGGGCACCGCACATGATGATTATGTGTACATAATCATCATGTGCATTATTACACCATCAATGACAGGACATTTCCTATTTGGAGGACGGGTACCGGCATCCTAAGATTTTGAAATCAAAGTTTGTGTGTGAAATATCTCGAAAAATACAGCTTGAATGAGTAAGATTTTTGGATACGATATTGGTACAGTATTTATCTCGGCTGAGTTCGAGGGAAAGGTTATTTGGACAATCATGATGGAAAATGTTCCCACGATAGGGATATTTATTCCCAGTATCCGATATCGTCACATCATAGAAAATGGCGGTGATTCTAGTTCGTGTACCCCCGTATAACACCCGTAATTGTTTATATACTCCGTAACGCTCAGTCGCTGAGCGCAAGCGTTGATCACCGTATTTCAGATAGGGGCGTCAAAAAATGGGGGATGTAGTCTACGTCATTTTGTTGCGCCGTAGTTTACTACCCATGTGTGTGAGCGGAAAGAGTTGTGAGCGTTGTAGAGTATGGTACCTAAACTAACGAGCTCGTTTTGTAACGACCTCAACGTCTACGTAATTTCCCATTTGTTCACCGCTAGGCTAGGTACCACCCCTAGATATTGCCTTAGAAAAAAATTGTGTTTGCGATTTCGTCTTTATTAATCCATCAATGGATTCCAGATTTTGTGAGCATGTACAAATCGCAAATAACTTGGACGAGTTCAAAGTTGGGGTTAATCTGCCTCATAGGAGTAAAAATATTTTTTTGCCTTGAGAAGCATATTTTTCTTAGTAAAATACAACGATTCATGCTCGGGGGTGGTACTCACGTATGTAAAGCATACGGGGACGTGCCGCTCCAGTGGTCGTTTTTTCATGAGACATCCTTAGCCATGGGTAGGCTTTTCAACTGAAAAATCCTTAGACATGGGTCTATCGCAAATCACCCTTAGAAATGGGTAGGCTTTAAATCTCCAGCGGCACGCCCCCGACCAAACCAAATTTGAGTACACCCCCCCCCCCCCCCCCCCCCCCTCCTCCTGGGGATCCATGAGCGTTGCTATTTTTGTTTGATGTTTACATAACAAACAGAGTCCATTGTAATATTTGCTACGTCACCATACTTGATGTATGAGGGCGAATCTTTGCTGTATAGATAATCAATTGTTTGATGTTTACGTAACAATTGGATGCCTTTTCACTGAATCACGCCTGGGCCCATTACATGGAAAGAGTGTGGACATTTACATAACAATAGTGATCACGTATCACAAGCGGTTGGTGACAGCAGGACCTTTGACTGTTTACTTCAGCAGATTAGAGATTATATTGACTTGTAGAAGCTTATAGATTTAGCCCAGAGTTAATTCTACATGGATGTGACGATAGTGATGAGCTAATCGATGCGCGCGTGCATATTTTTGTTTTATGTTTACATAACAAACAGAGTCGCGCGATCATGTTCATGAATGTCGAAAAAATGATGGTTCAACCATGTCTGCAGGCTGAATAATAAACAAGTTATAACCAAAAGTAGTTTGCCTCATATTGCTGAAAACTGGGCAAATCATGCACATTTTAAACCATTTTAGCTAAAAAAAGGTTTACTTTCATGATGTCTAGTTGCTTGGGCGGGGTTATATAGACATCAGTGAATACATCCTAGCCACATCTTACTACATCGGTGTATTCATCTAGGTAAACATGGAGTTTTCTACATATTTTGGTCAACTAATTTTCAAAAAAATGTCGCCCTCTATAGTCAATGATATGAACATCCCTACCCTAGCATAGGCTATACCTTTTAATTGAAAAAAAATATCTATATTATCGACTCGCACATAGAAACGATTGGTTCTTTAAAAAATAAAAAAAATTATCCAAACATTAATAATGATAGTACCAAAAAAAAATTGAATTATTTAACCAAATAATGGTATTTGGGCTATTTTTTCAAATTTTGATATTTGTCGGTCAAGCCTAGAATTAAACAAAAAATCTTTAAGCCTATGATTTCTATGCAAACAACTTTTTTGTCGTCAAATTGATTGCGACTTGACTCTTTTGTATCATCGATCTCATATGTACCCAAACAAAATTGAATTATTTAACCAAATAATGGTATTTGGGCTAATTTTTCAAATTTTGATATTTGTCGGTCAAGCCTAGAATTTAAAAAAAAAAATCTATGCGAATGACTTTTTTTGTCGCCAAATTGATAGTGGCTTGAGTTTTTTGTATCATCGATCTCATATGTACCCCAAAAAATTGAATTACTTAACCAAATAATGGTATTTAGGCTAATTTTTCACATTTTGATATTTGTCGGTCAAGCCTAGAATTTAAAAAATAATAATTATAATTTCTATGCGAATGACTTTTTTGTTGCCGAATTGATTGCGGCTTGACTTTTTTGCATCATCGATCTCATATGTACCAAAAAAAATTGAATTATTTAACCAAATAATGGTATTTGGGCTAATTTTTTCAAATTTTGATATTTGTCGGTCAAGCCTAGAATTTAAAAAAAAATTGTTATGATTTCTATGCGAATTACTTTTTTGTGGTCAAATTGATTGCGGCTTGACTTTTTTGTATCATCGATCTCATACGTACCAAAAAATGTTTGAATTATTTAACCAAATAATGATATTTGGGCTAATTTTTCAAATTTTGATATTTGTCAGTCGAGTCTAGAATTTAAAAAAAATTGTTATGATTTCTATGCGAACAACTTTTTTGTCGTCAAATTGATTGCGACTTGACTTTTTGTATCATCGATCTCATACGTACCCAAACAAAATTGAATTATTTAACCAAATAATGGTATTTGGGCTAATTTTTCAAATTTTGATATTTGTCGGTCAAGCCTAGAATTTAAAAAAAAATCATTATGATTTCTATGCGAATGACTTTTTTGTCGCCAAATTGATTGCGGCTTGAGTTTTTTGTATCATCGATATCATATGTACCAACAAAAATTGAATTACTTAACCAAATAATGGTATTTGGGCTAATTGTTCAAATTTTGATATTTGCAGCTTAACTTTTTGTATCATTGATCTCACACGTACCCAAACAAAATTGAATTATTTAACCAAATAATGGTATTTTGGATAATTTGTCAAATTTTGATATTTGTCGGTCAAGCCTAGAATTTAAAAAAATAATTATGATTTCTATGCGAATGACTTTTTTTGTCACCAAATTGATTGTGGCTTGACTTTTTTGCATCATCGATCTCATACGTACCCAGACAAAATTGAATTATTTAACCAAATAATGGTATTTGGGCTAATTTTTCAAATTTTGATATTTTAGAATTAATTTTTTTTTTAAATTTTTATGAGAATGACTTTTTCGTCGCCAAATTATTGCGGCTTGACTTTTTTGTATCATGGATCTCATACGTATTTAAAAATAAATAAAAAATTATATAATGATATTTGGGTCCATTTTCCAAATTTCGACATTTGGCGATCAGGCAAATTAAAATAAACCTTATGATTTCTATGCGAATATAATATTATATATAATTGTTGTCGTCAAATTGATCTCATAGGTAACTAAAAAGGTGATAAAACAACAAAATGCAACAATGAATGAAACTGTAAAGTGCAAGTGAATGGCAGTAACAAAACAAGTAAATAAAGATGAATGATCGAATCTTTGACAAAAATAAATAATCACACTAGAGTTAAGATTACATTATGTTGATATCCATGCTGATCAAATTACGGGCGAAATATCTGTTTTCAATCGACTACGAAAACTAATCTCAGTCATTCAATACATCGCGAGACTGCCGCATTATGCGTATTCGCTGTCAATCGAAAGCAAAATCCATTTTACCGCAAAGCTTTTTTAAATTGCCTCTTTATTCAGTTTAAAGAAATTTTAAGCCAAGTTTTCAATTAGCGTTTGCCTGGACTGTCGGTATACAAAGACGAATTTACAAAATTATTAACTTTAATCGATCGCGGCTATTCCGTTCAAAAAGCGCACGTGTGTAATGCCTTGTTTTACGATGTAAACAATAATATCATATGCCGCCGGGCGATCAGCTGATCGATGTTGAGAGAACACAATGCGCATGCTCTAATCAGTTTCGTTCATCTCTCGTCGGTGATGGCGTAACGAATAAGATAGCCCCTCGGCCCTCGTGTTTGTGAGGATTGTTTGTTTATTTTGTTTTAACATTATGCATACATTAGGAAGTTCAAAATGATGTTTTGGAATTCAATCAGGCAACTTTCAAATTTGACTATCATGTCACACTTTGTGTACGCAACTTCGTGGAAGGACCCATGTTCATCTTAATAAACTGTTTATGTAAAGATTATTACATTACTGTTTCTGTCTATTCTTCTTTGTATATTGTGCATTTTGTGTACAAATGTTCACTTCACTCAAACTTTCACCAGGCCCATTCCATTTAAATGGAATTTGCATTTCAACTCTTGCTAATTAATAGACAAGCATGTCTATATACATTACATGCCACAATTGTATTGGTGACAAAACGTAATGATATACTAGTACCACTTATGAGTACTGACTCTTGTCCCTGCGTAGAAAGGCAACATTTTTCTTGCCCGCATGGTCCCCGCTAAGTCCTAGGGCCAAGGTTGCAACCGGAAAGTACATTAATCAAATCAAACTTTTTACCTTCACTCCTGAATACACTCTACAGGCCACATCAAACACCAACGGCAGCTCTGTCAGCAATTCATTCTTATGGTTGAATCAAATACAAAGCAAACGCTTTAGAACAAACAAACGGGTTTCAAATATTATCTCCCACACAATAAATCCAAACCACTTCATAATCATTTCATTTTCATACCATCACTCTCCGCCCGTCCTCCATGGTTCTGGTCAGATCCTAACATATCATGTTAAAACCAATACAATGTCAATAACCGCCCTATTGATAACCACTAAATCTGACACTGCTAAACCCCATCAACCGCGAAACTCGAAAACCGCGAAACCCGAGAACCGCTCTATTTTACCAATGAGACCGTGCTGTGCTTTCATTCAATTGCGGAGGCGTTATACAATATTCATTTCGTTATTTCCTGCGTTGTTCCGCGATAGGACGACAAGCTCTTAATAACCCCATGTTTGCACCATCAAGGGCAAAAATATGACAATTGCAACTAATGGCTATAGCAATTATAGCCTAGCACTCCACGCCCTCAATTGTTAGCCTAACTTTTTACTAGGCATCATGCAAAGTGGGCCTTTAGGAAGGTTCTTAGACGACATGGAGTTTACAGTCTACTAACGTTGCGTTTCACGTCAAATGACCTCAAAGCACACTCAGGTGAAACACAGTTTAAGCAGACTGTTGGCCAAACAAATGAGAAACATTTAAAGACTGTTTTACAAAATATAATCTTCAACATAACATCATGAAGTTAGTCTGCAATAGGTCAATAAATATGCATGTTTTGTTTAAAGAAAATAAAAGAAAACATTAATTCACGCGCGGCACTGGTGTTGATGCGTGAATAGTGACATAACCATCGGCGCAAGTGCACCGATTTCTCTCATTCCTTCTCTTCTCTCGAGGAACAGGTCATACACGAAAACTACTTATCAGATATTGTCCGTCGATACTTTTTAATTTAATTCTAACAAACTTTATTAACAAGTTCAATATACCACAGCAAAAATAGACGGATACAAGTTGCGTGAATGGCAAAGAATAAGACAAAGTGCGTAAGGGACCGTTCATTATTTATGCTGGAGGGCGGGTTGGGTAAAATATAGGGGGGTCATGTAACTTTCATATGTTGAAATAGGGGGGCTATGTAACTTTTTATTCTCAAACAGGGGGGTTGTGTAACATATTTTTACTATAAAGATGGTGGTGATTGGGGTGATTTTAGAGGCTATTTTGGAGTGTAAATGCCTTTTTTTTTCTGCGCTTCGCGCACATTTTCTTACGACCTTTCAACTTCAAAACATGGGCTACTTTGATGAGACTACTTTCAGACAGCAAATCTTTTTTGTGCACGCCCTGCTCGGACAATCTGTTGGAAAAACACCTATATAATCATCAATGGTTGAAAACATTAGAGCCATGGGTTGTATAAAAACACGTTAATCAGCCTAGGCCTATGTTCCAAAATCCAATAATATGATTAAAAACGGTAATTTCTTGCATGCTTTTCACCTCGTCTCACTCTCAGCTCTGCACCAAAGCTCACAAAAGTAGAATATTTCATACGTTTTGGTCAGGATGTTGTAACTTTGTTTAGGGTTATAAAGACTCACAAAACCACCCAAAATGTATAAATATATGACAATTTTCCGCATCGCTACGCTCGCAATGTAGTTAGTCATTAGATTATTGGCCGTTCAGAGGGCACAACCAACGAATCCATTGACGACAAAAAAAATACATCCCCTATTAGTAATGTGACAAGTTGATTTTGAGGGGGGATTGTGTAAAATGCTATTGGTTAGTAGGGGGGTCATGTAATTTTCAGTTTCAGCTGTAGGGGACGGGGGGGGGGGGGGTAGGTAATTTTGACATACGAGTCTCGAATTTGTCCCCCCCCCCCCCTCTACCATAAATAATGAACGGTCCCTAACGCGCAGAATGTAGTTTTCAAAGCACTCCGCGTTATCTTACTTTCATATATCTTCTGATTTTCTGATTTCTGATTGAATTAGATCACAAAGTGTTTAATATTATTTTTTTCTAAGTTCATAAAGGTGTCACTGCATATTCGCATACCTTTCGTGTAATTTCAGGTAAACAATCAAGGGTTCAAGGGTAATATCAGCGGTAGCTCGGAGCCAATTATCTTAAATGTCTCAGTGCATTATGTGCATAGTGGTGTTCGGTGTTGCCTACCTTTCTTTAACATTCTTATTATTTCAGGTAAACAATCTAAGGTAATATGACCCTTCATCACAGCTCCAGAGATAAATATTGTGTCATACGTAGCTGTAAGGTATAATTCATGGACAAAGAATATAACACAAATTCATTGGTTTTTTTTAATTAAGTATGTTGTTAAAAATGTACCGCATTTTTTAATCAAAGTAAAATAGAAATAAAAAGACAAGAAACCTCTAACTTATTCTAAAAAGATATGGTTCCATCCTACCAGTATAGATGAGGTGACCTATAATGTCATGTATTTACAAATGGGACACTCTCTGTTGTTTCCCTCCAGGCAGAATATACAGTAAAGTTAATGAAGACAACATGAAATTTCTTTCTAATGAATTGTAAAACTCATTTAGTTTTAGTTTTTTGTGAAATGCGATAGCTTATAGCATTCCTAAGCAAGTTTAAAGACAGTTTTGATAACAATTTGCTGTGACACCGCAATCTAGTTAGAAAACCTGATCTGGCCTATGTAAACTATAGGAACTCTTGCCCGGTGTGTTTTGTCTCAAACCAACAGAGGGCGTCCTAAATGTCAACAAATGTCACCTCATCTATAACAGGGCTTGTTTTCTTGGTAATAGCTACATCATCAGCGGATAGCCTTTAATTATTTTTAAGTTTCAAAACTGATTTTTTTTTCTTCTTCTTTTCTCGCTTGCATCATTTAGCGATGGTTTTAATATTTACGAGGGTCATTCAATAAGTTCTACCTCCTACCTCATAACTTTATTATTATATGAGCCAGTCTTATCAAATATCACACGATTGTAGCTAAGAACTTCTGCTACAAATCCAATGTAAATTAATCTGAGAACTGGTTGTACTTTTCCGGACACGCAGTGAGAACCAAACCTTGATTTAGTGTGACGGAAACGGATGAAAAACAGCAAAATATCGCCGAAGTGCTTTTCTATTGGCCTATTGTAGAGAGGCAAAACATACCTATCGGTCAATTATAACCATTCTAAATGTCAGACATCTCTTTAACAGACTATAAACAATAAAGTTGACGGATTGGTTTGGAAAAAATGTGCCCTCTGATTAGCCAGATCCAGGTCAGGACAATCATTCAGCTTACCCCTCCCCTAGAGAACCCTGTAAATATCATATTTGACTTTCATGATAACTAAGCGATCTTCAATATATCGAATCAAATGGAGGGCTAAAGTCTGTCAACGCAATAATTTTCTATCATTGACTACCTGATTGACTATTCTGAAGGTTGCACATAAGTAAAACTCATAAAGTGACTATTATGGTAAAGATTGAACATTCGAGGCATCATTGTGGCTAAGTTGTAAAAACGAAAATTTGACTAATGGCAGTATTCTGGTATGCCAAAGGCATAGCAATACATTTGAGTTGATAGTACACTATTTGCAAGCCTACAAGATTTAATATTGCTTACAATCTTATCTATACATGATAATACTGTAATATATTCAGATATCATTCATTTATTTCCATTTTCAGTATTTAAATCATGCTCTTATATCTAACCATATATTACGAAAAAAACACCCAAAAACATTTTGTGTATTTTTAAGGTAATTTTCTGTGTCCGTTGTCCAAAATCTCTCTCTGGCTTTGACCGCGTCGTAACAAAAGTAAAACAGATATCAATTAGCATTTACTACACATTTGTAGCTATGATTTGGAGCTATAATCGTGAAAAATGTCATAAGGTTGACATTAATATTAGCGTTATGTTATGAGGGAGGAGGTAGAACTTATTGAATGACCCTCGTACATTGCACAAATAATGACATATGCCAATTATTTGTTTTTGTTTAGTGGAATTAAAATGTCGTCGGATTGATTTTTACAATTTTTACGAAATTAACTGAAATAAGTTGTCAATTTTTTTAAACTTGCCAAGTTTCGAAACTCACAATTAGGCCTACTTAGTTGATTAATAATATTACTTAAAAAATGTGTTCAATTTTGACGTACGTTGAGAACAATGACTTTGCTGTTTTCCATAGTGAGGGATGTTACTAAGCCCTCTGTAATTCTTAAGACGGGTATTTCCCCTCCAAATTCTAATTGAAATTGAATTCTTAAATGTATTATACTGATTGAAATGAATTAATTTGTTGATATTGTTATTACGGAAAATTAACCAAATATTGACAACTCAAAGCGGCGAATCGGGTCATCTACTCAACATCCGTCACTATGTAATAAACATAATCAAGCTGATCGGAGGTGACGGACGGTGGTGTGACGACAAGGGCGTCCCCAGAGGGGGGTGGGGAGGGTGTTTACCCCCATTCTTCAAATCTGTCGGCAAAATCTGCCCATCTGTCGGCAAAATCATGGTACACACGAGCTTCCGTCGGTACATTTGCGATTTTGCTTGCAGTAGCGAGCGCAAAGTGGCCGGGGCCACTATTTAAATTGGGGCTACCTTTTACTATTTTGTTGGTACGACGGGGGAATTGAGAAGAATCGGGTAATCGGGACCTCTACACCCCCCCCCCCCCCCCCCCCCCCCCCCCCCCCCCCCCCAATTCAAAAGGGTCTGGGGACGCCCCTGTGTGACGATATTCAAAAATCACCGACTGTTGTATTACATACTGACGGATGCGTAAGTATAGCGAAAACTCAGCTGGGTTTAAATATAAAATCTTTCATATTACTCATGTTATGGCTTGTTGCTGTGATTTTGGTGTCTAAATAAATGTGAATGAGCTCAAACTAGCTAATTTTGAAAGTTACATAAAGATCGGACATTGCCTTTTCTTAAAAATTGACGTTTGGATCAAAATTGACCACGAGGGCGATTTTCAAGATTTTGCGCAAGATTTTAACCATTTGCTACTGAAAGTTTACAGCTACAAAGATGATCATGCGTTTGACCTACTAAAGAAATCTGAGCATTCTATCACATTTAGTTTGTCCGTAGCACTCATTTGAAAGTTCCTTGCGCCACTCCTCACCGCTCCTATTCAAATGCATGAGGGACAACGCACTTTTCCTCGTGTACAATTCAATGGTGGCATCCGAAGAACGATCTAATGAGCGCTGCGGGCAAACATTTTTGAAAAAAGGAGGATGACGGCAATTGTTTCCTCTTTTTTTTAAAAATGCACAATGCGAAATTACCATTACCACCATGGATGGCATTACCTGATTGGTTGCGTAAGTTGAAAAATGTGTTAATTCTTTTTATTTCATGGTTCTTGGGGTTGGTTGGCCCTGCTCCAAAATGGTCATTGAGTTAAAGAAATATATTACCAAGATGTCAGCTTCTTAAATATATTAACAACAAAATATGGATGAAATTAAGAGAAAAAAGGAACATTGCCGAATTCTTGAAAAAGAATGCGCAAGATGGTTTGTCAAGGTATTTTATGAACACTCCCTTATGTATATTAGTCGGGCATCTACAGAGGGTTAGTGTACACCCCCTCCCCCCCCCCCCCCCCCCCCCAGGACTCCCCAAACCAACTTTTTTTTACTTCCTATTATGATCCTAAGACATAATCAGGATGTTACCAAAAATATTTTCATATTGCTAAGGGGTTATGTAAGATGGCGTCCAAAATGGCCGCCATAACTGGTCAAATCTCATAAAATGACATAGCAATCAAATTGTACAGAGAAAGTAAAGTTTTAATAGTGGGATGTATGTATTAGACCACTAGACACTCATATCCAGAACTTTCTCTTTGTTAATACATCTAAATCCAAGATGGCCGCCAAAATGGCCGCCAAAATGGCCGCCAAAATGGCCGCCAAAATGGCCGCCAAAATGGGTAAAATTCCATATATTGGCATATATAAACCAACATGTATGATCAGAGTATAGTTTTAACAATGGGATGTATGTGTTAGACCACTAGAAACTCAAATCTAGTATTTGTGCTTTGTTAACATACTTCAAAAACAAAATGACCGCCAATTTAATGGTCAAAAGTGGTCAAAATTCCATAAAATAGCATAATATCAACCGAAATGTATGATAAAAATATAATTTTAATGATGTGATGTATGTATTAGACCACAAATAACTCATATCCAGTATTTGTGCTCTGTTGAAATAGTTCAAAATCCAAAATGGCCCCAAAATAGTTCCTAAAGTGGCTGCAAAATTGTCAAATTCCAAAAAAATGGGATAATATCAACCTAAATGTATGATGAAAATATAGTTTTAATGATGGGATGTATGTATTAGACCACTAGTAACTCATATCTAGTATTTTTGCTTTGTTAACACACTTAGAAATCCAAAATGGCCCCCAAAATGGGTCCCAAATTGTCCAAATTCCATGACTATATACTACACCAGACGATATTTGTGTGAACGTCAATGTTTTAATTGAGGCACAGAATTCCACATACTTACCATCCTCGATGCTGCTTCTTTTGTCTGGACTCACACTATCAACGATGCAATTTGTGTATATATCGAGAGTTCGCGCAATTTCGAGCAGTCTTTCTGAGGGATCCAGAGCATCTATGTTGCGGTACCCAATAGTATAGAGCTTTAAATAATACAATCATTTTAATTTAGTTCTAACATGACATTGTTGTATTTTGACATTACGTGTTAAATCAATGCGAGTTGTGGATTTTGTCCGCCATCGTCTGGTCTGGTTGTATCGAATACGAATGTAACTCAATAACGCAAACTTCTATTATACCCATTCTTAGGATAATGACATGAATGATGTATAATGATATTCCGCACGCTTTAATGGAGCCGGAATTTTGATACGGTTGCCATGGCAACCGGTAACCGACCAATCACGAAACGTATTCAAAAATATTAAAATTGCTTTAAAAATTATAAATTGATTTTATGAGATGAACATAATTGTTCATATAATAATAAGCTTAAATTTAGACACATTTTGAGTTCATTTTGGCGAAAATCGCATGTTTAGGATTTTTATCGCATTTTTAGATATAGGGCTTACATATAGCGGGGTGAGAAAAAATAAATAAATACATATTAAAGAAATGCCGTTGACCTAAGGTTGACCGAATGTCCGATTTGGCTCAAATAAAAAGCTTGTTAAAGCTTAGACATTGCAGTTTTCCATGGTGCTTTTATCTCATTTTTTGCAAAGTAACTACATTTTGAAATCGGACCACCCATACCCCCCCCCCCCTTAAATTGTTTTACAATACATTCTTAGACTTCCATGTAGTCAAATTAATATCATTCTGAACAAAGGTATGCTACCAGGGAAGCTAATACATGGTAGTAACATTTACTTACACTTTAAAAATTTAATGTTTCTTAAATGTCAACATTGTTGAATTTCATCACCATTATTTGTTATCACCATAACAAAATTGAGATACGTTTCTGAAAAAAATATGTTTTGTATATGGTAAAACTAACAGCCGCGTGGAAAGTGTTATAATTATGCTCCGAATAATTATATTCTCGTATTATGACGGCATATACAGCAAGTGTTAACATGATATTTTGTAATCTAGAATACAGAATATGCATACTTCTACGTTACTACCATGTCATTCATTCTAGATGTATTGGGTGCCCGGGATGGGTCCTCACGTAGGCCGATATCGGCCATATGTACGCCCCACTCATTTCAAGTTCAACCAAAATAACATATGTTCGAAATTAAGTTATGCCAAGGTAAATATGTCGTATAAGAACACATATCTCCAAGTTTACATCCGGTCACCTGTGCCTTCCCAAAAACTGTGACCCACTGAACCTTGGTAACATATACCCTGCTGTATCGTTGGCCATGATCGAGTACATCCAACATGAGGCAGCCATGCGTATTCATCTTGACGCAATCAATTAAGAAGGGGCCAGAAAATGTACCTTGAGGCATCAAACTTGGTGGTCATTTCCCTTTGATCTAACAGTAAAGTGACAGCTGGTTCATAAATCTATCAATCTCAGCTTTGGGTGGCCTGTCACCATCATCCAGAATTAAAATTGATATAGTATTGAACACGAGTCCTGTGTGTGGGAAACTTAATGCTAATTTGATGGCCCGTGTTCTTGGGTATCTGCTGCTCGCTTGCAGCACGGAACTTGTGCAATCGAAAAACCAAAATATAAGTTGAGAATGCTGTCTTACCTGTTTTCCTGCCTGTCCAGTTCCGGCGGCACAATCCAGGATTCGTGCATTTTTGTTGGGTTGTAACTGAGCAACTGTTTCAGCAAAAGCACGCCAACCAGGTTCAAAGTGCATGGATTCCAACAACTAGAAGATAATGTAGACAGGCATTCTGTTTTGTTGTTGCAAGAAACGGGGTACTATTTCCATGGGAAACAATACCTTTAGCAGAAATTGACCAATAAAATGGCATGATTTGTTCATGAATATTCATTTGATGTAATATAAGGCCTAACAAAAGGTTGGATTGCTCTTTCCCTCAAATTTTGTTTGGGTCGTTAGGTCGATTTAAAAAAATTAGATGCCAAAGAATGCCCAAATCACACCGGAATACCTTTAGGTTTATTAATGTAGCTAAATGTAGATTATTATTAGTTCATAGCTATAGATTGGATTACGATAAAGCAATTATAGGCTGTATTCTCGTACTAAATAACCGGGGTTTTAGACGTACAGACGATACGAGAACACGGCCGCATTATTTGTTTAAAAAAAGATGTACCGACCGACTACCAACCTCATTGTACTGTTGAGCATTCTCATCGTAACAATCAATAAGTTGTTGATTTGTGCCTTCCTTGCTAATTTGTTGCAGTCTACCTCGAAGCGGGTGAGTAGAATTTCCATCTTTGTTCATTACGTGATTAGGGATCGACATTGTTCACAATATTATGCTTTACAGAGGAGAGTAATCGTAAGGTCGTAGCACGTAGCACTAGCAGTATTATTGGATACGTAATAAATCTTTGTAAAATTGTCCAACGAAATATGTGATTGAATCTAGGGGACCACTACTGTATTAAAGGTGTACGCATCTGCGCGGATAAACTCTTAGAGCCGTATTTTCGTACGTAGTTAAAACACGGTTTTAAGCTAAACACGGGTCTAACTTTGACTTTAGACACAGCGTTTAACTAAACGCAATTCTCGTACATTTGTTTTACTTCGCCGAAATGTGTCTAACTTTAAACATGGGTACGGGGGTAGTTTAAAGCGTGTTTAACTAAACTCGCGCACCAACTGTATGCCTTGAATGATCACTCATCCGTGCCGGTGCAAACTGACGTGCGGATCGCGTAGTCTTAAAAAGTACCGTGTATTTAAGGCATTCGGTCGATATTTATTGTACTCCATTAGGGCCACAATGAATTAAATACCTGTATACAATCAACGCAGGACCACTCTGGGAACGAGATTTGCAGAGTTTAAAATCGTGTTTTGTTAAACACGTCGTCTAAAGGATAAACTCACGTTTAAGTTAGACACGCGTTTAGTTAAACACGGTTTAAAGCTAAAACCGTGTTTAGTACGAGAATACGGCCCTTAGTCTTAGAAACTACTCCCATGCTACAGAAGAAAACGGAGTTATTGACCCCTCTCAATCGAATTCGAAAAATGGGTCGGTCTGGCCGTGTAACAGTTTTTGGTTTCCACTGAAAGAAAAATACGTGAGATCGACCATAGATATCTCTATGTGTGGAGCTGATACTTATATGTCTGTTTCGCCCACACCTACACAGAAAGAAAAAAGTGAGTCATCATCGTAAAGTGGGTCACTACACACTTATAAAACTCGCCCATTGCTTGTGTGGTAGATTTCGATCACGACAGGAGCATGCGCAGATGCGATTTTTGTGTAAGTGGTCTGTGATTTTGTCAATATTATATTTTTACTGTGATTTGTCGATCTGCATTAAATGCAAAAAGTAACAACGCCCACGGCTGGACTCGAACCACCAACCTTTCGGTTAACAGCCGAACGCGCTAACCAATTGCGCCACGGAGGTGATTATTTACTAGGCTGTTTTGGTTTGTCATGTTCACCCGTACACTTCCCCGTACACTTTCTTGCAAAGTCGGGCATTGTTTTTTCTCAAATGTTGCTTGCATATTGCCGTTGCTGTCGCCTTTAATACATGTGCTGTCAGTTAAACTTGGTACCAACGTTTAATTTGAACTGTCTATTTTCATTAAAAAAATACTCCAATACGGGAAAAAATCAGAAAAGCTCACAGACAACAAATAAGAACATCATTTTACTCGACCTAGAATTTCAATCAACGTATTTCAATCATCGGGAAAACCCGATGATGCGAGTGACGTCATTTAATGAGCTCATTAGCATAATTTATGTCCGTGAAATATACAATAGAGTTTTATAAGTGCTACACGGACAAAATGACTCATTTTGAGCCATAGTGTGTCACTACATGGACAAAATGACTCATTTTTCGATGATGACTCACTTTTTTTCTTTCTGTGTATATGACTACCATGTTTGAAAAGCCCGGTAAACAGTATTTTGTGTATTGATATTCTATAGCAGCAACTACATTTTATAATACAAGCATACGGGATACATAAGATTCGTTTGATAAAAAAAGCAACGGTGAAAGTTAAATACTTCTAATATTTGAAACGTAATAATTTTAATACACACATTCACCGATGCATTAGATGTAAAGCTATTTGTGACAGTTTTTTTATTACACATAAACTCGAACCCATGAGCGTGACGGACAGTAGCACGTCCTTTAAAATCAATACCTACCGATTTAAAGCGTCTGGGAACGAGAGTGACGTTTTATTAATGGATGTCAAGTTATTTCATGACGGGGCGAAAGGCTACATCGAGGGTTGAGCGCCAGAAGGCCGTAACTAATTTTTTTGAGAAAATTTATATTTTGGTACAAAAATAATCCGTACATGTCAGAACCATAAAGAGATAACTCATAAACCACTCCTAATTTGACTAAAATTAGAGTCATAAGTCGGGTGATACAGTGTATTGTAATGAGTCCAATATATATTTAAAATTCGATTATCTCAAAACAGCATTTCTTGAGTTATGGCCTTCTGGCGCTCAACCCTCGACATATACACTTTTTGTGTTGAGCGACCTTGGTCCGAAACACACATAGCTTTAAAAGAAAATACCCACTTGTTCATCCCTGTCTTGAATATCTATGATTAAAAGATATGATGGCTGATGAATTATTGAGTGTCCCAGCAGAAAAAAAGGTCATACTGAAACATTGGAAACATCATATTTTCTCTCTCATGGTCTTAACTTTACCCCCTTATAAAAAGAGTCTCCAAAGAGTTAATGTATTCCATGCCAAATCAACCAATGGGTTGGTTGGTCACCCGCCCAGATTAGGCTGAAAATCATTTCTATAGTACATCTATAGGTATAATGAACACATGCAAAAAACTAGCGCTCATTTCAAAGCGGTTTTAAAAATATGGCCCCAACACCAACCTCATTTTTTGTCAACCTGAGGTCCCAGCCATCATGTAACTAAAGGTCTGAATTGCCTACACTTGTTTGTGAGTTAATGGGCCCTCACATGTATCCGTGTGAGCTGGGCGGCCCCTTACCGTCTTATAGAAAAACAACAGTGTCCAACACGGTGAACAATCAGCACAAATTGTCAACGGCCGCATTGATTTTTTTTTTGTCACCGGGCTCATCCGTCGGTCGTCCAATTTCTGGGACCTGTCTTATGGGGCAATCACATGTATCCGTGTGAACATGTATCCGTGTGAGCTGGGCGGCCCCTTACCGTCTTATAGAAAAACAACAGAGTCCAACACGGTGAACAATCGACAAAAAATGTCAACGACCGCTGCGGCATTGACTTTTATTATTTGATTTTACGACGTTGCCACACATGTGTTTACGCAATTTCAATCTTTGAAACCGATTTATTAACAGCGGGGTTTTTTTGTATTCTATTGTTTATCAACCCACGTCATTCTGAATTTACGACCTCAGTAAAAAGAGGGAAACAATATCTGAATGATTAACGAGCGGAGTGGAGTGAGCGTCGCGCCTTTATTCGGAGTGGATGGGGTTATGTGAGATTTCACTAAAATAGTACAATATTGGCGGTAAATTGTATTACACCTCATAAATATTCATGAACTAATCATGCCAATTCCTAACACAAGTACTATTTCCCTACAACCTCATCCCCAGAGTCACAGTGAGGTGTAATAAAACAAATACTACATGGTATGATCGGGGCAATAGGCCACACTATTTTCCCTCGGTACTGGCTACGGGCCTGGGGGGAGGCACTCAAAAAGGGGGCTACAGAACTGAACTGAGTGGATTTTATGATGACAAATAGGGTCTAAGGAACCGATTTTTTTCAAAAAAAGTAGGTCTTGAGAACTGACCTATAGTCAATCTTAATTAGCAAGAACGCAAATTTTCGATTTTGTTTTGGCTTTAGAACGCAAAACTTTCAATGAATTGGGGCTTTGGAACGCGCAAAATTTCGCAATTTTTGAATTTTCAATCAAATTGGGGTCTTAAGAACTGATGCAGGCTCAAAAGGGGGTCATAAGAGCTAGCAGCAGAGGGTGAAAAAGGGGGTCTCCAGCGCGGCACATACCTATACCCTTCAGTGCCCCCCCCCCCCGGCCCCTCACCCTTCGGGTTTGGGGTAGATAGGCCCGTAACCAGTACCTAGGGAAAATGTGTGCTCTATTTCCCCTCTACCATGTAGTATTTGTATATTACCGATTAAACTTAATCTATTTCAAGTAGGACTACTTGATAACGTTGATAGGATAGTCGTCTGTCATCAATAAAGTCGATCAGTGAGGAGCAATAGAGACAATCTTGTGTCATACCAATACCAAGGGAATCCTTGCAATCAGACGAACAATTTGAGATATCATTTTTCAAAATCGGACCAAGTTTAAATTTTGACCCCATATGTAAAGGTCAACGACCTTTTTACGTTTTACCCGATAACTCGTTAACCAAACATCGGAAGTAGTGCAAACTATACTTTTTCGGAATCCTTGTGCTCAGCCGAACAATTTGGTGTGATTTTTAGCTTAATTAAAGCCATTTGATTTTTTGGGCCCCTGTATGGCGGCCATTTTGGAATTTGCGCTATAAAAGAATGTTCCCGCCACTTTTGAGAAATGCATGGGAGCTCATTTTCTTTTAAAATGGTTCTAGTTGACAAATTCACTAAGAAACTAAGGTAGGAAGAAAATGGTCACGGAATCCAAGATAATGACTCTACTATAAAGACCACCTGCCTTTCCCGCTTTGTAAAATGGTCCAGAAAAAGGTCTCTGTGTCTGAATTAAATGTTTCAGTATTCAAGCTTAACAAGATGGCCGTACTTTTATCATACATTTTGGCTGATATAAATTATGAAATTTAACCATTTTGGCGGCCATTTTGGACGCCATTTTGAATAACCTCTTAGCATACTCAAATTAATTTTGGTAACATCCTAAATATGTTTTAGGACCATGAAAAGAAGTTCCAAAAGTAGTTTTGGGGGAGTCCTGGGAGTGCGTGGAAGACACTCCCTTTATTTTAAATCTTACCATCTTAGACCATTTCAAACTATAGTTGGCTGATTTATGCAAGCATCGCATGACAGATTAAACAACTAGCAAAACTGAGAAAAATGCCCTTTTGTATTCTTTTTTTGTCTTTAATTTCTTTATATTTAGCAGCTTTAAGTACGGATTATGGAAACCTTACTATCTAAGCACTCAATGATGGAGAGCTGTAAGGGGTCGTCCATACTTTTCGCCATTTACAGATACGTACAAAGCGATCGTAACGAGGGAGGGGTACATTAAGCGTACGTTACAGTAAAAATGTATTTAAGGACCCTAAAAGGCACCACAAAAATGTTGGTTTGGTTTAGTACTGGGAGGAATGCACGTGAACTAAACTAAATCACCCAACTAAATCACCCAACTAAATCACTGGCTGAGATTAATTACTTCCTTTAAAATATTACACCACAACACATTTTCCATCCCTAGTGATTCTTGAAAATAATTATCAGATCCAATGAACTTGTTTTGGTTACTTTTACGTCGTGAGCAAGAGGGGGTGTCACGCTTTAAAAGTACAATGTCTAACTTTGTCGGACCATTGAATTTCGAAAGGAAAACTTTGCACCTAGGGCATTTTGGCTCTGATCCCTCATTAAATCAGATGTAGGCATAATGTTGGAACTAGTTTGATATGACATTTGCCACACTTAAATTTGCATTGAGAGTATTATACTGCCCAAGCAGAATGTTGCATCATGGGAAATACATATATTAAGTATGAAAGACAAACAGACACACTAGCTTTCATTTAGAAGCAAAATAAACAACACTTGAGTAATTGAATGATCAAAAAAATGTTTTATTTTGATATTATTTTCTTATAAAATGAAATATATCACTGATTTATATGTGTATATTGGATTGCTTCAGATGGCCAAAAAAGCGATGTCTCAAACATTTCATCAGCAACCTGTTTCCTCTTTACAATATCTAAAAAAGGAGAGAGAAGACCAACAATTTCATGAACTATACCTATGAGTTAAAGATACTCATGAAATCACTATATTAAAACTATTTGAAAGCTAATATAAGGCAAATAAAGTGTTGTGTTGCCCTCAACGACCGACCTTAAAATCTAAAAAAATCAGAGTCACATTTTTTTTTTTATAAAAGATTTAAATTTTGCCAAATTTGTCAAAATATTACTATTTTTGGGGTTGAAATGAATAAGTTTGCTTACATAGATTGCTATCTATTATTATTCCTAGTACCATTAGTCAAATTGACATTTCCCAATTTTGTCTTGTCATGAACCGCGGTCTGTCACTCAGTAATATTTGTCAGCAAAAAAAAAGAAGAAAAAAGAAAGAAAGAAAAAAAAGCGGAAAATCGCACAACCTACCAGACTTCAAGATTGTTGGCACTTGAGGGCAACACAAGAATTTTTGTTTTGCCTAATTCAATAGGCGTTATAATCAGTTGAATGGTGATGAACCTCATCCATTCATGGATATCTTACTCGTGTAACACCCAAAAACGCAAATTTCAAAAAATCTGCCAGCTTGTTTTCCAAATATGTCTGAGACTAACCTTTTGTTAGCCAAAATTTAAGTTGAACCTTTTTAGCCAAAAGTTCACATCATCATCATCATCATCATCATCATCATCATCATCATCATCATCATCATCATCATCATCATCATCATCATCATCATCATCGTGTTATATCATCAATACAAAACTCGGCAAAATTATAAATACATTGAACTACATAATTATCATCTCAATATCATCAGTTAGGCCTATAGCATCATCATAATTGTTTTTCTTCAGGTTACAACATATTGTCGCTGTTCTGTCAAAAACCTTGTATCGCCATCCGGCCCTTCAGTATGTATAAAGTAATACTTCCTATGTATAACCATTGTGCTGTCTACTCTAAACATATTCAAGGGCCAATAACACACTGATTAAAAGCTTGTATGTGCTTTTGCCCCTGAACAAGTATAAAGCAACATTTCCTATGCACAACCGTTGGCCAGTTTTACTTTATACATGCTGAAGAGCTGGATAAACATACAAGGTTTCGACAGAACAGCGACGATTCTCCGTTTACAATACATAATAATATCAAACTAAATACACCCCATGATCAGCAACAGTTTTATATAGTATGTTGACGATTATTTTCTTGTTTGCATAATTCAGATTACATACAACCATAAGATACAGGCTATAGATACGTACAGACCGCTCATCTCGAGGTAAAAATCTAAAAAATCTAAACTGGGAAAGTCGCTTCTACAGTATCAAACCAACTACAGGGTGTCTCAGAAAAAAATACAACGCTCCGTTTCGTGAACGTAACTTCCAAAATAAAAATCGGAACAGAAAATATTAAACTGCAAAATAAAGTCCTATTAGTTGGCTATAATTGAGAGAAAATTTCATTCGATTCGGCTCAGTGGTTACGGAGAAATGAGCGATTACGTAAAGGTAGGTATAGAACCCTTCCATCCAAGTTTGCTCAAATTGAGTGATTCTGACAGCACACACAAGAAATGAATCGATACTTCTCTCGAAGATAATGATCATAACTTTTTTTAATGTTCTCTGTTTGTCACTCTTCTTAATATGCCAGCTGCTAACCAAGTTCAACATAATATTGCACATGAAAGTTATTGTGGTTATTTTTCCACTAAGGTTTAAAACTTGATAAAAGTTGCAATTGTTGAAATTTTCTATCGCCTATTTTGCGCGATAATTCAATCTGTAGTCACAATTGAGAATAAAATGATGGTAAGTTAGGTTATTTAACTAAATTGCACACTGTCAATTATTCAACATAAAGTATTGCGCATAGGTTTATCGAGGTTTCTTTTCCTCATAATTATTTTCAACTTGGTCATATTAGAATATAACAAATCTTCATCTTAAGTTCTTTAAATTTTTGCCCAAAAGTTTATGGAGCAACAACAAAATGCTCATTGTCCAGCAGACCTGCCTTCCACCTGATGTCCATTAAGACATATGCAGCGTTGTGCTCTTTCTGCCATATGGTGAACAGCACGACGAACTATCCTGGTTCTGTGTAAGGCTGTTACTTCATTCTAGATTCTTTGCTGTAGCTCTTGAAGTCACATAAACCTTCGCCTTGAGATAGCCCCACAAGCAGTAATCACACGGCGTTAAATCAGGGGAACATGGAGGCCATTCAACAGCATGTCCTAAGCCGATGACTCGGTTCGGAAAGATTTGAAGAAGTCTGTTCCTTACAACATTAGCCCTATGGGCAGGAACTTCATATTGGCACCAGCAGAGCCGTGGAACAGATCCATTACGCCCTTGTCCATACAAACGGTGGAGTTCAGGTGTCACAACTTGATCAAGCATATTAAGATATGCAGCTGCTGTAATATTTCCAGGGAAGAAATGTGGGCCCTCGATACAACAAGTTGTATTGTTGTTGTATTGTTGTTGTATTGTTTATTATGAATGTCTCGATGGATTATTGCTAATTACTCTAATGATTTGAAGAATTGCATTAATCAAGGTATTCAATGGTGCTATCTACATTATTTGAGAATAGAAAACCATACCTGCGCAAATGAAAATCAGTATATTACGCAAACTTGGATGGGAGGGTTCTTCACCTACTACTATATAATCGCTAATTTCTCCGTAACCAGTGAGCTGAATTGAATGCGTTTTTTTTTAAATTATAGCCAACTAATTGGACTTAAATTTGCAGTTTAAATTTTTCTATTCTAATTATTATTTTGGAAGTTACGATCACGTAAAGGAGCGTTGTATTTTTTTCTGAGACACCCTGTATACATACACAATGCAATAATAATGATAAGGTTTGTTATACATGTACTACGGATTGTGTTACTTGTTGGGTTGAGTCGTTATATCGTCGCTATTCTTTCAAAACCTCGTATCTCCAAAATAAATTATTTTGAATTAGGATGAAAAAAAGAAAAATGGAGATACGAGGTTTTGAAAGAATAGAAACGGAAAAACTGCCATAAACCAGTCCGTATATCAATTCAAGCCATTTGCAATAACATCTCACCTGTAGTTCACACATTTGCTGCGAAATATCAAGAAAGTTGGAAGTTTCCCCTCAGCACATGGTCAGCACTTGTGTTTCAAAACCTCGTATACGACCTACATACGAGGTTTTGAAACATAGGTGCTGAAAAAGCCAAATTTGTCTGCCTTCTGATTGGCTGTGACAAATAAAAACATTACAATCATTTGCATAATGTCTCTGACATCATGATAAACACAAAAAATCAATTTCGAGGTAAGTTGGAGATACGAGGTTTTGATTGAATAGCGACGACATGTTATTTATACCTGACTCAAATTTGTCTCTATCAATTTCATGGAAAACGGCCTCGATACTAAGGAAAATGCAATTTGAATGGCCAAACGGACCGTTTTTTATTCCTGATTTTGTATGACATCGTCAATCTGGTATTTGCAACACCATCCCCAATGCGCAACCCCGTGTAACATGATGTTTAATGCATGAACTTGGCACCCGCGGGGACTTACTAAAATGACTAAATGAAATTGATCGCACGTGCAAGTGATGTCATTTTTATACTAAAAACGCAGTGTGAGAAAATATATGAAAAATCTAGTTACGGTTAATATTCGTTCCCAAAATGTTGCTCAACGGCATGAATATTAATTTCAACATAGTATAACAATCTTTGGGGTAGTTAGTACGGGAAAATAGGTTTAGCAATATTTTAACGTATATATTTCAAGCAAAACTTCAACACAACGTTCTTTCACTTTGCGCAACATTCAATCACAATGACGGCGACCTACGGTATCTGCGCATTGCAAACTCAGTACAAAAATAATATTTGACCGAGTTTGCAGTGTGGCAACCAATGCGACAATATTGGAACTTTACATTGACAATCTGCCCCAGCAGGAGAAAGAGATCAAAATCAGCAGTGTGAAGAGTAAAGCAGCAATGTCGCAAACTTATGAAAAATGAGGTGTTTTGTTTGTGTTTGGACTTTAATTCACAGTATTCATGCCGAATTTATATTCCCAAATACAATATCCGTATTAAAATATTCCCAAATACAATATCCGTATTAAAAAAATAATAATTAAAAATCCGACCTACCGACCCTACCTTTTGAGGACCCTCTATGGACAAACAAACATCTTCTTTTTTTTTGCCTTAACAATGAGCATTAATATAGCGTTCTTACACATTATACAATGGTACCTCAGCGCTTAACATTAAACACAGTGTTAAACTTCAAATTGCACGGGACGGTGGAATTTAGTGAGTTGTTAACATCTTAAAATGAGTCACTGATGAGTCATGCCTGGTGTGACGCAGTACATTGTTCCAGAAAAATGGACTGGAGGCACAAAATCCTCTCTTCACGGTAGTCAGACGAGTTTCAGATATAGTGAGTGTCGAGGCAGAACGAAGACCACTTCTTTGGGGACATATTTAGTAGTACGATCCTTTAGATAAGAAGGCGCGCCGTCATTCAAACAATTATATACAATAGTCAATATTTTGAACTTAATGACCTCAGATGTACTCTGGAACAATCTTCCATACAACATTAAATATACAATTCTGAAAAACTGTTGACCAATTCAAGTCAAAACATGTTTGTTTGATCGTAACTTAGATTTCCATGTTTTCACTCTTGTTATGGGTCGTAATCATGTAACATTTGTTGCATGTTGTTCTTTGAATTATAATCTATACACAGCTGTCTGTGTTGTTTTTGTTTATGCAGCGCATTGAGACATAATGTGTAATGCGTTTTATATCATAAATATTATTATTATTATTAGTTAAAATCCTAAGGATGAGCTTTATGCTGAATGGATAACATTTACTTTACCTATAAGGCAATCCATCGTATATAATTCATATCATTGACATGGCCCAAATCAATATTATGTTTAAGGGCTAACCATTACATGGGCCAACAATGCATGTTTACACGGGTAATTGGTTTTCACATCTCCTTCATGTCCTTGTGATTATGAAGTCATCACAAGACTTCAGAATGTGCAACGTACTGCAGCACGGTTGGTGATGAGAAAAAGAAAGTATGACCCTACACTGCAAAAAGGTTGCTTAAATATTTACTCAACATTTTACACAACGTTGTTGAAGTATGCAACCGCTTAACAGTTGCGTAAAATTTACCCAACACCGTTGGATAACATGTTTTCACCAACAGTTGAACAATTCCAGTTACTCAACAGTCACACAATTTTAATTACACAACAGTTGGGTATTATTAATTAACCATTTGTTGGGCATTTTGTGACTGTTGCTTAATTTGTGAATTGTTTTCATTATATATTGAGCATTTTTGTATAGCAACTGTTGCTTAATTGATCAAATATAGCCATATGTTGGGTATTTTATTTGTGTCAAGTTTTTATTATCAACTGCTCACAAAAAGTTAGGACACTTTTTTTAATCAAGTATATCTTTATTATTTATTACCCTCTCGTATCATGTTGCATATCAATGGAAAGCTGAAGTATTCTTCTTTAAAATGATACCAAATGTGCAATGATGACATGTTGCTGGACTTGGCCACATTAATGAGAATGAGACAAGGTCACAAATCAAATGTGCCAAAATTAGCAATTTTGTGTTACTTTGTGAACAAACAAATTGACACTGTAATGAAAACAAGCAAGACAACTTACTTTATTGAGACAAGAACTGAGTTCAGTAACAAGTGGATGATCCGAAGGCGTTGATGACAGCCTGGCACTTCATGACCTTCCACCTGTTAAACCAGTCTTGCAAATACCCAAACAATGTTTTTCTAAAGAGATGAGGGTTAACTTGTATGTGTTGTGCTCACTGGTGCAAATCTTTGTGTAAACCATTTATGGTTCTCAAGCATGACCGGTTTGATTATTGATCATTACCTATTGACTATTTAGTACAGATAACGGTAATTTTGGCACATTTGATTTGTGACTTTACCTCATTCTCATTCATGTGGCCAAGTTCAGCAACATGTAATCATTGCAAATGTGGTATAATTTTAAAGAGAAACACTTCAGCTTTCCATTGATATATAACATAAACAAAGAGGGTAATAAATAATAAATAATATACTTGATTAAAAAAAGTTTCCTAACTTTTTGTGAGCAGTTTATATTAAGCATTTTTGTATTTAAAAAAAAGTGAATTCTGGGCGATGCAGCAGAGCTACATACATCACTTCCTCCCGGTAGTGAACCGGTAACTTGTAATGGGAATTCTAGGCGATGCAGCAGAGCTACATACACTATTCCCGTTCGGTAGTGAATCTGTCATTTACTTTAACATGTTATCAAATTATAGGCTTATACATGATATCTGACATCTCTTATCAATGGTGTTATTAGTATATTACTGTGAACGTTTGCCAAACGTAGTCTTGCTATCTGGGTATGAAGGTATAAATAGTCCATATTATATAATACATAAACAACATATTTATGTGATTCTTTTGGTGCAAAATAGATCACATGACATAAACTATTCAGTATATGTCCATGTAGTGTATTTTTGGCTATAAAAATCGACTATTCAATATTCATCGCTAGCGACGTCGCTATAACACCGTTGAAATGATATTCATAAACAAATGATGTCAAACAAGGATGGCAATTTTAAACTATTTGTCAGTGTATTCCGTTAGGATGCCAAGACAGAATAAATCTTATTGTGGTCCTGCGCTGCAAAAAGGTTGTTTAAATATTTACTCAACATTTTACACAACGTTGTTCAAGTATGCAACCGCTCAACTGTTAAGTAAAATTTGCCCAACACCGTTGGATAACATATTTTCACCAATAGTTGAACAATTCTAGTTACTCAAAAGTTAGTCAATTATATTCACTCAACAGTTGTTCAAGTATGCAACAGCTCACGAAATTGGCTTTTTTTTGGACAACACTTGCCTAAAATTCACATGTGCGTAACTTGCATCAACTGTTGCGTGATTGTCCTCAATGCTCATGCAACAGTTGCCAAAGTGGAATATTTTTACGCAACATATTTTAGCAACAGAAACAGTTTCCACCAACATTTTAAGGACATTGTTTTCGACGAATTGCTCAACGCTGGGGATTTTTTACTTTTATACAACGCCTAACTTTCTACATATTGAATGAATTTTAATCAACACGTCAACCAACGGATGATAAAAGTACTTTTAGCAACGTATTTTAAGCAACCTTTTTGCAGTGTATATATCAAGATCTTGTTCACCTGCATTGGCTTCCAATTGAGTATAGGATTGATTTCAAGATTTTAGTCCTCACATATAAATCTCTCCATCAACAAACACCGGACTATCTTGCAAACTTGCTCAATGTTCAGACTGGTCGCAGGCGTCTACGCTCCACCTCCTCTGCACCACAGTTGGTTGAACCCAGAACTCACCTTATCACATTTGCTGATCGTGCCTTCTCATCCTATGCTCCTAGTCAATGGAACCGGCTTCCAGATTATATAAGAAATGCAGATTCCATCAACATATTTAAACGACTTTTAAAATGTCATCTTTTTGAACATGCTTTTGTAAAGTAGTTTTCTCTGTATTACATTGTGCCAAAGCGCCGTAGTACAAGTTTCTTGGTTCTGGCGCTATATAAATTTCAGTGATTGATTGATTGATTGATTGATTGTGCGGGGATTTACCGAAGTGTGGCACATGCTTGGTTCCATCCGTGTGCAAACTGATGACGTTAGTTTTACCGTCGGGTGGAATCGGCATAGCCTAAAATGATTTCCCAGTTGATAACTACAACTGAGGAATCAGGGGCATCAACATACATTTGCTGTAGGGACGTTAGACATAAATGAGCATTAACAATTTGTTGATGCTCAATTGCAAATGCCCAAAACTGTGAATTTACTCTGACGCTCCAAGCAAAACATAACATGAGGTCGTTTTATCAGCATCGGTTTAGTTGGATTGGTAGCCGTGACTTAGAGGTACACCGGTCGATATTGATCATCGGTGGGGGGGCGGCCCTATTCGGGCCTTCTCGGGTTCGGGCCCTACTCTGGTTCCTATTGGTAAATCAGAAAGAATGTCTTCGTGTTCGTCTTACTACACCAACGCTTTCCTCCTCGTCATCGATAATAACCTCCCACGCAATAACGGCGGAATGGAAACGATAAAGCGCCAACAACGGGTAGAAAACCAGCGATATGGTATTGGCCATGTCCTCGTGAAATATATCGTTCATAACCGGATTCAATAAAGAAGGGCATTTTTTACTGTAGCTGAGACAGATTCCCGTCTGTAACCAATCGCTAAAGTTCAGCACAACGATGTACAGTAAGCATTTCTTAACCGCCTTCTGTATGTCTCTGGAGCGCCTTCGCTGAACTTCAAGAAGTAGGTGTGTCTGGAGTAACACCTGGAGGATTATGCAGCAAGGAATTACCAGCAGGGTGGCATCCATAGCTTTGGTTTCTCCTATGGTCATGTTGGTGCTTGGGGTAATGTTGGAGGAGAGAAATAAGCTATGTTGTTCATATCCAAAAAATTGAACGTTAGTAGCGTCTTTTGATAACTCAAGTGCAGCCGCAACAATTCGAATTATGTAGTAACCTAATACGGGAATAGTTGTCAGTATCAAGATATACCCGCTAATATTCCCAGAAGACGACGACGAGGTTTCCACCGTGCGATTCGTCGATGAAAGTTGGAAAATGGCGAATATCGTGCAACTCGGTAGGAAAAACGCGAAAAACACCAATTGGCTTGAGCTTTCGCTCATCACCCCGTCAAAAATGGCATGGCTGTATGCCGTTGTCTCAGAATCACATTGTATGATCAAATAAGGCACTGTTGACCCAATCGTGTACATAACGGCAAATGTAACTGCGATAATCAAGTGACTTATCCACCAAGTCGAACGCCATGAAATCGGTTTGGTGTTACTGGTAACCGATGCTTGTTTCTTAACGAGCGTACATGTGTCCCATAGTTCGTAGAGTAAGCCGATTGAGATGGTCAAATATTCCACGTAAAACGGTTCAAAAAATGGAACGAGCCGTTCCAATGGAGCTTCTTTTCCCGTTTCATCGTCTTCGGCACTGTTTGTGGTCTCATTGTCGTTATCATGTGTAGTCCATAGGGGCTCGGTGGTATCTGAAACCCACAGCAACACATGGCTACCTATCAATGCCGCAATGGCGTACTCGTGCAATAATGGGCGGCGATGAATGCCCTTATGATTTTCATAGATGAACCAAGAATACATGATCATCTGAATGACAATTGCGCACAGCCAACTGATGTATAGTGATAAGTTGATGTCCAGTACAGGTCCTTTATTTTTATATATATGATTTGACAGGTGCAGCGCGGTCATTGCGATACTCCCAATTCCAAAGATGAAAATCTGTAAAAGACCTGGGCATTTAAAAATGACGAAGATGATGAAGTCCTTTGTGTTTCGCCACCAAGTCTTCAATATCTCGGTGATAGGTTTCTCAGCGCCGGAACGTTGCATGGTGACGTATTTCCAAATGATGTAGGCTCCCGATATGAGTAATATGATGAAGGAACAGCACACACGCCCGGTGATGGGGACTAAATGATCCGTGTCATGGTCAGTAAGAAAAATGGGCAGTAGACCAAAGGCCACACCAATGCTCCCGATGAAAGTTGCACACAAGACGTGAGACGGTTGGATACCGTACGATGCTTTGGAAGGTATCATGTTGATTGCAACTTCCGGGATTGTGCCCGGTAATGGTGCCATCTCAGGATTTCTGTCTATTGGAACTGCTTCGTATTGCTGTTGATCCACCTGAAAAAAGAACACATAGCTTGCATATTTAAAGGGCATTGAGAGATAGATGTGGGAGGGCGCCCTCAATTGTCATAGAAATTGGGTGTTTTGCACCAAAGTAATACTTAGTTATATACTAACCACCGTCTGAAATTTAATTCGCAGTCAATCATGTAACATTTCATAACTTGATCGAAATTATCAGCAGAATTCGGCACATATGGCTACACCTGAATTTCTATGAAGCGCCATCACTACGTACATCTATTGAAACAATTATTTGTTAACAAAATTTTTCTCACCAATTTCTCCATGCCACTTTAAGAATATTCACTCGATTTTTTAACTTTTCAATTGTTGAGAACAAGTATTTCCCTATCCAGAAAGAAATGAGTTGTATTAAAGTTTGCCGTGTGACTGGTTTGGAAACTGGGGAAATTCAAGTTAAGATTATGGTTACAACCCTGAGAAAATACAAGTTAAGAAGGTCGCAAGCATGGGGAAATACAAGTAATGAAAGTCACAAACCTTGGAAAATACAAGTTAAGAAGGTCACACCCCTGGGAAAATACAAGAAAAGAAGGTCACAACCATGGGAAAATACAAGATAAACCTGGTAAAATACAAATTAATTAGGTCACAAACCTGGGGAAATACAAGTTGATATAAGTTAAGAAGGTCACAACTTATAATATTATTGTATCCATCCTAAAGTTACTTTCCCTACTATTCCCGCGGTGCTATATCCAGAGAATATTGCGTTTCATTTTAAGGGAATTAATCTTTCATTCGAATATAGAAACACCTTGAACGGATTGTGGTGGTGGTTTTTTCTTTAATTTGGCGTGGAAAACACATCTTGTAACATGCTATCGAATCTAATTATCGCGTTGGAACAACACATATTGACCATTATTATTAGGTAACAATAACATTACTCAAAGGGACATTGAGATGTATCGATATACTAAATGAGCTTATAACGTAAAGATAATCATCAACATAGCCCAAATCTAAAATGTCATACAATTCCGACATCGCCTTCATGCAAAATGAGCAAATAACGGCACTTCCGGGTTGAGATTTGCCGCGAAAGTATGCATGTAAAACAATCGCATAACTTCCGAATTCAGCACCTAGTTTCGATATGATCATGTATCGAAACTAAGAAAATCATGAAATTTTATATGATCAACGGCGAATGTTGGTAAACTGTTTCAGATGGTAGTTAGAATATGCCTAAGTATTACTTTGATGCCAAAAAACTGATTTCCAGGATATTTGAGTGCGCACTCCCATACGTATCTCTCAATGCCCCTTTAAAGAGGAAAATCTTCTCGTTTAGGCTTTAGCATGGTGACAAATGAATGGACAAAAAGTGCACCATTTGTTCTCAAACAATCAACTTGAGTCTTATATACCGTATTATTCTATCTATTAAATCAAGGAGTTATTGTAGTACACAATAATATCACTTTTCAGTGTTTCGGATAAACCTGTCCATCGTCATCACCTATATAATTTTCAAATTGTTCAACATGCATACACTCTTAGTAGTGTCGAATCAGAAACCAAGAAACTAAAATACTCGGAGTGTATTGAAAGTGTCTAATATATTCCGCGTGCGCGCTGTTCAATTCGCGCACCACGCGCTTTGTTTTGATTCGTTGTTTAGACATCGCGGTTTCGCCGATTTTCACTGCGGGTGTAATTAGCACACTTGTTAACCCGTTTTTAATCATTATGACATAGATCAACATTATGCTCAAATTGTGAATTTTGATTTGTACAGTGTCGCGTATGAATTATATAGGTCAATACATGCGTATGTTTTGTTTCTCGAAAATCAGACAAATCAATGCACTTGCGCAAAAGTTGATATGCTCATAATAGCGCTCCCCCTGCAGGGTCGTGCCATTAATCAAACACCCCCATCCATAGATGAACAGTTTTTAACTATGTTAACAAGATGTCAGTGCAATTAATGCCAGACGTAACATAATACCGATATGAGGTTTTAAGTAATCAGCGGAATTTGTTTTCTTCATATATTGGACACCCTGTATAATAAAATCGGGCAATTTGAACGAATTGTTCCTTTCTACCAGGAAGGTATGCTTATACACTTCATGTATTTCTAACAAATTCAACATTTTGGACAAAATCTGTGTCCACCAATATCAGGAATATGAGCCTTCGAACTAGTGGACCAATCCGACCAAGTACTGGAAATAGAAATAGGATGACAAGATAAAAAAATATAAACTCACCACATCTGTCAGCAATAATTCGTGTTCAGTTGCCATGGCGACGACGGTTATAAACTTCTTTATCACTAATAAATGAAGCCCAAGTTGTCTTAAAATCCTGAAATTATATTAATGTTTAATAATATAGTGGTAGTAATAAGCGCTAACCGTGTTAGCGCCTGTCCGTGTTGATGTTCAATGTTTTTGAGACCTGGGTTTTCCCTAGGTGGTTTCCTGGGTGGATTTCCCATTGAAAGTGTTTGTATCATTTATTTATAGCACCGTAAAATACAGGGTATCCCCAGACTGATTTATACCTGGAAAGTTGCAATTATTTGGCTATAACTACCATGTGTGTTATTATGATATCAACGTGCAGTTACATTTATTTCTTTAGGAATTTTAGATTTTTAAAAATGGTCGTCTCTATTTTTGTTAAAATAGTATTCCAAGTTTGAGTTCGACCAATCTTTTTGAAAATCTTATCAAACCACAAACTATGGTCGGCACAAAGGTCTGTTGAAAAGTTATGCAGGTCATTTGCTGTGCCTTGTTTTAACTTCTTTAAACAATTGATCAAACAAACAACTGTTTATTTTTATGAAGCAATATGTGCATGATGTAAAGGAATTGGTCGATCATTCATGTACATCCCGGGTAGCTGAAACCTACCTCATCCCCTTGTATCACCCTGTACATATAATGTATGAACATTTTGTAATGTTCTATGGGAAAACCCGATCACATGTCTTGATCATGTGTTTTTGTATTCGATGTGTAGTATTCAATTACTATTGCGTGATACGGGATTTTTAGTTGACAACATACTTTCCCGAAGTAATGTTGATCTCTGAGTCGGTTCATGGAAATACGGAAGTCGATACTATGGCATGCTACCATTCAACATGGATAGTAAGTGTTACCAGAGTAGCCCATTCAAACACTAATCGAACCGATTTTGGGTCATATTTTGACCAAAATGTACTAATTGTTCAAGGATTTTAAATAATGACTAAATTAATTAATAAATAAATAACTTATTATTGGTTTTATTAATCAAAAACTGATAAAGCCAAAGTTTCAAGACTAATGTGAGTGGAAGGAAGGGTAGAAGAACAAAAAAAATGAAAGCATATAGTGCCGTGCGTGGGGATCGAACCGGGATTCTGTGATATATAATCAAAGGACAAGGTATCCAAGCCACGGTAGTATTTGTGTTAAGAGATGTGTTATCATTGTATATTAATATTAATAAAGTTCAGCTTTTTTTTTTATATACGGAAAACACGGTCAAGATATTTGTCTGAGTCCAGCATGTCCAGAACCTTATTGAGTAAACGTTACTATTAATATTGAATTTAGGAGGAGTTATTCTGAACTCTACTTAAGCATGGTTAATTAATTTGATTATTTAAGAATGTTTTCATAAAATAAACTTCCTAAGAAGCGCCAAGATTTACAGTTTGACTTAGGGTCTATAACTCTATATCATAAAGACCAACTCCGAAATTCTTTAACGATATTCCTAAAAAGAGTTAAAATCTTAAGAAGACTTAATCTTCATAAGATTAATCTTTTAGTTTTTAGGACCCTGGAAAGTAAGTCTTTTACTGTAAATCAATGACCATTATAAGAGAGAGAAAGGTGTTAACAAATTGATCATGCACCTTCACGTGTATGAGTGGCCATAGTATAAACAAATATGTGTAAGGTTAGTCGTCTAAGGTAACACGTTGTACGCGTATTAAGGTTACACGTAATACGTATAAAGTTACACGTGGAACGTATAAGGTTAGACGTCTATGATGTATCTTAGACACCTAAGATAACATTCTCGATTTATTCCGACAACAATTGTGACACTTTGGATTTTATATTTTGCAAACAAGTATTAATTAAAGAAACCTGGAAGGGTGGAAGGTGGGGAGGATGGAAAAGGAAGGACAGAATAATTATATTGGATATCCTACAAGCTTTTGCTATACGGAATAAACCCTATTTGTAAACTGTATTTGCTCATCTTCAACGTGTGTGAGATGATATCTTAGACGACTAACCCGTACACTTTTTTGTTTATACTATTGCCACTCATACACGTGGAGTAGAAATCATGCCGTATAATGTGAAACGATCCAGTGGCGTAGCCAGGTTATTCATATTGGGGGAGGGGGGCGAGTACTGAAAATGAACCGACAAGAATGTTTTGAGTGAAGACACTTTCGCGTAGCGCGCGATTTTTTTTGACTATACACCTATTTGTGGCACGATTGAGGTACATTTTGGCTCTAAACAAGCTTGTACCAACGAATATTGCATTTAGGTTACTGTTATTTTTTCATACGTGTACTTTTGACCATCATCATTCCATGATTCCTCTGGTCAAATGAACCGACAGTGCCAATCTCAACCGACACGACGTCAATATAGGGTGAGTCAAAAAGACTGCAATAGTGGAAAGAAGCCATTTTGTTTTCAAAACCAAAATTAATTTTAAAACTGTTTAAACGATGCAAGAATGATGTATTTAATCCTAACTTTGTGTGAAAAAATGAAGTCGATCGCATTTTTCGTTTGTCTTTGGTGACCCTCTTTGTTGCACAACCAAATTTACCTGTTTGTCCACGAGCACAGTGATTTTCATTTGAAATGGCACACATTGCATTTTCATATTTGAATATCCCGCCAACAAAAAAATGGAAAATGTCAGTTTTTTTATTAAAATTTAGAACATTATACGCTTTCACAGCATGGGTATGATTATAATTGATTATGTAAACAAGAAGGATGCATCAAATTCCAATAACATCACAAATGAACTCAAGTTTCCAAATTTGAATGGGAGACACGTTTTGCGATCTGATGCATATTTTGGGTATCTCGTGGACAAACGTGTGAAATGGGTGCACTGGTCAAAAGGTTTACCAAAGGCAAACGGAAAATGATATTGACTTCATTTTTTCACACAAAGTTAGGATTAAATACATCATTCTTGCAACGTTTAAAAAGTTTTAAAATTCATTTTGGTTTTGAAAACAAAATGGCTTCCTTCCACTATTGCAGTCTTTTTGACTCACCCTGTATGGGCGATCGCCCCCCTCGCCCCACCCCCCCCCCCCCCCCCACCCCCTCCCCCTGTGGCTACGCCACTGAAACGATCACTCACCCATTTTTAACAATTTAAATTATACACTGTCAATTCACTAAAACCAATTAGTTAAAGGCTACGTCATATTAACCTATATTCACAGGAACCATGTTCTAAGTCAAATTAAATAAGTGTCAACAAAAAAAAACTAGAAAATGTACAACAATGTATTTATTTGTAGTTGGTCCTTTCATGGTTACGGAATAGAAACACTCTTGATCACAATTCTCCACATCTACACTGGCTACCTATCAAATCCCGCATCATGTACAAGATTCTCCGTCTTACTTATAAATCTCTACTTAGACTTTTACCGCTATTTTTACAAGCACTTATTCATGTATACATGCCTACACGCTCTTCTTCTCCATGTCTTTTTGTCCTCCATGAATCAGTTCTTAACACTTTCCAAGCGGCAGGCGGCTGCAGACGACATTCCAAAATTTCACAAAATGTTTCAAAAATGTCAAAATTATTGAATTTCAGTACCATATTTGGATTAACCATGAGAAATGCATTGAAATAAGTACAAACATGCCCAGTATTGGTTCAGTAATCCATGAGATAGACTTTGAAAATTGGGAAAGTTTTCTGAAAAATCTGTTTTGTATATGGTAAAACTAATAGCCGCGTGGAAAGTGTTAAGACCCTATTTTTCATTATGAAATTCTCTCAATTCAGTTCCCAAGACCCACTTTTTGAGACCATGGGTGGCACACCCGTAAACAAAATTAAGCCCCCCCCCCCCCCCCCGAGGGAGGGAGTCCTACTCGGGTTCCTGTTTGTAAATCAGAAAGAATGTCTTCGTCTTCCTACGCCAACTTCTTTCTCCTCGTCATCGATAATGATTTCCCACGCAATAACCGCGGAATGGAAACGATAAAGGATCAACAACGGGAAGAAAACCAGCGTTATGATACGAGCCGTGTCCTTGTGAAATATATCGTTCATAACCGGATGCAATAAGGAAGGGCAGTGTTTACTGAAACCGAGAAAGGCTCCCGATTGCGACCATATGCCGAAGTTCATCGCGATGATGTATATTAAGCACTTTTTAACTGCCTTCGGGATGTCTCTGGGGAGCCTTCGCTGAGCTTCGAGGAGTAGGTATGTCTGGAGCAACACCTGGAGAATCATGAAGAAAGGATATAGCAGTAGGGTGACATCCATAGTTAAGGCTTCTCCACACGTCATGCTGTTGCTTGGGGTAATGTTGATAAAGGAAAGACATATGCTCTGTTGTTCATTTTGATCAAATTGAACGTCGGTAGCGTTTTTTGATAAAGCGACGGGCTTTAGCACGGCGTGTAACTCGATTACAGCCGCAACAATTCGAATCATGAAGAAACCGAATTCGGCAATAGTTGTCAGTATCAAGATATACCCACTAATATTTCCCGAAGACGACGACGAGGACTTCACCGTGCGATTCGTTGAAAGTTGGAAGATGGCGTATATTGTGCAAATCGTTAGGAAAACCCCGACAAACACTTTACCCCAGTAAAAGCCCATTACCCCAGTAAAAACGAGATGGTCGTATGCTGTTGTGTTAGAATCACATTGTATGCTTACAAATGACATGGTTGACCCAATATGGTGCATTACGGCTAATATAATTGCGATAACCAAGTGACGTATCCACCAAGTCGAACGCCATGAAATCGGTTCGTTGATACTGGTAGCCGATGCCTGTTTCTTAACGAGCGTACAGGTGTCCCATAGTTCGTAAAGTAAGCCGATTGAGATGGTTAGATATTCCACGTAAAACGGTTCCAAAAATGGAACCAGCGATTCCAATAAAGCGTCTTTTTCCCGTTTCGTCGTCGTCGTCATTGTTTGTGGTGTCACCATCGTCATCATGTGTATACCATAGGGGCTCGGTGGCATCTGAAACCCACAGCCACATATGGGTACCTATCATTGCCGCAATGGCGTACTCGTGCAATAATGGGCGGCGCTGTATGCCCTTGTGGTTCTCATAGATGAACCAAGAATACATGACCATCTGACAGATAATTGAGCACGGCCAACTGATGTTTAGTATGTATAGTGTTAAGTTGATGCCCAGTAATACAGGTTTTTCATCTTTATATATATTGACCGCGCTCATTGCGATACTACCAATTCCAAAGATGAAAATCTGTAGCAGACCTGGACATTTCAAAATTACAAAGAGGATAAAGTCCTTTGTGTTTCGCTGCCAATTCTTTAATGTCTCGGTGATAGATCTCTCAGCACCGGAACGTTGCATGGTGACGTATTTCCAAATGATGTACGCTCCTGATATGAGTAATATGACAAAGGAACAGCACACACGCCCGATGATGGGAACCAAATGATCCGTGCCACTGGAATTCTTACCGTGGTCTGTAAGAAAAATGGGCAGCAGACCAAAGACCACACCAATGCTCCCAATGAAAGTTGCACACAAGACGTGAGACGGTTGGATACCGTACGATGCTTTGGAGGGTATCATGTTGAATGCAATATCAGGGATTGTGCCCGGTAATGGTGCTTTCTTAGGATTTCTGTCTATTGTAACTGCTTCGTATTGCTGTTGACCCGCCTGAAAAAAGAGAAAACATAGTTTGCTTATTTAAGAATATTCGCTCGATTTGTAACATTTTGAATGATTGAGAACAGCTATTGCCCTATCCAGAAGGTAATGAGTTTCATTAAAGGGTTTGCAGTCTGACTGTTTGGAAACTGTTTTGATTTTGTTAGGACAAAATCATGATCATAAGACTGCCCTTGTTCACTGAGCATAGGGAATAGCCATGTGAAGTTAGGTGCCACTTATATCTACTAACAGAATAGGGGACTCTGAAAATGTACTGCCAATATCAACTAAGGAAAAATTGATGATGACTGAAAAAGATATAGAATGTAAAGTATGGGGGTATAACATGAAGAATGGTGTATGGCAAGCACTTCTGAACCCTGGTGTATTTGATGACAGGGAACAGGCACAAAGTACACAGAAGTATGTTGGTGTGGGCTCCGGGGTGGGGTATTCATGTATATGAAATCATTTGAGTACCCCGGGGGTGAGAGCCTGCCGAATTGGGGCCAAATACAAATGTTTTTTTCTGCGCTGTTAAATTTAAGCGAAACGTGATGATTACAGTGCGTTGACTAAGGACCAAGTCACAACTCACAACCCTCGAATTCATTTAATTGAAAACAATTTGTTTTTCAGTAAGGTTAAGCCACTTAAATTAGAAGCCGATATGTTGTATTTAAATCAACGCTAGTCAATTCAAGAAGGTCTCAACACTGGGAAACTCAAGTTAAGAAGGTCACAATCAACATTAGTTTAAAAGGTTACATATATCGTAAAATACAATAGTTAAGAAGGTCACAACCCTCGGTAAATTCAAGTTAAGACGGTCACAACCCTCAGAACATCATGACATAAATTGCCCGCTTAGGAGCGCTATTAATTTGGTCTGGTAAACCTATTGTTATCAATTGCTACGAGAGGATTGCCTGGTTGTGTATTTAAATTCGGGGCGTGTACGAGCGGTACTTCTTGCTAACTGCATGGGTGAGTTCCCATATGTTGCAAATAACATCCACGCTCATGCGTTTAAACTACTCAATGGGCGTTGGAATACAGCCGGTTGGTTGCACACGATAATGATGTCATATAGCAACTAGCTTTGATGGAAGGCGAATAATTAAATTTGGTGCCAGCCGGTTTTTAGGGCACCAATTTATAGCGCTGCTAAGCGGGCCTTGTAGCGTAATGTCAAGTTAAGGAAGTCACAACCCTGTGAATACAAGTTACCCAACCCTGGGAATACAAGATAAGAAGGTTACAACACTGGAATATGAGGGGGAATCTGAATTGTATTTCAACAATTTAGGGGGAATCCGAATTTGTACCCACTTTCAATTGGTAAAATTAGTGTAAAATAGCAACTACAACAATTTACAAAGGTAGAAATTTGATAGAAATTGTATTGTTAAAACACTGTTAGCATCACAAGTGTCATACATTGCCTCTGTCATGGATATCCCCGATAAAACTATTATAAAACTCCGTAACATGTTCTTCAAATTTTTTGGGGGCAGAGAGGAAGCAGTCAAACGTAACACATTGATTGCCGATTACGATAAAGGCGGTATAAATATGTTTCACACCAAACTCTTTTTCGATTCACTAAAGCATGTTGGAAAAATATCCCATTGTACTATATAGACAAGTTGGGTATTGGTATGAATATATTTAATTGTAACTGTACATTTAAGCAGCTTAACAACATGTGCCATATTATGTTAAAGAGATTGCCTTCATTTTACTATAAGGTCACGCGTTATGAACTCGCCTCCCAATAGGGTGGTGCCGGTACATTTGTTAGCTTCATGCTGTCATTTTCCTCAAATATTTTTAAAACCACAAATGGCATTGGTATAGCTAATACAGAAAGGGAGATACAGCTGTTTGATGTTTGGGGACCAGGGGTGGTGCTGGAAGGAGTGCCGCTGGAAGGGGTGCCGCCTGTACAAACCTCAATGCGGATAATCCCATGCTTTGTTCTTTTTACAATAACTAGTCATCCCCTAATGTTACAAAAACAATTTTGGTCCCATTTCAAAGGATATTTAGAAGTCTTTAAGTATGTGGTTCAACAGACTTGTCAACTATTATTAACAACTAATTAATTATGGATAAGACAATGATCATCAGCTTTCTTCCTATTCGCTACACAGTCAACATGAATAATCAGCCTCAATTTACCGGATTTATAAAAATGACTATAACAGAAAAAGTTTTCAACCTATGATAGCATAAGTATACATTTTGGAAAGCTTGTAACTAGAGGAATTCAGAAAGGCAGTTTATATCAGGGAAGGGTTCATCCTTAAACAAATCATTAAAATCATGTCGCGAAAGCCAAAATCCGTGTGTAACGCGAAAGGAGGCGAGCTTAAAACACATGACCAAAAGCTATTTAAAATCTGGTTCGACACTAAGCAAGTTATAATCAAAAAGGACATTGCATCATGTCTTAATCAAGTTATATTGAACAGTGGCGTAGCTGGGATTTTTTTCAGGGGGGGCAAGATTTCTGAAATTTTCGTAAAAGGTTGCCCCAATTTAGTAAGTGGCGGGGGGGGGGGGGGGGGGGGGGGGGGGGGGGGGGGTTGTTGAGGTTCAAAAAAATTCGCACGGTCAAAAACAAATAGCACAGTACATGTTCTACATGTACTGTTTTGCCTTATTTGACTATTTGGGCTGAATATTATACCCATACATAACCGCCCGCAATCTTCGGTCTTTTATCATTATTTTCCTATTTTTCATTTTTTTCCTCCTTTTTATTTTTTTAAGAGGGGCTGGGGGGGCGGGGGCACAAATTGGTTTTTTTCCGTCAGGGGGGGGGGGGGGGCATTTGCCCCCCCCTGCCCCCCCCCCCCCCCCCCCCTGAGCTACGCCACTGATATGGAATAATGATGTTATCCAATTGAAAAACAATACACTATTCTACATAGACTGGATTAAGTCGGGAATTATGTTTGTGGGTGACCTATTCGACGATGATGGTTCATTCTACTCCATTAACCACTTCCGTAATCGTCTAAATCATGAGGGTGCCGTAATTTTACAGTATTACGCTCTTCGCAATGCGCTCCCCATTGACTGGAAATTAGCACAGACTCCTGATGACAATGCCACGACTCCTGACAACAACGGAGAAGATGTTTCTTTTAATTCAGTCTCTATTGATACTTGTACAAACAAAAGTTTTAGAAAAGCCATGATTAATAATTTGTATGTTCCTCCTCTGTGTACAAAGGAGAGTATGACATGCAGTTCGCGTGTAGACAAGAAAATGTGAAAATGAAAATCGGACTTCACCTTACATTTAGGAGTGCAATTCCTCAATAATCACCCAGTTCTATAGCGTGCAATATATCATATTAAAGAAGATAAATTTCTCGACAACTTTATAAATTAATATTATTGGGTAGGACATATTTTTAGAGAAGCCCATTTATTACCTGTATAACCGTGGATGTATCATGCATGGTTACACGCAAGCTTTCGCATTAAGTGGTGGTCCCGGTCGTCCTTAATTCAGACACTGGTTACACGCGCATTTAAATTTGGCCACATGTTGTTACACGCTTATCATCAATTTGATTTGATTCGATGAATCTGCGTCGTGGTCTGAATCCTCAAATAATTTGATGATAATTTGGCCTGAAATGACAATATCACAAAATGATGTGATTTTTTTACGAATTTTCAATTTCCCTGACGTGCCGACATGTTTTCAGTCTGATGGGACACTCTTCCCAATGCCCTATCGAATACATTTTGAATGTCATTGATGTTGAAAGTTTTGTTGTGCTTTGCAACATGATGTTTAAAATTTCAATCACCTAAAACATGATTTTAGTAATCCTACATGATTACATAGGCCAAGGGAATAACATCATCCTGCCTCTGTCCATAAGTAACACACTGAAATATATGTTTAGCCTAATACTCACCTGTTAAAGTAACCATGAGGTAACATTCTGAGTATTTTTCTGAGCTTTTATCTTTCATAAAGACGTATTGATTATTGGATACTCTTGCGCAATATTTAAGAAGATTAAACTGGGTATTAACATGGCAAATAACAATTTACAACCAGTACATCCCCATCAAATCAACCCTGCACCTCCCCCAATATGCAAGAGGTAACACATTTGCTGAAACCGGTTTCAATCGGTCAGTTTGTAATCCCCCGGCAGGCATCCGCAGACAACATTCCAAAACAGATCTTTCAGAAATCTTTCCCAAGTTTCATTTTCAAAGTCTTATAATTAGGTATATCTCAAGAATTGCTGAAATAATAGGCATGTTTGTGATTGTTTTAAAAAATGCATTTTTCATGGTGACTCCAAATATGGTGAAGAAACTCAATAATTGTGACATATTTGAAACATTTGATGCAATTCTGAAACTGTCGTCTGCCCTAGTCGCCTGTCGCGTGGAAAGTGTTTAAGTAAACTTAACATTATTAATAGAATTATTAAGAACTCACCACATCAGACAGCAAGGAATCGTTTTCAGTTGCCATGGCGAAGCCGGTTATAAATGTAATGTTTTTGCCACTTCTTTAACACAAACTTATGAAACGCAAGTTGCCGTAAAATCTTAACAAAGTGGTCGTCGTCTACGCTTTCCGGCTATGTTGCCATGGGGCTCGCGACTATTGCTTTCCAGGTATTGACCTGTATACGCGCAAGTTGAGCTTTGACAATTACAGTAGCCTAATAAACAGTTTCAGTTTCAGTTTTATTTTCACCATAGTATAATACATCATACAAGCAAATTATTGGATTACAAAGGTGGGGAAAACCAAAAGGAGCACAGCTCGAAGTATATTTGTCACTCTGAAAATTTCATGATAAATAAATATGATAGTTTCTTAAAAGTACTACAAAGAAGACGACTACAAACAAGAGACAGGACAGGATATGTGTAAACAAGACCGGACAGGGCATGGTCAACTAAGGGAGCGTTCATAAATACTTTGGTGGGGTGGGTGGGAAAATTGGCATCCCGGACATTAAAAAAAAAAGATCCCCCCTTCGAGAAAGTCTTATATTTATTGAACCCCCTTTCAGGGTCTGAAATTTATTTGATCCCCCCCCCCCCCCCCCCCCCCCCCCCCCCCCCTATGCCAAACCACACTTCTGTTAGGTTTGGTGGGGTAATAACGGATTAAGACTGAGTTATTTTGAATATCTTAACTTCCAACAGCCTTTAGACATAGCGTAGCCAGCCAGAAGGCTTGTTGCCCGGGGGGCTTAATTTCTTTCTGCAACCATAACGGGATGCATTCCATTGTGTTACTACGCTTTATTCCGTGTAGCGTTCTATCGTCTATGCATCCCGTTATAGTTGCATAAAGAAAATACGCGCCCGGGGGCACTGACCAAATCGGCGTAGGGTCCAGGGCCTGCTTAAGGGCTCTGGTGGCACTCCAAGGGCCAAGGCCCGGCGGGGGTTAACAATGCAGCGGTCCCTTAGAGCTGTAGGTTTTCTTACCTGATACTAACATGCGCGCGTAGCGCGAGATAAATTTGCTACTTTACACTTACTTTGCTATGATTGAGGCTTGCCTTCATAAAATCTTTATAAAGCTAAAGTAAATGTATGGAGGCCCATGCAAATTTGCTACTTTATACTTATTTTTCATAGAGCTAAAGTTAATGTTTGAAAGCACATGCTTTATATTTTATCATTTACATGTGACTATATTTTTATAAATTAAATGGTGCAAAATTGTTTCTTTACACTAATTCTGTCATGATTGGGATACATTTTGGCTTTAAACTAATTCCCGAAACCTGTTTCTGAACGCTCCCTAAACACTAAAAAAGTGTAGGCAGTATATGATGGCATCAGCTATAACATAATAATCTCATGTGGTACAATTTCTCATGTGATAAACGGTAAACCTTTAAACTTTAAAAATGATTAATTGATTATTGGTAATATGAAAGAAGATATAAAAATCTGCCCAAATCAAATTACAATAAGATAAGTGGGGAAACACAAGAGTATTGTATAATGAAAATAATGTTTTGGAGGGGAGAATATCTTTAAGGCGATACATAATGCCACAATACTTGGACAAAATATTAACAACATTTGAAGTATGCTTTGACCAGGTTAGAGAATTATCTAGAAGTACACCAAGAAACTTTGTATATGAAACCCTAGATATTTCAATTCCATCAATACAAATATTCAAATCATTGTACACACGATTACTGTGTCTGTTTTTAAAAATGATATAATTGGTTTTATCTATATTCAACGACAACTTATTGGCTTTAAACCATAATGACATATATTATCTAATTCCCGGTTAACAGTAGTAATTAAATCAGGAAGGTTAGCATGTGATACAATTAGTATCGTCTGCGTAAGTTACAAAAGTAAGTTTATCAGAGGAGAAGGCAGTGTTATTTAAGAATATAATAAAAATAAAGGACCTAAGACTGAACCTTGTGGCACACCACAAGATATATTACGATATGACGACTTATGATTATTGAAGCAAACATAGATCTATGAGAAAGGTAACTCTTGAACCACTCGAGGGCACATCCTCTGACACCATAATGGTGAAGTTTTGCGAGAAGAATGTCATGATCAATGGTGTCGAAGGCCTTCGAGAGGTCCAAGAAGATTCCCATTGTATGTAACCCTTTATCAAGGTCTGCAGCGATCTTATCATATGTGTTAAGGAGTGCTATGTAAGAAGAGAGTTTTTTTTCTGAATCCAAATTGACAGTTATGAAGCAAATTATGACGTTCAAGAAAATCATATAATCTTTTATGAATGATCTTGTCAACATTTTTAGAAAACACGGGTAAAACTGACATAGGACGATAATTATTACATAAAGTAGCATCACCGGATTTGTGAATGGGAACTACACGTGCAACTTTAAGTTCATCCGGTACAATACCTGAACTGATAGACAAATTGATAATATGAGATGATGGCTTTTTAATATGATTAATAATGGTCTTCACAATATGAGGTTTAATGTCATCGAAACCACTGCTGGTACCAGTTTTGAATGAGGATCAAATATCAACGACTTCCTCACCATCAGTTGGAGATAAGAAGAGAGAATGCATTGGTGAGGGAACTTAAGTGAGAAAGTCGCTGACATTTTTAGGAAGCAATTTTACTAGCTAAATTAGGACCAATATTAACAAAGAAATTATTTAAGCCATCGGCAATTTGTTATGAGTCTGAAACAATGGAACCGTTAATAACAAAAGAATCGGACAAAGACTTCTTCCTTCTGTTACCCAAAAGATCGCGTTTATGCTCATCGAGCAAATTACAATAATACTGCTTTTTAGATGCACGTATAATGGCAGTCAGCTTGTTCTTATAGTCTGACAAGGCACGCTTTTTGGAAGCAGTTTGTGAAGATCTGTACTTCCGATAGAGTTTGTCCTTTCTTTTGATAGACTTGAGGATTGCCTTGGTGATCCATGGTTTCTGAGGAAAGCCTTTAGCCTGAGATATACGTTTACGCTTAACAGGAAAAGATCGATTATACATATCATTAAACGTTGTCACAAAATTAGAATAAGCATTCGTGGGAGAAGAATCATTCATTATGATCCCAATCAGTTAGTTGGACCGAATTCTTAAAACACTTTATCCTGGTTAAATGAACGACAATTTATAAATTTGGGACTACGATTGATGTTTAAATCAATACAATCTGTAACTTGAAAAACAGGATAGTGATCAGTTATGTCATTAACAAAAATACCCGACTTGATCTGCTTACTAAGAACATTGGTGAATATATTATCAAGAATGGTAGCCGAGTTTTTGACAAGCGCGTGCGCGTAAGGACGATCTATGAGAGGAAACATATCATGAGAATAAAAATTGTTCACAAATTCATTAACCTTGTTGTCGGTGTCATATTGAAGAATATCAAAATTAAAGTCACCAGAGATATAGCACAATTTATTTTCAAGTGATATACGATCTAAACAGTTCGACAGATGGGAATTAAAAGAATCAATATCTGTGCGATGGGCACGGTACACATTACCAACGATAATATTTTTGGATTGCCGACAAATTATTTAAACTAAAACGGATTCGGAGTGATCTATATCATTTCGATCAGTTTGAATCAAATTTAAATCCGATCTAACTTTGAATGACAACGAATTATGAACATAAAGAGCAGTGCCACCACTTCTTCTATCTTGCCGAGGAATACTTATTGAATTATAATTAGAAATGTCAATAATGTTGTCCTTAAACCAGGTCTCGGACAATGCAATTATTCAAATTTGAAATGAATGAATTAACGAGATCCTGATTCTTATTAAAGCTACGGACATTTAGATGTAGAATTGAAAACCCAGATTTAACCGACAAATTGAAGTCATATATGACGGATCAAACACGTAGTTGTAATAATTTGATGTGCTAAGATTTTGAGGATAATCATGTGACCTAACTCGGTGGTCCGTCACGATCCACTCCCGACAACCTAACCTAACCTAAATATGTGTGTACAGACACAGACCGGGAAGATCCCCTACTCTTTACATTTATAAGCGCACTCCAATCTTTTCAGTGCGTGTCCGTTGATGTTCTTTGTTTACGAGATCTGGGTTTTCCCGCCGGTGGATTTCCCATTGAAATTGAAAGCGTTTGTATAATTTATTTATAGCAGGGTATTTCCAGACTGATGGTTCTCCGATTGACCAAATGTTCTTGAAAATATATAAACCCCCCATAAAACCACTACCATGGTCGTCAGTACATACATGACAAAAGTATGTTGAAATGTAATTATGTAGGTAAAGTGCTGAGCCTTGATTTAAACTTCTTTAAAAAATTGATAAAACCAGGATCTATGATAAAACAAACAACTGTTTGGGATGTTTATGAAGCAATATATTAGGTGCAGGATGGTATTGACCCGGGGACTTAGCATGCCGCCTTCTGGAAATGTTGAGGGCTGGGGCACTATATTTTCCCTCAATGCCCTGCGCGAAGCTAGTTGCCGCCTCATGACAAATTTGAGAAGGGGGGGGGGGGCGTGCTTGTGTGCTGTAGATCTAGTTTGAGTATTTTGAAATATACAAGATGGCTGCAAAAGGTTAAAATAACTGAAAAACAGTACTAGTTTTAATGTTAGTGTTACATTAGATATGAACAAAAGATTATATCTATGGATTTTAATCCACCTAGTAAACGTATCTGTATGTGATCAATTGGTGGCCACCTGTGGTAATTATTTTGACCATTTGGAAGTTATTTTATTAACCATTAGGGGGTAATTTTAATAAAATGGTCATTAATAATGCCCATCTTAATAACATCACACCTTGTCACATATACAATTACGTTTACTGGATGGATTAAAAGCTGTAGATATAATAATTTGGTCATATCTAATGTAACACTAATAATACACGGCATTTATATAGCGCTTTTTACATACATCCATCTCAAAGCGCCTTACAATTTTATTCCTAGGATAGTCAGAACCACGGTTGCAGCCTATTATGGTGCAGGGTCCTATTAGTACAACGACTAACAATAAACTAATACCGTTTTACAGTTATTTTAACCTTTTGCAGCCATCTTGGATATTTATAACTACTCAAAGCTATATAGATCTACAGCCCCTAGGATTTATCATAGATATAGTGCATACTGGGGGGGGGGGTGCACACTAACCCTCTGTAGATACCCGACTAATATGCTACCAACATCCTCTTGGATTAGTTACAACACAGTTCCAGAAGTACATGCCTCTTTGCGATATGCTAACCATCTGCGGGTTTGATTGTAAAATCCTTGTTTTCGTGATTGGGGCACTCGGACATGTTCACTACCGCTTCTGCAGTGGGTTAATGCAGTGGTTCAGGAAACTTGATTTACCCATCGGAGTTGATAATTAGTGCTATGATTGGCACTAACATCATATGGAAAATTAAAATTAGAAATTGACTCACCAAAGATAATTAATTCTGAATTTTGCTGGCCTCACCAAATTGTTCATGCTTTATAATTCATGTAATGATGTATGCTGCATTAGTGGCTCACTTGTCTATGGTCATTTTTGAATAAAAACATTTTATGTATGGGTCAAAAATGTTAGGAGCCAAAAGGGCTCTAAGTACGGACAAACTTTAAACACATTGTATTTCAAAAGGAGAACTTTGCACCTAGGGCTAGCCTTTGTCAAAGACACCACAAGCGAAGCCTTTTCCTACAGAGGGCGCTCACACTGTTTTACAGCCGCTTAGCCTTGATGAAAGGTTAACCTACAGTAGGGCCTTTTGACTCTGATCCCTCATTAAATCAAATGTTGGCATAATTTTGAAACTAGTTTGATTTGACGTTTGCCACACTGGAATTTGCATTGAGAGTATGGTACTGCCCAAGCATAATGTTGCATGATGGGGAAATACATAGATTAAGGATGAATGACAAACAGACACGAGGGCTTACATTTAGAAGCAAAATAAACAACACTTGAGTAATTGAATGATCAAAAAAATGTTTTATTTTGATATTATTTTCTTATAAAATGAAATATATCACTGATTTATATATATGTGTATATTGGATTGCTTCAGATGGCCAAAAAAGGGATGTCTCAGACATTTCATCAGCAACCTGTTTTATCTAATACGGGATGGAGAAGACCAAAAACGGGCTCTATCTGTGAGTAAGATACTCATAAAATCACTATATTAAAACTATTTGAAAGCTAACATAAGGCAAAGAAAAAATGTTGTGTTGCCCTCAACGACCGACCCTAAAATCACATTTTTTTACCCAATTTATCAAAATAAATTATTACTATTTTTGCTTGAAATGAATAAGTTTGCTTAAATAGATTGCTATCTGTTATTACACTAGGAACATTTAGTCAAATTGACATTTACCAATTTTGTCTTGTCATGAACCGCGGTCCGTCAGTTATATTTGTCAGCAAAAAACAAAAAAAGAAACACAGTAAATCGACAGACCGACCAGACTTAAAGATTGATGGCACTTGAGGGCAACACAAGAATTTTTGTTTGCCTAATTCAGTGATGAGTTTTCATCCATTCATGGATATCTTACTCGTAGGTATCACCCAAAAACGCAATTTAAAAAAATCTGCCATACAGAAGGTAAGCTTAAGCTTGTTTTCCAAATATGTCTGAGACTAACCTTTTTTGGCCAAAAGTTAAGTTGAACCTTTTTAACCAAAAGTTCACATCATTATCATCATCATCATCATCATCGTGTTCTATCATCAATACAAAACTCGGCAAAATGATAAATACGTATATATCATAATTTATACAGGGTGTCCCAAAAGTCTATGCACGTTTTTGAAGAGTCATATCTCATAAAATATAAATCATATGGTATGAATGTAACCATATTTTGATAGACGAGATTTGGGAAATTATGTTGATACCAAACACAACCATATTGGTGAACCCACAACATAAAACTGGTTGAAAGTTTATGGCCGTGTGCCAGACCTACCTATACCAAGTACCACACATTGTTGCTAAAATCAGGTGCGCATAAATTAACGGTATGAAAGCAACGTTGCGCATTAGTCACAGTTCACTGGTTACCTTGCAACATTAATGTTTTATTTCCAAACTCGGTCAATCACAACATAAATAGGCATAGTAGACACAATTGCACAGCAAAAGTCTTCATTCAAGGTGGTTTACAGCATAGATAAGCGAATACAAATTGTATGGTTCTACGCTAAAACAAATTCAGTTCAAATCACTCAACAAAAGTTCAGAAAACATTTCAAGAATATCCATTCTGAAGTTGGTGGATACATTTTTGAACACAGGAACTGTGCATGATTTGTCTCGATGTGGTAGAAAAAGACTAAAACAAGCAGCATTAAAATAATCCGGTAAGTTTAAATGTTAACATGTTTGACAGCTGTATGATGTGTGTGTTCACTTTTCTGTTACGTTATTCAATTTTTCAATGGAAACATTTAAACTAGATTTCACTATAGAAACGAACATTATGTGTGATATAGTTTGTTATTATGATGGGATCAATGTAATGTAAAATTTAAATATTACAATTGACGGATCACTTTCCGTCTTTTCGTTAATCTCAATAGGTGTGGATTTATGAGCTTTATTCCTCCGAAATATAAAATTACATTTTTGCAGTAATATATATTTTACTTCGATGGTGGCATTACAAACAGATGTTACTTCAATGTTTGGTTTCAAAATGATTTCCCATATCTCCTCTTTCTAAATATGCATTCATATTTTCAATACGACTTATATTTTGTGAAACACAAAGATTCAAAGTCGTGCATAGACTTTTGGGACACCCTGTACATACATTGAACTACATAATTATCATCTCCATATCATAGTTAGCATCATCATCATTTTTTTTCTTCAGGTTACAACATATTGTCGCTGTTCTGTCAAAACCTTGTATCTCCATCCGGCCCTTCAGTATGTATAAAGTAATACTTCCTATCTCTAACCATTGTGCAGTCTACTCTAAACATGTTCAAGGGCCAGAAACACACTTATTAAAACCTTGTAAGGCCAACAATTTAAATACTTTGTCTCAGCACCTTTAACCTAAAAAGCTATGTCATATGCGATTTGTAATTTTTTTACATAAGAATTCCAAATTTCACATTTATAATAAAAGTTTCTGAGTGTCGCCGAAACAAACTAGTTTTATTTATTTTTTAATATCGCTTCCGCGTAGTGCTACGCACTAAATCTCATTTTAAAAGCAAGTATCGCGGGCTGCTGAGACAAAGTTGTTGTTTTTTTGGCCCTGAACAAGTAAAGCAACATTTCCTATGCATAACTGTTGGACAGTTTTACTTTATACATGCTGAAGGGCTGGATAAACATACAAGGTTTTGACAGAACAGCGACGATTCTCCGTTTACAATACATAATAATATCAAACTAAATACACCCCATGATCAGCAACAGTTTTATATAGTATGTTGACGATTATTTTCTTGTTTGCATAATTCAGATTACATACAACCATAAGATACAGGCTATAGATACGTACAGACCGCTCATCTCGAGGTAAAAATCTAAAAAATCTAAACTGGGAAAGTCGCTTCTACAGTATCAAACCAACTACAGGGTGTCTCAGAAAAAAATACAACGCTCCGTTTCGTGAACGTAACTTCCAAAATAAAAATCGGAACAGAAAATATTAAACTGCAAAATAAAGTCCTATTAGTTGGCTATAATTGAGAGAAAATTTCATTCGATTCGGCTTAGTGGTTACGGAGGAATGAGCGATTACGTAAAGGTAGGTATAGAACCCTTCCATCCAAGTTTGCTCAAATTGAGTGATTCAGACAGCACACACAAGAAATGAATCGATACTTCTCTCGAAGATAATGATCATAACTTTTTTTAATGTTCGCTGTTTGTCACTCTTCTTAATATGCCAGCTGCTAACCAAGTTCAACATAATATTGCACATGAAAGTTATTGTGGTTATTTTTCCACTAAGGTTTAAAACTTGATAAAAGTTGCAATTGTTGAAATTTTCTATCGCCTATTTTGCGCGATAATTCAATCTGTAGTCACAATTGAGAATAAAATGATGGTAAGTTAGGTTATTTAACTAAATTGCACACTGTCAATTATTCAACATAAAGTATTGCGCATAGGTTTATCGAGGTTTCTTTTCCTCATAATTATTTTCAACTTGGTCATATTAGAATAAAACAAATCTTCATCTTAAGTTCTTTAAAATTTTGCCCAAAAGTTTATGGAGCAACAACAAAATGCTCATTGTCCAGCAGACCTGCCTTCCACCTGATGTCCATTAAGACATATGCAACGTTGTGCTCTTTCTGCCATATGGTGAACAGCACGACGAACTATCCTGGTTCTGTGTAAGGCTGTTACTTCATTCTAGATTCTTTGCTGTAGCTCTTGAAGTCACATAAACCTTCGCCTTGAGATAGCCCCACAAGCAGTAATCACACGGCGTTAAATCAGGGGAACATGGAGGCCATTCAACAGCATGTCCTAAGCCGATGACTCGGTTCGGAAAGATTTGAAGAAGTCTGTTCCTTACAACATTAGCCCTATGGGCAGGAACTTCATATTGGCACCAGCAGAGCCGTGGAACAGATCCATTACGCCCTTGTCCATACAAACGGTGGAGTTCAGGTGTCACAACTTGATCAAGCATATTAAGATATGCAGCTGCTGTAATATTTCCAGGGAAGAAATGTGGGCCCTCGATACAACAAGTTGTATTGTTGTTGTATTGTTTATTATGAATGTCTCGATGGATTATTGCTAATTACTCTAATGATTTGAAGAATTGCATTAATCAAGGTATTCAATGGTGCTATCTACATTATTTGAGAATAGAAAACCATACCTGCGCAAATGAAAATCAGTATATTACGCAAACTTGGATGGGAGGGTTCTTCACCTACCTCTATATAATCGCTAATTTCTCCGTAACCAGTGAGCTGAATTGAATGCGTTTTTTTTTTAAATTATAGCCAACTAATTGGACTTAAATTTGCAGTTTAAATTTTTCTATTCTAATTATTATTTTGGAGTTACGATCACGTAAAGGAGCGTTGTAATTTTTTCTGAGACACCCTGTATACATACACAATGCAATAATAATGATAAGGTTTGTTATACATGTACTACGGATTGTGTTACTTGTTGGGTTGAGTCGTTACATCGTCGCTATTCTTTCAAAACCTCGTATCTCCAAAATAAATTATTTTGAATTAGGATGAAAAAAAGAAAAATGGAGATACGAGGTTTTGAAATAGAAACGGAAAAACTGCCATAAACCAGTCCGTATATCAATTCAAGCCATTTGCAATAACATCTCACCTGTAGTTCACACATTTGCTGCGAAATATCAAGAAAGTTGGAAGTTTCCCCTCAGCACATGGTCAGCACTTGTGTTTCAAAACCTCGTATACGACCTTCATACGAGGTTTTGAAACGTCGTATACGAGGTTTTGAAACATAGGTGCTGAAAAAGCCAAATTTGTCTGTCTTCTGATTGGCTGTGACAAATAAAAACATTACAATCATTTGCATAATGTCTCTGACATCATGATAAACACAAAAATTCAATTTCGAGGTAAGTTGGAGATACGAGGTTTTGAATGAATAGCGACGACATGTTATTTATACCTGACTCAAATTTGTCTCTATCAATTTCATGGAAAACGGCCTCGATACTAAGAAAAATGCAATTTGAATGGCCAAACGGACCGTTTTTTATTCCTGATTTTGTATGCCATCGTCAATCTGGTATTTGCAACACCATCCCCAATGCGCAATCCCGTGTAACATGATGTTTAATGCATGAACTTGGCACCCGCGGGGACTTACTAAAATGACTAAATGAAATTGATCGCACGTGCAAGTGATGTCATTTTTATACTAAAAACGCAGTGTGAGAAAATATATGAAAAATCTAGCTACGGTTAATATTCGTTCCCAAAATGTTGCTCAACGGCATGAATATTAATTTCAACATAGTATATAACAATCTTTGGGGTAGTTAGTACGGGAAAATAGGTTTAGCAATACTTTAACGTATATATTTCAAGCAAAACTTCAACACAACGTTCTTTCACTTTGTGCAACATTCAATCACAATGACGGCGACCTACGGTATCTGCGCATTGCAAACTCAGTACAAAAATTATATTTGACCGAGTTTGCAGTGTTGCAACCAATGCGACAATATTGGAACTTTACATTGACAATCTGCCCCAGCAGGAGAAAGAGATCAAAATCAGCAGTGTGAAGAGTAAAGCAGCAATGTCGCAAACTTATGAAAAATGAGGTGTTTTGTTTGTGTTTGGACTTTAATTCACAGTATTCATGCCGAATATATATTCCCAAATACAATATCCGTATTAAAATATTCCCAAATACAATATCCGTATTAAAAAAAAATTATTAAAAATCCGACCTACCGACCCTACCTTTTGAGAACCCTCTATGGACAATCAAACATCTTCTTTTTTTAGGCCTTAACAATGAGCATTAATATAGCGTTCTTACACATTATACAATTACACGCTTAACATTAAACACAGTGTTAAACTTCAAATTGCACGGGACGGTGGAATTTAGTGAGTTGTTAACATCTTAAAATGAGTCACTGATGAGTCATGCCTGGTGTGACGCAGTACATTGTTCCAGAAAAATGGACTGGAGGCACAAAATCCTCTCTTCACGGTAGTCAGACGAGTTTCAGATATAGTGAGTGTCGAGGCAGAACGAAGACCACTTCTTTGTGGACATATTTAGTAGTACGATCCTTTATTAGATAAGAAGGCGCGCCGTCATTCAAACAATTATATATAGTCAATATTTTGAACTTAATGACCTCAGATGTACTCTGGAACAATCTTCCATACAACATTAAATATACAATTCTGAAAAACTGTTGACCAATTCAAGTCAAAACATGTTTGTTTGATCGTAACTTAGATTTCCATGTTTTCACTCTTGTTATGGGTCGTAATCATGTAACATTTGTTGCATGTTGTTCTTTGAATTATAATCTATACACAGCTGTCTGTGTTGTTTTTGTTTATGCAGCGCATTGAGACATAATGTGTAATGCGTTTTATATCATAAATATTATTATTATTATTAGTTAAAATCCTAAGGATGAGCTTTATGCTGAATGGATAACATTTACTTTACCTATAAGGCAATCCATCGTAATTCATATCATTGACATGGCCCAAATCAATATTATGTTTAAGGGCTAACCATTACATGGGCCAACAATGCATGTTTACACGGGTAATTGGTTTTCACATCTACTTCATGTCCTTGTGATTCTGAAGTCATCACAAGACTTCAGAATGTGCAACTTACTGCAGCACGGTTGGTGATGAGAAAGAGAAAGTATGACCCTATATATCAAGATCTTGTTCACCTGCATTGGCTTCCAATTGAGTATAGGATTGATTTCAAGATTTTAGTCCTCACATATAAATCTCTCCATCAACAAACACCGGACTATCTTGCAAACTTGCTCCATGTTCAGACTGGTCGCAGGCGTCTACGCTCCACCTCTTCTGCACCACATTTGGTTGAACCAATAACTCACCTTATCACATTTGCTGATCGTGCCTTCTCATCCTATGCTCCTAGTCATTGGAACCGGCTTCCAGATTATATAAGAAATGCAGATTCCATCAACATATTTAAACGACTTTTAAAAAGTCATCTTTTTGAACATGCTTTTGTAAAGTAGTTTTCTCTGTATTACATTGTGCCAAAGCGCCGTAGTACAAGTTTCTTGGTTCTGGCGCTATATAAATTTCAGTGATTGATTGATTGATTGATTGATTGTGCGGGGATTTACCGAAGTGTGGCACACGCTTGGGTCCATCCGTGTGCAAACTGATGACGTTAGTTTTACCGTCGGGTGGAATCGGCATAGCCTAAAATGATTTCCCAGTTGATAACTACAACTGAGGAATCAGGGGCATCAACATACATTTGCTGTAGGGACGTTAGACATAAATGAGCATTAACAATTTGTTGATGCTCAATTGCAAATGCCCAAAACTGTGAATTTACTCTGACGCTCCAAGCAAAACATAACATGAGGTCGTTTTATCAGCATCGGTTTAGTTGGATTGGTAGCCGTGACTTAGAGGTACACCGGTCGATATTGATCATCGGTGGGGGGGGGGGGGGGGCGGCCCTATTCGGGCCTTCTCGGGTTCGGGCTCTACTCTGGTTCCTATTGGTAAATCAGAAAGAATGTCTTCGTGTTCGTCTTACTACACCAACGCTTTCCTCCTCGTCATCGATAATAACCTCCCACGCAATAACGGCGGAATGGAAACGATAAAGCGCCAACAACGGGTAGAAAACCAGCGATATGGTATTGGCCATGTCCTCGTGAAATATATCGTTCAATAAAGAAGGGCATTTTTTACTGTAGCTGAGACAGATTCCCGTTTGTAACCAATCGCTAAAGTTCAGCACAACGATGTACAGTAAGCATTTCTTAACCGCCTTCTGTATGTCTCTGGAGCGCCTTCGCTGAACTTCAAGAAGTAGGTGTGTCTGGAGTAACACCTGGAGGATTATGCAGCAAGGAATTACCAGCAGGGTGGCATCCATAGCTTTGGTTTCTCCTATGGTCATGTTGGTGCTTGGGGTAATGTTGGAGGAGAGAAATAAGCTATGTTGTTCATATCCAAAAAATTGAACGTTAGTAGCGTCTTTTGATAACTCAAGTGCAGCCGCAACAATTCGAATTATGTAGTAACCTAATACGGCAATAGTTGTCAGTATCAAGATATACCCGCTAATATTCCCAGAAGACGACGACGAGGTTTCCACCGTGCGATTCGTCGATGAAAGTTGGAAAATGGCGAATATCGTGCAACTCGGTAGGAAAAACGCGAAAAACACCAATTGGCTTGAGCGTTCGCTCATCACCCCGTCAAAAATGGCATGGCTGTATGCCGTTGTCTCAGAATCACATTGTATGATCAAATAAGGCACTGTTGACCCAATCGTGTACATAACGGCAAATGTAACTGCGATAATCAAGTGACTTATCCACCAAGTCGAACGCCATGAAATCGGTTCGGTGTTACTGGTAACCGATGCTTGTTTCTTAACGAGCGTACATGTGTCCCATAGTTCGTAGAGTAAGCCGATTGAGATGGTCAAATATTCCACGTAAAACGGTTCAAAAAATGGAACGAGCCGTTCCAATGGAGCTTCTTTTCCCGTTTCATCGTCTTCGGCACTGTTTGTGGTCTCATTGTCGTTATCATGTGTAGTCCATAGGGGCTCGGTGGTATCTGAAACCCACAGCAACACATGGCTACCTATCAATGCCGCAATGGCGTACTCGTGCAATAATGGGCGGCGAAGAATGCCCTTATGATTTTCATAGATGAACCAAGAATACATGATCATCTGAATGACAATTGCGCACAGCCAACTGATGTATAGTGATAAGTTGATGTCCAGTACAGGTCCTTTATTTTTATATATATGATTTGACAGGTGCAGCGCGGTCATTGCGATACTCCCAATTCCAAAGATGAATATCTGTAAAAGACCTGGGCATTTAAAAATGACGAAGATGATGAAGTCCTTTGTGTTTCGCCACCAAGTCTTCAATATCTCGGTGATAGGTTTCTCAGCGCCGGAACGTTGCATGGTGACGTATTTCCAAATGATGTAGGCTCCCGATATGAGTAATATGATGAAGGAACAGCACACACGCCCGGTGATGGGGACTAAATGATCCGTGTCATGGTCAGTAAGAAAAATGGGCAGTAGACCAAAGGCCACACCAATGCTCCCGATGAAAGTTGCACACAAGACGTGAGACGGTTGGATACCGTACGATGCTTTGGAAGGTATCATGTTGATTGCAACTTCCGGGATTGTGCCCGGTAATGGTGCCATCTCAGGATTTCTGTCTATTGGAACTGCTTCGTATTGCTGTTGATCCACCTGAAAAAAGAACACATAGCTTGCATATTTAAAGGGCATTGAGAGATAGATGTGGGAGGGCGCCCTCAATTGTCATAGAAATTGGGTGTTTTGCACCAAAGTAATACTTAGTTATATACTAACCACCGTCTGAAATTTAATTCGCAGTCAATCATGTAACATTTCATAACTTGATCGCAATTATCAGCAGAATTCGGCACATATGGCTACACCTGAATTTCTATGAAGCGCCATCACTACGTACATCTATTGAAACAATTATTTGTTAACACAATTTTTCTCACCAATTTCTCCATGCCACTTTAAGAATATTCACTCGATTTTTTAACTTTTCAATTGTTGAGAACAAGTATTTCCCTATCCAGAAAGAAATGAGTTGTATTAAAGTTTGCCGTGTGACTGGTTTGGAAACTGGGGAAATTCAAGTTAAGATTATGGTTACAACCCTGAGAAAATACAAGTTAAGAAGGTCGCAAGCATGGGGAAATACAAGTAATGAAAGTCACAAACCTTGGAAAATACAAGTTAAGAAGGTCACACCCCTGGGAAAATACAAGAAAAGAAGGTCACAACCATGGGAAAATACAAGATAAACCTGGTAAAATACAAATTAATTAGGTCACAAACCTGGGGAAATACAAGTTGATATAAGTTAAGAAGGTCACAACTTATAATATTATTGTATCCATCCTAAAGTTACTTTCCCTACTATTCCCGCGGTGCTATATCCAGAGAATATTGCGTTTCATTTTAAGGGAATTAATCTTTCATTCGAATATAGAAACACCTTGAACGGATTGTGGTGGTGGTTTTTTCTTTAATTTGGCGTGGAAAACACATCTTGTAACATGCTATCGAATCTAATTATCGCGTTGGAACAACACATATTGACCATTATTATTAGGTAACAAGAACATTACTCAAAGGGACATTGAGATGTATCGATATACTAAATGAGCTTATAACGTAAAGATAATCATCAACATAGCCCAAATCTAAAATGTCATACAATTCCGACATCGCCTTCATGCAAAATGAGCAAATAACGGCACTTCCGGGTTGAGATTTGCCGCGAAAGTATGCATGTAAAACAATCGCATAACTTCCGAATTCAGCACCTAGTTTCGATATGATCATGTATCGAAACTAAGAAAATCATGAAATTTTATATGATCAACGGCGAATGTTGGTAAACTGTTTCAGATGGTAGTTAGAATATGCCTAAGTATTACTTTGATGCCAAAAAAAAATGATTTCCAGGATAGTTGAGGGCGCACTCCCATACGTATCTCTCAATGCCCCTTTAAAGAGGAAAATCTTCTCGTTTAGGCTTTAGCATGGTGACAAATGAACGGACAAAAAGTGCACCATTTGTTCTCAAACAATCAACTTGAGTCTTATATACCGTATTATTATATCTATTAAATCAAGGAGTTATTGTAGTACACAATAATATCACTTTTCAGTGTTTCGGATAAACCTGTCCATCGTCATCACCTATATAATTTTCAAATTGTTCAACATGCATACACTCGACTCTTAGTAGTGTCGAACCAATCAGAAACCAAGAAACTTAAATACTCGGAGTGTATTGAAAGTGTCTAATATATTCCGCGTGCGCGCTGTTCAATTCGCGCACCACGCGCTTTGTTTTGATTCGTTGTTTAGACATCGCGGTTTCGCCGATTTTCACTGCGGGTGTAATTAGCACACTTAAAACCCGTTTTTAATCATTATGACATAGATCAACATTATGCTCAAATTGTGAATTTTGATTTGTACAGTGTCGCGTATGAATTATATAGGTCAATACATGCGTATGTTTTGTTTCTCGAAAATCAGACAAATCAATGCACTTGCGCAAAAGTTGATATGCTCATAATAGCGCTCCCCCTGCAGGGTCGTGCCATTAATCAAACACCCCCATCCATAGATGAACAGTTTTTAACTATGTTAACAAGATGTCAGTGCAATTAATGCCAGACGTAACATAATACCGATATGAGGTTTTAAGTAATCAGCGGAATTTGTTTTCTTCATATATTGGACACCCTGTATAATAAAATCGGGCAATTTGAACGAATTGTTCCTTTCTACCAGGAAGGTATGCTTATACACTTCATGTATTTCTAACAAATTCAACATTTTGGACAAAATCTGTGTCCACCAATATCAGGAATATGAGCCTTCGAACTAATGGACCAATCCGACCAAGTACTGGAAATAGAAATAGGATGACAAGATAAAAAAATATAAACTCACCACATCTGTCAGCAATAATTCGTGTTCAGTTGCCATGGCGACGACGGTTATAAACTTCTTTATCACTAATAAATGAAGCCCAAGTTGTCTTAAAATCCTGAAATTATATTAATGTTTAATAATATAGTGGTAGTAATAAGCGCTAACCGTGTTAGCGCCTGTCCGTGTTGATGTTCAATGTTTTTGAGACCTGAGTTTTCCCTAGGTGGTTTCCTGGGTGGATTTCCCATTGAAAGTGTTTGTATCATTTATTTATAGCACCGTAAAATACAGGGTATCCCCAGATTGATTTATACCTGGAAAGTGTCAATTATTTGGCTATAACTACCATATGTGTGTTATTATGATATCAACATGCATTTACATTTATTTCTTTAGGAATTTTAGATTTTTAAAAATGGTCGTCTCTATTTTTGTTAAAAATAGTATTCCAAGTTTGAGTTCGACCAATCTTTTTGAAAATCTTATCAAACCACAAACTATGGTCGGCACAAAGGTCTGTTGAAATGTTATGCAGGTCATTTGCTGTGCCTTGTCAAACAAACAACTGTTATGAAGCTATAATATGTGCATGATGTAAAGGAATTGGTCGATCATTCATGTACACCGCGGGTAGCTGTACATATATTATGTATGAACATTTTGTAATGTTCTATGGGAAAACCCGATCACATGTCATGATCATGTGTTTTTGTATTCGATGAGTAGTATTCAATTACTATCGCGTGATACGGGATTTTTAGTTGCCAACATACTTTCCCGAAGTAATGTTGATCTCTGAGTCGGTTCATGGAAATACGGAAGTCGATACTATGACATGCTACCATTCAACATGGATAGTAAGTGTTACCAGAGTAGCCCATTCAAACACTAATCGAACCGATCTTGGGTCATATTTTAACCAAAATGTACTAATTGGATTTAAAAGGATTTTAAATAATGACTAAATAGATAAATAAATAAATAAATGAATAACTTATTATTGTTTTTATTAATTAAAAACTGATAAAGCCAAAGTTTCAACATTAATGTGAGTGGAAGGAAGGGTAGAAGAACAAAAAAAACAATGAAAGCATATATAGTGCCGTGCGTGTGGATCGGCCGGGATTCGGTGATTTATAAGGTATCCAAGCCACGGAAGTATTTGTGTGAAGAGATGTGTTATCATTGTATATACCATTGATACGGTGGCCCTGAAGGGTCATGACGAGTTAACCAGATGATGACATGACGATATAAATGACGAGATAATTGCGAGATAATTTACAGATGACGTGATAATTGACGAGATAATTGCGAGATAATTTACAGATGACGTGATAATTGACGAGATGACGAGATAAATTACAGATGACGTGATAATTGACGAGATAATTGCGAGATAATTTACAGATGACGTGATAATTGACGAGATAATTGCGAGATAATTTACAGATGACGTGATAATTGACGAGATGACGAGATAATTTACAGATGACGTGATAGTTGACGAGATAATTGCGAGATAATTTACAGATGACGTGATAACTGACGAGATAATTGCGAGATAATTTACAGATGACGTGATAATTGACGAGATAATTGCGAGATAATTTACAGATGACGTGATAATTGACGAGATGACGAGATAATTTACAGATGACGTGATAGTTGACGAGATAATTGCGAGATAATTTACAGATGACGTGATAACTGACGAGATAATTGCGAGATAATTTACAGATGACGTGATAATTGACGAGATAATTGCGAGATAATTTACAGATGACGTGATAATTGACGAGATGACGAGATAATTTACAGATGACGTGATAGTTGACGAGATAATTGTGAGATAATTTACAGATGACGTGATAATTGACTACATAATTGCGAGATAATTTACAGATGACGTGATAATTGACGAGATAATTGCGAGATAATTTACAGATGACGTGATAATTGACGAGATGACGAGATAATTTACAGATGACGTGATAGTTGACGAGATAATTGTGAGATAATTTACAGATGACGTGATAATTGACTACATAATTGCGAGATCATTTACAGATGACGTGATAATTGACGAGATAATTGCGAGATAATTTACAGATGACGTGATAATTGACGAGATGACGAGATAATTTACAGATAACGTGATAGTTGACGAGATAATTGCGAGATAATTTACAGATGACGTGATAATTGACTACATAATTGCGAGATAATTTACAGATGACGTGATAATTGACTACATAATTGCGAGATAATTTACAGATGACGTGATAATTGTCGAGATGACGAGATAATTTACAGATGACGTGATAATTGACTACGTAATTGCGAGATAATTTACAGATGACGTGATAATTGACTACATAATTGCGAGATAATTTACAGATGACGTGATAATTGACTACATAATTGCGAGATAATTTACAGATGACGTGATAATTGTCGAGATGACGAGATAATTTACAGATGACGTGATAATTGACTACATAATTGCGAGATAATTTACAGATGACGTGATAATTGACTACATAATTGCGAGATAATTTACAGATGACGTGATAATTGACTACATAATTGCGAGATAATTTACAGATGACGTGATAATTGACTACATAATTGCGAGATAATTTACAGATGACGTGATAATTGACTACATAATTGCGAGATAATTTACAGATGACGTGATAATTGTCGAGATGACGAGATAATTTACAGATGACGTGATAATTGACTACATAATTGCGAGATAATTTACAGATGACGTGATAATTGACTACATAATTGCGAGATAATTTACAGATGACGTGATAATTGACTACATAATTGCGAGATAATTTACAGATGACGTGATAATTGTCGAGATGACGAGATAATTTACAGATGACGTGATAATTGACTACATAATTACGAGATAATTTACAGATGACGTGATAATTGACTACATAATTGCGAGATAATGTACAGATGACGTGATAATTGACTACATAATTGCGAGATAATTTACAGATGACGTGATAATTGTCGAGATGACGAGATAATTTACAGATGACGTGATAATTGACTACATAATTGCGAGATAATTTACAGATGACGTGATAATTGACTACATAATTGCGAGATAATTTACAGATGACGTGATAATTGACTACATAATTGCGAGATAATTTACAGATGACGTGATAATTGACTACATAATTGCGAGATAATTTACAGATGACGTGATAATTGACGAGATGGCGAGATAATTTACAGATGACGTGATAATTGACTACATAATTGCGAGATAATTTACAGATGACGTGATAATTGACTACATAATTGCGAGATAATTTACAGATAACAGTTTTGCCAATACCGCAATTTCGTCGCCCAATTGGGCTCCCTCTGATTTTGACTTGTGTGCCGCGTGTTGAAAAAGTGTGCTGTGGTTTGCTAAAAATTGGGCTACTCTCAACCCTGAGTCCGGGCTGTTCATAACAGAGTAAGGCGTGGCGTCGAAACAGAGGACGCGTCAGACACTAGCTATTGTTGTGGAGAGGTCATAAACCCCAACTTGCATACATGATTGTATACATGTAGGGACGGTAATTACTGTTTTATTAATTAGCAGAATAGTTCCCCTGTTGTTTCTATAATTATTCATACCAGAATAATTTCTCCAAATTGTTAATGTTACATTATTTTTAATAATTTATTGTTCATCATTCCTTGTAAGATGTATGTTCGAAAGGTAAATAAAATGAATAAATTAACTTAAATAATGTTTAAAGCTGTATTTTTTACTAAATAATTACTATGTTGTGGCAAGTTGATGAACTCCCGGATGAACTCTGCTCGCCCATAAACCATAATAGATTTGTTTTTAACAAAGGTAATACTGTGAATCTGAATCGCATCCTAAAAGTGTTGGCTATTTTAAATTTGACATAATATTAACATTTTCCACGCGGCTATTGGTTTTATTGTATAAAACAGATTTTTCAGAAACCTTTCCCAACTTTCCATGTCTACCTCAAGGATTACAGAACCAATACCAGGCATGTTTGTACTTATTTCCATGCATTTCTCTTGGTGATGCAAAAATGGTAATTTAATTCAACATTTTTGAAACATTTTGTAAAGTTTTGGAATGTCGTCTACAGATGCTTGCCGCGTGGAAAGTGTTAAACGGCTTTAGGTTGGTTATTTGTTGTCGTCTGAAACTTTGCCAGACCATATTGCCATATACGGCGTAATATACAACCAATTGCCTTCAGATTTGGAGAAGTATTAGACACATAGGCCTAGTTGAGTTTAGGATATAAAACGAAATTGTAACCATGTCATCGTCTGTGTAAAAGTAGAGGTCAAAGTTAAAAATGTTTACGAAATAATTACTATTTTCGGCATGTTTAAGATCTTCGCACGACTATAATTTGAATTATTTTAACAATGTAATAACATTGACATCCCCCAAGTGTTGGCAATTTATATTTGACCCAATAGTCACCTTATGAGATTAGTAAATGCTATAATTTAACATGCCTAGTAGTATTGGTTCTGTAATTTTTTAGATAAGACTTTGAATAATTGGGAAATGTTTTTGAAAAATGTTTTGTAAATGGTAAAACTATAGTTACAACCATGTAGAAAGTGTTAAATTCAAATATTTACGTTAACATATTCGAAGACAATTTAGCGCGCCTGAAACACATCATTTTGTACTACAAAAAGTTGGAGGGTATCAAGTGTACCTGCTTTCGGACTAAATAAAATAGCTATATTTAAAATACCAATTGTAGTCTGCTTAAATTTAGAAATTCAAACGGGAAAGTATAAAATATGAAGCATCTAACAACAAAACATTTATTCAATAAATTAGATTAATTTGAAGAATAGGCGCCACGCGGCAAAAACTATGTCGGGCGGTAACTGAGATTTAATCAAATTATCGTAAAGAAAGATATTACAGTTTTATTCCGTAAAATCTTTACAGAACTGGAATTATATTCGATTCTTCGAATAATAAAGAATGTTGTTTATCATTCCTATGAATTAATACTTCAAGGTCAATTTCAAATGTTTATCAAAGACATTTCGATAAGATTGTGAACATCCTGATAAAAGCAGGTTTATTATAGTATGTACCGAAGCCTACCAATATTGCTTTAAAAGTATTTCAATAATTCGCCATCATCATGTTTAATCTGAGACTAATTAGTCTCAGGTTTAATTAATTACCCATTGCTATATAATAGAGTAAGTTGCTATCTTCAGTAGATAGCAAATCTATCAAAGTAAATTGCTATTTTCAGTGATAGCAAGTCTATCAGAGTAAGTTGCTATCTTCAGTAGACACCAAGTCTATTAGAGTAAGTTGCTATCTTCAGTAGATAGCAAATCTATCAGAGTAAATTGCTATCTTTAGTGATAGCACGTCTATCAGAGTAAGTTGCTATCTTCAGTAGACACCAAGTCTAGAGTAAGTTGCTATCTTCAGTTGATTGCAAATCTATCAGAGTAAATTGCTATCTTCAGTGATAGCAAGTCTATCAGAGTAAGTTGCTATCACTGAAGATAACAATTTACTCTGATATATTTGCTATCTACTGAAGATAGCAACTTACTCTGATATACTTGCTATCTACCGAAGATAGCATAGATAGCAACTTATTCTGATATATAATACTTGCTATCTACTGAAGATAGCAATTTACTCTGATACACTTGCTATCTACTGAAGAAAGCAATTTACTCTGATAAACTTGCTATCTACTGAAGATAGCAACTTAATCTGATAGACTTGCTATTTAATGTACTGTTGAAGGTAGCCCAATTTTTAGCAAACCACACCACAGCTTTTCAACACGCGGCACACTAGTCAAAATCAAAAGTAGCCCAATTGGGCGACGAAATCGTGGTATTGGCAAAACTGTTATCTGTAAATTATCTCGCAATTATGTAGTCAATTATCCCGTCATCTGTAAATTATCTCGCAATTATGTAGTCAATTATCACGTCATCTGTAAATTATCTCGCAATTATGTAGTCAATTATCACGTCATCTGTAAATTATCTCGTCATCTCGACAATTATCACGTCATCTGTAAATTATCTCGCAATTATGTAGTCAATTATCACGTCATCTGTAAATTATCTCGCAATTATGTAGTCAATTATCACGTCATCTGTAAATGATCTCGTCATCTCGTCAATTATCACGTCATCTGTAAATTATCTCGCAATTATCTCGTCAATTATCACGTCATCTGTAAATTATCTCGCAATTATCTCGTCAGTTATCACGTCATCTGTAAATTATCTCGCAATTATCTCGTCAACTATCACGTCATCTGTAAATTATCTCGTCATCTCGTCAATTATCACATCATCTGTAAATTATCTCGCAATTATCTCGTCAATTATCACGTCATCTGTTAATTATCTCGCAATTATCTCGTCATTTATCTCGTCATGTCATCATCTGGTTAACTCGTCATGACCCTTCAGGGCCACCGTACATTGAACTACCTGTTTCCATCGGATGCTTGTGTTTGCCATTAAAACTGTGTTTTTTTGGTGCAATAATCTATGTGCCCCTCGTCCAGAATATGTTTGTAATGTCATGATAGTCCTTATTTTTGAAAGAGCGGTACACAACTTTTTTGTCCACAAAAATGGCGTCATTTTGTCCGGAACGCCAGCCGACTCAACGTGATTCTTGATTTACACTCACCTATGACCTAGCGAGTGACGACACATTTTAAATATCACGGAGGACCATTCACGTCAGAATTTTAGAGTAAAGTATAGGTTAACACTTGGCATATGCGACAATTATTTTTTTAAGGGGATGATGCTGATTAATGTGGGTATTTACCTCGCTAGTTACTATTCTGGTGTTACTCCCCAGTTTTGCTCTCAGAATTACATCGTAATCGGTGGTTGGATCTTACACAAATGTGTTCACTACCAATATGACTCTAGTAGGCTGGTAACTGAAGCCTATAAGCTTGCAGAATGGGTCTTGTCATTGGTAATTTTTAATTTGTAGTTGCTATTGTGATTATTGTTTTGTTTGTGCATTAATGTCTTGTTAAAGAAAAGAAAAAGAAATCACATCGCTAACACCAGGGGCGAGAAATATAAAAAAAGTTAGTAAGTTACGCTACAGTTTTTTCGACACGTCCCGACATTGATTGTTCCTTCTTTTCATGTATTCATTTATAGACTTTTTAGGGGGCGGTCACTCTTCGGTGGGACACTTTTCCCCAAGATGAGAAATACTATCAGTAAAAGTATCAAAACGAATAATATTAAAGCAGTAGTATTAACACATGTTGAATACTTATGATTGCATCACCCTGTACATTATAATGTATGAACAAGTATTTTCTAATTTTCTATAGGAAAATCCTACCGAGCAAATGTCATGATCATGTGTCATGTATTCGATGTGTAGTATAATTCAATTATTATTGCGTGATGGGGATTTTTAGTTGTCAATATAATTTCCCGAAGTATGCCCTGAAGAATACTGCTTGGTGGAGGAATCAAATACGTAAGGTCCAAAACCAACTGATATTATGAGTGTCAAATAAAAATGCAAGGGGGCATTTTTGACAGAATAGCACTTGTGATTTTTTGGGGGGTAGGGGGGGGGGGGGCTATGGGGAAATGCACACTCAAGTTACTTTTGTTTGAAACACATAGAGATATTATACCCCGTATTAAGTTGACCCCTCGTGAGTGTATCATTTCAAAGTAAATTAAAGACGATTTTTGGCCAAAATAACATTTTGCTAACAACATAATCCTTACAACACTGGAAACCATGTTACTGTAAAGAAATACCAGCTATATTCACACATATTGTTATTACCTAAAATGTATAAGCCTTAAGTACAGGGTGTCCCAAAGGTTTCGAAAACTTTTCAAAACTTTAATAAATACTTCGCAGTATAAAAATAAATATATATTTGGATAGAGAAGACTTGTAGCATTATTTTGGTACTAAACTTACTATGACAGATATCTGTTTGCCAAATACAGACGAAAGTATAGTAATTCTGGTAACTACATGCACTACTTTCATTAGTATAATGAGCTGAATAAACTCAAGGATGCGACGAACGGAAAGAGGTAATGAAGAGAATACAGGTTCTTTGCAACGATTCTTTTTAATTTCAGATTGATGTAATCCTTTTACTATGAACATTAATAATGTTATGCACAACATACGTAAAAACCTTTTTTCGAACAGAATTCACATGAATGGAATGTGAGGAACATGCTGCAAGTGATTACACAGGGTTCAACAAAAGAAAGTATACAACTTTGTTTATGTCATTTTGAGATACGATTTGTTTTTGACCAAACAGGCTAGATAGGCATTTCGAGGAATCTTTTAGGCATAATTTGATACCAAATTTTCCTCCTAACAATAAAGATAAACCATGATTAGCACCATTTAAAGAAAATTAGTCACTTTTCAAAAGTCACATTTTCAATACACTACGCGGGAAGAAAATACCACATGTTACCCGTTCATTATCGAATAGCCCGCTCGCTCAAACACAACCCAACGCATCCCCACTGTGTGATCAATATCCATTTCATTACCGGCCATTCAAGGTGCCATGCACAGCATTTCTCACGGCTTGCGTGCGTTGAAAATGTGACTTTTGAAAAGTGACCAATTTTCTTTAAATGGTGCTAATCATAGTTTATCTTTGTTATTAGGGGGCAAATTTGGTATCAAATTATGCCTAAAAGATTCATCTAAATGCCTATCAAGCCTGTTTGGTCAAAAAACAATTAAATGTTACTCAAAATGACATTAACAAAGTTGTATACTTTCTTTTGTTGAACCCTTTAGACTAACTTATAGTGCGTCCAGCAAATCGAACAATTTTATGGTATTGGGAGTTACATGATCAAACCTTTCAGCGTGTGTTATAATATTGAGGGGTCTCAAAAAGGAGCCATGTTCTTATTTTAAGAGAGATACAAATCTTTAAAAATGGCTTCTAAACCTTTAAGACACCCTGTACATACAGACCGATGAATTTGTCAGAAGCCAGATTGGGGACCAAACTTCTCTGTGTAATAAGATAATGCGCAACAAACTGCACTAAATACTTTGGACACATTGCTAGACGAGAAGTTGACAACCTAGAAAAGGTGATAACTCAAGGAGCTGTCGAAGGAATTTGCGGGGGAATTCGTAAACGTGTCAGACCAAAACTCTGTTTGGACTGATGGCATAAAGGAAGCAACAGGTCTATCTCTTATCTCTGCACATCGCATGACACCAAATAGACAACGATGGCGCTTCATCATCAATAGGGTCACTAAGAATCAGCCATGACTCATAGAACAACGACGACGACATACACAGAGCCGGATTTACCTTTTTGGGCCCTGGGCCAGGCCAAAATGTCAAGTGGCTAAAGAATGAGAATAAGGGGTACCAGGATGTGGATGAAGGGTTCCCCGAAAATTGCCAATTTAATGAAAAATCATGATAACAAAACTGATCAAGTTTTACTGCGCTTTCCCAATCCAGTGTTTAGTATTGGTAATTTAATTTTATCTCATTTTTTTCTGAATTTGGGGGCCCCAAACATCTGGATCTGGGGCTCTGGGCCCGGGCCCATCTGGCCCAATGGTAAATCCGGTCCTGGACATACAGCTTCTTCTTGTTAGAGCCACACAACAAGGCCCTATAAGTACAAGTTTGTCAGTGAAGTCGCTTACCGAAATTACGTTTACAGACCGGATACAAGGTCCAAAGTTTGCACGAATCTTCATTAGGTCAAAACAATTGATTTTGGAAGTGGTGCTCATTTAGCAGATGGTTGGAACCCTAATATGGCGGCTAAAATTTAAAATGGCGTCCATATATTACATATGAAATGTGTAAATGCAATAAACAATATTTGATTAGTGTTAATAGTGTACTTAGTATGATACAAATATAATACCAATACACAATATTTATAAAAAAAATACGATATAGTCGGCAAAATTCCAAATGGCGGCCGCTTGATACCTTGATTGTGTATGTCAATGATACATTTTATATAAATGAAGTTGTTGGCACTACAACTATTTTATGCAGACTGGAATGGTACCAGGACTTTCTTTACGGTATCACAACTTATCCCATCTTCGCTGGCCTGAGCGCAAGGATATCACCCGTCTGACCGACACTGGCTGAACCAAGATCTCACTCGTCCAGCGCCCTCATCGTCGGATACACGCATGGGATATGCCTCTTATTTCTGACATTTTATAACAGGTGATCAACAATTCTTATTTTCGTATTTTATCTCATAAATTACCTTGTTTTTTCGACAGACACCAATATAAGGTTTTAATTTTCTGATTCACTTGTTTCTTGAGTTCAGGGTCGGGTTAGGTTAGGCCGTCGGTTAATACGAGCGTCGGTTCTGGCCCGGTTTTATCACATTTGCCTACCTATTTTGTTTCCACTCGTTAATTACGTAGGCGAATTCGGCAGGTTTTACGCTACACTATCTCGTTGTTATGGCAACTGCCTATGGCTCTAGTAGTAGTAATAGTAGTGGGACTTCCCATAAACCTACGTGTAGGGCAAAAGTCCTGGTCATGGGGCACTCATTTGTACGACGGGTTAATTAAATAAACTTAATATGAATAGTTTAATTTTATTATGATTTAAATATAAAATTAGTTGGTTGGGTTAACCATATAAAAATAAATTTATTAACAAATTTCACTAAATAAATTTATATAATTGTAATCCATAAAGGATTAATATAAAAATGTAAATAAAATATAAATAAATAAATAACATAATTTTGTCCATTGGGTTTCATAATTCATTAGTATGTGTACTAAATGTATTTCATTGTTGGCGTTTGTTATTTGCTTTTGTTTCAATATTAAAAATAAAACACATAATTTAAAATCACATAAATAACTTGCATTTAATATTTCACCTTTTCTTTAACATCAAATTTGTGTTTGTTTTGGAAATATGTAATTTATTTTATTAAATTGGTTTATAGGGTGATTTATAATGACATGGGTTATAATTGTCTTAGACCCAATTTATTTAATTATTTATTTTAATTTTATTTATTTATTTGTTTTTAATTTATTTGTGTGTGGTTTGGGGTTTCATATACCTTTAAATAGGGCTGTGTTTTTCATACCGATCAGGCCTAGTTTTGTATACCTTCATAGTCTAGGATTAAATTAAATTAAAATTTTATTTAGTTAATATTTAATTTAATTTAAATTTTTATCCTAACTATGGGCAATAGGTTTACCTTTTTTAATGCTGGTTTGTTCAATTGGAGGGGGGGGGGGGGGGGGGGGGGGGCGGGGTACTCCTTGTTATTTACTGTTTTGGGTTTAGGCACAAGCATCAGATTTTAAAATTTTCTTATGAGGGCCACATTTGTAAAGGCCTATAGGCCTACGTCAGCTTGAATACTTTTACCTTGCTTGGTGACGATACCTTATCATTATTGCTGTGTGAATCTCATTTTTCGGGGACACTAGATTAGAGTTTAGACATGGGCCACTCTTAATTTTTAATTTTATTTCAATTTGGTGTTCACGATGCTAATATCGTACCTGGCGATAGTACTTAGCAGGCGGTACCTGGGTGACCATCTCATTTTATCTCATATTGTGTGTGCACTGTGTAGAGTTTGGACATGGGCTACTCTAATTTTTAATTTTGTGTACGTGTAACGTTGGTATGACTTTTAGGATACGGATGGTCGTTTTTTATCATATTGTAGCTGGCAACGGACGGTACATTAACATGTTTTATGCAGGTTGGGGTTCAAAATAATTTAGTTTGAGGCCTGTGGCTGTTGGTCCGAGATGAGTCAAGACAGGGGCTTGCTCACCCGGGGTGTCCATACTTGGTGGGGTATTTAAGGCCTGTTGAGGGGCACGTTCTTCGTGCACCTTTTAGTATTTATATTATTACATTGGCGTGTACACTGGTTTCGGGGTTAGGCATGGGCTACCCGTTTCCATGCAGCATGTTTAAAAAATAAAAAAATAAAAAAAAAATCATGGGTTGGAGTTTACCACTTGTGAAAAAAATAAATAAATAAATAAAATAAAATAAAAAATAAAAAAAAAATCAAAAAAAAAATCAAAAAAAAAAAAAAAAAAAAAAATCATGAGTTGGAGTTCACCACTTGTGGAAAAAAAAAAAAAAAAAAAATTATAAAAAAAAAAAAAAAAAAAAAAATTGGTACGTTGGCCCGTTGTGTGTCCACATCTTATAAGATGTTTGGGCCAGTGTGTGCCTAGTGCATGATCTTTGTTGGTCATACACCGTGCCGTTGATAATAATTGTGTACCATAGGGTACAGTTGGCACGTTGTGTTTCCACAGCAATTTTGATGCCTGGAACGGTGTGAGCCTTGTTATTCATTGTTGTTTATCTGGAGTTTGAACAAAAGCAGGCGGAACTATACCCCCCGGAGTAACTGGGTAGGCCAGAATCACTCGGGTTTCACAGGCTACCATCCTTAATGGTTACGAGAGGTATTCTGGTTCACTTTTAGTTTACATCCCCGTGTTCCTGTCAGCTACGTACGGGCGTTCAGTATTCATCTCCAGGCGGTTTGTTTGAATGTTTGTTGGTTAATTGTTATGTCTGGTTGTGCATGTTTGTCTGTACATACTGGCTTATGCCATATACGGTATTCACATATAATTCCACTGTACTTAGTTATGCATAATTTTGTATAATGTCTGGTACAGTATAAGCCAGGGTGAGGTCTGGCGTAATAAAAAGCACTTCAGATATTGGACTGGGGATACTTCACATAGTTTTTATTTTAATTTTATCTTTATGCAGGATGGCACCTAAAAGATTGACCAGTCAGCGACGTGCAACTAAGCGAAGTGCTACGGGATCCAGCACAGCAGGGTGCCAGACTGACGACCTGGATATGAATCTTAGTCAGCAAGAGGTCTCAGGGCCCAATTCACTGGACGCGGGGACCGGTCCCACAGGCCAGTCTGACTCACAGGTCATTTCGGTGAGCGCGGCTGACGTTATCCAAGGTGGGTTAGCATCTAACTCAGGGGGCTCCAATTCCAATACCCAAGGGTTTTCAGGTCCTGACATGCAGCCTATGCCAAGGGGTTTTCAGGGTAGGCCAACTGATTATATTGATCACCCAGTTTCACAATCTACACCTATTGAAGTTCCATGTTATGGCTAAGGTTAAACAGCAGATATGGTGTGATGAGTTTTTCGACATTGCTATTTTGTTGAGCCGTTCAATGGTAGTTCCACAGCATGCATTTTCTTTTGAATTTATTGATGGAGTTCCAGTGCTGTCTACAGCTCCAACGAAGACCAAAGATAAGATTGAGTCCATATTGCAATGGGTTGGCGCTTTCGAGGTCTTTATCGCTGTATCTTTTCAACGGTTTCCCCAGCGAACACCATCACTATTGAAATACTCTCAGGTAGTACAGGAACTTGCTAGTCTGGGAGGGGATTGGCGATATTATGACACCGAGTTCCGTATGATACGTCAATTCAGGCCTATTCCATGGGGGGAAGTCAATACGACACTGGAGTAAAGCACTTCTTTCCTGGGTACACGCGGGGTCTCAACAGGACCGCTTTTCAGCCTAAGTAATGGGGCTGCAGCATCCCGGTCTTGGTTTTCCAATCGGCTGCTACAGGCGGTTAAGTTCTGCGGTCTTGACTCATCCAGATACAAGTCGCACAGTTTCAGGATTGGAGCAGCGACAACAGCAGCGGCAAACGGTTGGACTGATGCTCAGATTAGATACAAGGGTCGGTGGCATTCTGATGCTTTCAAAAGGTACATTCGATTATAAAATGAGGGTCCTCGCTCAGTTTTCATATATGAATAGGACAGTTTGCTTAGGCTATGCTCATAATTTCGTGGGATCTCACTTCAGTCTTCATTATATTAGGGCACTTTGCACAGGGGCAATGCTCATATACATGTGATGCAGGTGATATTACGGTACATATTTTGTGTTCATCTAGTAAAATTTGGGTACAATCTCTAATCGTCTAAGGCAGCCTGTGCATGGGACACTGTCTTATTTTGTGGTTCGGTATGCAAAATAGTTGATAATACGTCAATCATATTAGGGCACTTTGCACAGGGGCAATGCTCAAATACATGTGATACAGGTGATTATTACGTTTTAAAAATTTGTGTTCAACTCGTAAAAATTGGTTCAGACTTTAAGGCAGTTTGTCAGGGGACAATGCCTCAGTTAGTGGGTTGGTATTCTAAATAGTTGGCTTGGGCTGCACACAGTGGGGTTTATCTCTCGGTTTCCCAGTCACCCCCCCCTGCGCCTGTCCCGGTTCTCGTGGGGTTTGCCCGGTTGCCCGGGCAGTGGGTGTTGAAACCCCACTCAACGCGTACGGGTGCATTCGGTTTTTCGCACTCATCATTCAGGTTTCATACAAACGCGATGATCATTTAGGTTTCATACAAAGTGCTTTGTTGGGGAGCTGGACATGCTCCATTGGTCATTTATGGTGCACACTTGTCACGATGATTTTCCCGGTTTCACAGGCTGTGACACCCCCGGCATGACCAGTTCCCCAACATGTCAATTTATGTCGATACATGTTTGCTTGGAATAAACGCTGCTTGCAGCCAAAGGCCAGACCTTGTTTTAAGTGACTTTTCATTACGAGTCTAGCATAAAGTAATATAATAGCCTGTGTAAGTTAATGTAATAAATATAAGTGGACCTGACGTTTTGATTCTAACAGAATCTTTATCAAAGGTAAAATGACAGAATACAACATAAACAACATATATATAGACAGGGGAACAATGGGCAGGAAATGACAAGTGATAATGTAACACAGTGGAGGGACAATGTGACAGATAGATGAATAGGGGAAGAGTAATCAAACTTGACAACTGATTGATTAAGTGGATAATATAACAAAAGGATAACATAGACAAAAGGGAAGATTACAAAGTAAATGGCAAATGGGATTTAAAACATAACAATGGTGAGTAAAATCCATAATGATGATGACAAAAAATAAAAAAGTGAGAGATGGAAAAGTAACATGACTGAGGAAATACATGAAAAAACAAGACAAAATAAAGTGAAAATAGATCTAAGTCTATTGTAACAAATATTGGAAATGCACTGGAGCGAGTAATGAAAATTACTGTGCATGGGAGACAATGCCAAAATGAAAACATAGTATCACAGTAACAAGTAGTAAAAAATAAAGTGAAGTAAAACAAATGGGTAAAAAATACAAGTGATAACTTAATCAGATACAAATGAAGGAGGAGGGGTCTAATCATTCCCTTCCTGGATGTTTAGACCGTGGGGCTGGATTGTGAGAAGACTCTTCATCCATAGCTTCTCTCTTCTGAGACGTACCACTTCAGAACGGCACCACTTCGGAACGGCTACCTTAAGATTCAATGCCCTGTAAGATTCTATCAGACATGGTGTGGTTGGGAAGGTTAAAGTGGTGTCCGACAGGTGGCCTGTTGTCGTTGACCGTCGATCTGTGTCCATAGAAGCGCTTCTTCAGTGAGATTTTGGTCTCACCAACATACTGGACTCCACACACTCTATGATAAGAGGTAAATAATATTATATGTGATACAAGTGATGTTCCCCTCCGTCCTATAGGTGGCATAGGTGGTGTGACTGGTAAAGGAATCACCCTCCTTGATGTGTTCCCTGCAAACGACGCACCTGCTCGTCGACTCGCACTTTATATAAAGAGTAACACATCGAGGGCTCGGAACCACAAGGCCTTATCTCCATTTAAAAAAAATGAGATTATGGTATCAAAATGTTCAGAAATAAATTCTCTTTCCAGTAATACAGCCTTATCGCCATAACACAACCCCTTTCAAAGTTATAGCCAGTATCACAAGGCCTCATCCCCATCTCCCCAATGTGTTTAAAAATCTTCAATAGTCTTTTTCTCAAAATGGTCAAAATGGAGATAAGGCCTTGTGTTTCTGAGACCTCGACTTGACAAAGAAATGTTGTAGTCAGATGTGTTATAATTAATAGAAGATATTTGAAGATGGTAATTATCCAATATGGCCGTCAAAGAAGATATAAGTGGTCGGTGATGTAAAACTTGCTATAAAATGGGGATATTTGTGGTTTATCCACTTAATCATACGGAAAATAAATGCAAACAGTTATCAATGAACTGGCAGTCATCAGCTTTATGAAATGTCTGCCTATTTTAATACAATGAGAAAGAACAATGACAGTATCTTTATTCTTGATTTCTAACTATTTGGCACATTTACATTTACAAATGCCAGTACTTTCATGATTTGTATGACCTGCAGGTGCAGTATTGAACAATTCTATCTGCATACACATTTCATTAACCCCCTATATGTATCTTAAACCTTGGGGATAGTTATCCAAACCGGACTCCAAACACCGTTTGTCTGTTTCCGTCCAATACTCCTGGTGTAGGTATGTGCTGTCTCATCCGGTTACTTGTAGCCTATCCCATATACCCATTTCATATATGGCCCACTTGGCACTTTAAATGTTAAAGAAATGCATCTTGCAATTAAAAGGATCATTGTTGGTAACAGCAGATTGTCTGTTGTTTTCCTGTGTTGAATTTTCCATAACATATGGTAATAATATTAAACATAGTAATACCTTTGATGGAGGCAGTATCGCAATTGGACATACGGTATGGTAATAATATTAAACATAGTAATACCTTTGTTGGAGGCAGTCTCGCAATTGGACCAAGGTAGCCCTCCCCTCGTCGTATGCTTTCCAAGCACATAATTTTGCTCTTACCATTGGACCGACGAAGTCGTATCACAATCCGTAAATGAGTGGAACATTCACAGGGCTTTGGACTTCGATTCTCCTCTTTACCCATACCGAACGCTATCCATGTTGTATCATATGGAATGTGAAGTACGAATAAGCGTTACCTAAGTTGTGCCTAACTGTAACTTCATCTGGGATTGCTTAAATGACATAAACTGATTTTCAAGGAACAAATAAATGCATACATTGACTATCAATGGGATAATAATAATTTTAAAAAAAAGTTGTGCCTAGGGCCCAGTGTCCACCCAGATGAATCTAACGGATATCTTATTGTTCGCCATAAGTGCCATCTCTGAGTGCAATCCACGAAGCATACGATGTTAGTCCACTGTCGTTCTTCAATCAAAGCATCTGGCATAGTGTGTGGGTATTATACACTTTTGATAACCAACAAAGCTTATTGTGGTTATAGCATATCCATGTAAGAGCTCTTGCCCAAACACAAGTAGTGGAAAGCTCGAGGAAATAGCGGGGAAAGCGCGATCCTTTTTTTTTCTATATTGTTAAGAGGAGTAAAAATGATCGGTGATTAACATCTCACTGAATGGGTACTTTCCTCGAGCATTCCTCTACTTGTGTTTGGGCAAGAGCCCTAAGATAATTCCACAGATATAATTTATCCTTGTAGTATTTAGACTTTGATTATAAGCACTATATTGCCTTTTACAATACGCCATTTTATGGGAGCGGCCATCTTGTATTTTTTTTTCTCCCTCCAAGCAAGAGTTTTATTATTTAACACATTAACGTTTCTTTACAGCATATTATCAATCTTATAAATCCAAACATTTAACATTCTCAATACAGGAGTTATAGTTTATATATTGTTGTTAATTTGTATCAAAATATGATCATTCAAATAGATGCACATATATCATTACTGACCAACTTAGAGACCATAATGTAAACATAGACATGAGAAACAAACCCTAATGTTATGAGAAAGTTTCTGGTCTAGCAAAAAACTGCGTCCGGTTTTGGTCAGGAAAGATCTACGATTAAATATTATGTTATGTAAGAACTACAAATAAGCGCATTACATAATTTTTTTTTTACATGTTTAGATAGACATGATTATTACATATTATATTCATTCATACAAAAATCAAATGATGAGATTAAGAAACGGTCAAATCCAAATAAATACAATATGATGATATTCTTCTTTTACGTTCAAGCGAATACACAATTCCAGTTAGCCCATTTGTTATCATATTGAACAAGTGTATTTTTGATTTTTGCTGCAAATTTTGTCAGCGTTAAGATTAAAAAAAATTGTTCATACTTAAAAGGTTATTTTAAAAATCTGGTTTTGTTTTTTGTACTCTCGCCCTATATAAAGTTATCAACAAAATAAAAGTCATACACTTTGTGTATGGTGCTATTCATGGCTTATCTTTGTCGCTTGGTGGCAAGTTTGGTACCAGATTGTGCCTTAAAAATCCATCCAAATGTCTATTTAACCTGCGTGGTCAACAAATAATCGGAAGTTACTCTATGGGACATAAACAAAGTGTATGACTTTCTTTTGTTGAGCACTTTATGTGGAATTTGGCTAACAACAATTATAATACAAGATCAAGAGCAACATCATTATGTGTGCCTAAAATAACCATTATATCGATATTTCTTAGAGGTGAGGCTAGTTTCCATCTAATATGTAGTTGGATTTGTTTCCAGAAACGTGCAACAAAATCACATTGGTATAGTAGGTGAAAAATGGTTTCCGTTTTGGAGTTGCAAAAACTGCAATGATCACTGTCTTTTATTTTCATTTTATAAAGCAGACTGTTTGTGCCCAGTATGTTGTTTAGTATTCTGTACTGGAACCAATGGAGTTTAGCATCCTTTGTAATTTGCATAGGTCGGTAACATATTCGTTGCCAATCCTTTAGTGTGATTGTGACTTTTAGTTCCTTTTGCCATTTTTCATTGGTCTGCTACAATGTCTTAATACTTTAGCAACAGTCTATACATGTATAACGATTTACAACCTTTCCACACCATTGGTTTACAAGATTCCAAAACTTTTATTCCACCCATACCAATACACGGCCATTCACTTTTGATTGAGTACCGTAATACTCAATTATATTTGCACATACATTATATTTGTTACAACATTCAGTGAATGATAGAAAGTTACCATCACTTTTCAATAAATCATTTATAAACTTTACACCTTTAACATACTAATGCTTATATCTTACAGATTGATTTCTTGCAATGGAGTTATATTCCAAGTTTGGGTCGAAAATCTGATTATGAACAACATTTGCCCATGCATGTAATACATCATACCAGAATCTGTTTCCTATCTGATGCCTTATTTTCCGCCATCTATTTTCTCCAAATTCATAAATGTCATTTTTGTCCAAGTTAGACAAGAGGTGAAAAGGTGTAATCCATTTTGGTCACCCAGCTCAAAAGCGTTTCGACCACACAGTAATCGTGTTTTGCATAGAATTTAAAGCTTTAGTATAGTTCATATTAACAATATCCTTAAGGTTTGTACTAAAGCCTACACCTAACATTTCGAAAACACCATTTGATTTCCAAGCTAGATCCAATACAGCTGATATTTTCTGATTAATAATCTTTAAACCAAACATTTTTCGAAATGTATCTAAGCTGGAACAGATTAAATTTCACAGAATTTGGGAAAATGGACATATCTCCAGTTTGGAATAACCGATTTGAATGAAATATTAGTTATACATAACAATTCGTTATTACTATGCATTTTTTGCATATAAACTTGTTTAAAAAATCGGTAAAATCGGGACCTGAATATTTTGACTCACCCTATACCTGATAGCGAACAGAAACCATCACATAATCCTGAGCCATACTAATCACCCGCGCTTTCAGTCATACAGGTGCAAGCACTGGATTCATGGTATAAGCTTTTTCAGAAGTTACAATGCAGCGATGATCATCCATATGTTCCAATATCCATGGTCTACATATTTCCTTGTGTAGGAATTCACTGGAGTGTGATCCACGCTAGGGTCTACCTGTGGGCAAACTAATGACGTTGCAAAAGCCCAAAACTGTGAATTGACTCTGACACTCTTAGTAAAACATAACGTGAGATCGTTTGATGATATCGTTAAATGCATCTGTATGAATTCCGCCGCTAGAAATATCGATTTTGTTGGATTGATAGCCATAACTTATACCGGTTCACCAATACTGGTCAGCGGGGGTGGGGTGGAGTGGGGTGGGGTCCTACTTTGACCCTACTCGGGTTCTTATTTGTAAATCAGAAAGAATTTCTTCGTCTTCGTCTTCGTCTTACTACGCCAACACCTTCCTCTTCGTCATCGATAATAACCTCCCACGCAATAACCGCAGAATGGAAACGATAAAGCGCCAACAACGGGTAGAAAACCAGCGTTATGATATTGGCCATGCCCTCGTGAAATATATCGTTCATAACCGGATTCAATAGGGAAGGGCATTTTTTACTGTAACTGAGAGTGATTCCCGTCTGTAACCACATGCCGAAGTTCAACGCGACGATGTACAGTAAGCATTTTTTAACCGCCTTCGGGATGTCTCTGGAGCGCCTTCGCTTAACTTCGAGGAGTAGGTGTGTCTGGAGCAACACCTGGAGGATCATGAACCATGGAGTTAGCAGCAGGGTGGCATCTATAGCTTTGACTTCTTCAGGGGTCATGTCGTTGATTGGGGTTGAAAGAAATATGCTCTGTTGTTCAATGTTATCATAGTGTACGACGGTAGCGTTTATTGATAAGGCAACGGAATTTAGTACGGCGTGTACCTCTATCACAGCCGCGTCAATTCGAATTATGTAGTAACCGAATTCGGCAATAGTTGCCAGTATCAAGATATACCCGCTTATATTCCCAGAAGACGACGACGAGGACTCCACCGTGCAATTCGTCGATGAAAGTTGGAAGATGGCGTATATCGTGCAAATCGGTAGGAAAAACACCAATTGGCTTGAGCGTTCGCTCATTACCCCGCAAAAAATGGCATGGTCGTATGCCGTTGTATTAGAATCACATTGTATGATGAAATAAGGCACTGTTGACCCAATCGTGTACATTACGGCAAATGTAACTGCGATAATCAAGTGACGAATCCACCAAGTCGAACGCCATGAAATTGGGTTGGTGTTAGTGGTCACCGATGCTTGTTTCTTAACGATAGTACAGGTGTCCCATAGTTCGTAGAGTAAGCCGATTGAGATGGTCAGATATTCCACGTAAAACAGTTCAAAATATGGAACCAGTTTTTCTAATGGAGCTTCTATTCCCGTTTCGTCATCATGTGTAGGCCATAGAGGCTCGGTGGTATCTGAGATCCACAGCCACACATGGCTACCTATCATTGCTGCAATGGCGTACTCGTGCCAAGATGGGCGGCGATGTATGCCCTTATGGTTCTCATAGATGAACCAAGAATACATGACCATCTGGCAGACAATTGCGCAAGGCCAACTGATGTATAGTATTAAGTTAATGTACAGTACTATAGGTTTTGCATCTTTATATAGATGATTTGACAGGTGCACCGCGCTCATTACGAAACTCCCAATTCCAAAGATGAAAATCTGTAGAAGACCTGGACATTCGAAAATGACGAAGAGGATGAAGTCCTGTGTGTTTCGCCACCAATTCTTCAATTTCTCGGTGATTGGTTTCTCAGCGCCGGAACGTTGCATGGTGACGTATTTCCAAATGATGTAGGCTCCCGATATGAGTAATATGGTGAAGGAACAGCACACACGCCCGGTGATGGGGACCAAATGATCCGTGCCATTAGGGTTCTTACCGTGGTCTGTAAGAAAAATGGGCAGCAGACCAAAGGCCACACCAAAGCTGCCGATGAAGGTTGCACACAAGACGTGAGACGGTTGGATACCGTACGATGCTTTGGAGGGAATCATGTTGAAAACAACATCAGGGATTGTGCCCGGTAATGGTGCTTTCTTAGGATTTCTGTCTATTGTAACTGCTTCGTATTGATGTTGACCCCCCTGAAAAAAGGGAAAACATAGTTTGCTTATTTAAGAATATTCGCTCGATTTGTATCCGTATGAATTGTTGAGAACAGGTATTTCCCTATCCAGAAGGTAATGAGTTTTATTACAGGTTTTTCCGTCTGACTGGTTTGGAAACTGTTAAGCTTTTGTTACACTCTTAGAAAAATTAAGCAATGTTGTGTAAAATACTACACTTCACGATGGTAAAAAGGGAACATGATTGTTTATCGTTGGGTAAATGTTTACCCCAAAACGACCATGTTCCCTATTTTGACCCAAATATGTGTAATACTTTACACAACCGGGGTTGTGTAGAGGTTTTAACCAACACTTGTGTCATTTTGGTACACATAAATTGGGTAAATTTCCTTTACCCAATAATACTGTGTAGGCAATTTACCCTTTTGTTGTGTAACACTTTACACTGTATTATGTACATTCTTTGCACATTCAAGCTATGGCGAATGACAACGGTCAATAGCTGGTTGCGGGAGGCAGGCCTCGAAGACTTAATCCCGGATTTGAAATGTTTATACATGTTATAGTTATTTTAAGAAAATTTATATTCTTTTAGGAGTGAAGTAGCTGTAATAGGAAGAGCTATCCCCGAGCCAGAATAGGTGACTCTGAGAAGAGCCGTTTTAATATACTGCCAATATCAACTGAGGGAAAATAAAGATGACTGGAAAAAAAAAGATATAGAATGTGGAGAATGTGGTATAATATGAAGACTGGTGAATGGCAATCACTTCGTTACAATTAAGTGTACAGTCAAAAAAAAATCGCGCGAGGTCACAACTCTCGGAAAATTCAAGTTAAGAAGGTCACAACCCTGGAAACAATTCAAGTAAAGAAGGTCACAACCCTGGGAGTACAAGTTAATAAGGTCACAACCCTGGGAGTACAAGTTAATAAGGTCGCTACCATGGGATCGGAGTACAAGTTAAGAAGGTCACAACCCTGGGAGAACAAGTTAAGAAGATCACAACCCTGGGAACAATTCAAATTAAGAAGGTCACAACCCTGGGAACAATTCAAGTTAAGAAGGTCACAACCCTGGGAACAATTCAAGTTAAGAAGGTCACAACCCTGGGAGTACAATTCAAGTAAAGAAGGTCACAACCCTGGGAGTACAAGTTAAGAAGGTCACAACCCTGGAAACAATTCAAGTTAAGAAGGTTACAACACTGGGGATACAAGTTAAGAAGGTCACAACCACGGGAACAATTCAAGTTAAGAAGTTCACAACCCTGGGAGTACAAGTTAAGAAGGTCACACCCCTAGGAACAATTCAAGTTAAGAAGGTCACAACCCTGGGAGTACAAGTTAAGAAGATCACAACCCTATAAATTGAAATGCAAAGGGCCATTTTCCTACCCCCTTTGTTCACAGAATAACACCTGATCCGGGACCTGATCAGTATAGCGTAAACCAGGGGGCGGGGCGAGTCACAACCATCGGAAAATACTAGATCACTAGGTCACAATCATGGGAAAATACAAGATAAGAAGGTCACAACCATGGACAAATACAAGATAAGAAGGTCACAACCATGTTCACAACCCATGTTCACAACCCTGGAAAGATACCAGTTAAGAACTTATTCAAATGCATAAACAATATAATTGTGTATCCATCCTTAAGTTACTTTCCCTATTATTTAGAAATAGCCAAACCTTTCATTATTTTATTTGAATTCAAATTATTTACACTTAGATCTTGACTTTATTCAAAATGTTCAATAGTCAGCAGGTTAGCTTAGCAGTAGAAGTATAAGATCAGGCAAACAATGAAAATTTAAGGATTCCCTTATTATAAGTTTCCTGATCATCAATCTTGGCAAAGTGTAGAATTTGGAAATTTCCATTTGTTGAGAACAACAAATTGTGTTCTTTTCTGGTGTAAAACATCTATAAAGAGGGTCAAACTAACCCGGCCATGATTTAACATGTAAGATAATGTACAATAATGAATTGTATATAATCAAATAATGAATAATGAATAATGAAATAGTTGCCAAGTATATGAGCCAAATGTGAAACACTGAAAGCTGTTAGTTTACCATTACAAAACAGATATTTCAAAAATCTTTCCCAAGTTTCATTTTCAAATTCTCATATCTCAAGAATTGCTTAATTAATAGAGGCATGTTTGTACTTGTTTTAAAATGCATTTCTCATGGTGACTCCAAATATGGTGAAGAAATTCAATAATTGTGACATATTTGAAACATTTGATGCAATTCTGAAACTGACGTCTGCGCTCGCCTGTCGCGTGGAAATTAACGTTAAAAACTCACCACATTAGTCAGCAAGAAATCTTGTTCAGATGGCATGGTGAAGACGGTTATAAAGGTAATGTTTATGCTACTTCTTTAACACAAACTTATGAAGCACAAGTTGCCGTAAAATCCTAGCAAAGTGGTAGTATGGACTGGCTGTGTATGTGCTATTAGTATGACTAAAACCCAAAACCAAAACCTCACCAAAACCTCATAAACAACGAACATCAACAGACTCGTATGGCAGGCCCAATGTCCAGTAACTCGAAAAACCAAGTTTTTCGCCGAAAAACTTGGTTTATCGATTGAAAATCCAAGTTTTTCTCAAAAAACTTGGTTTATCAATTGAAAAACTTGGTTTATCAATTGAAAAACCAAGTTTTTCGAATTATTGGACATTAGGCGTCGAAAAACTTCTTTTTTCAATTGATAAACCAAGTTTTTCGAATTATTTTACATTCCGCGTTGAAAAACCAAGTTTTTCGATCGAAAAATTTGGTTTTTCAAAATGATAAACCAAGTTTTTCGAATTAATGGACATTAGGCGTCGAAAAACTTGGTTTTTCAATTGATAATCCAAGTTTTCACTTGAAAAACTTGGATTTTCATTCGATAAACCAAGTTTTTCGGCGAAAAACTTGGTGTTTCGAGTTACTGGACATTGGGCCTGCCATAGACTCGCGCGTTATGACTGTGCGTGTCTGTTGATGTTCTTTGTTTACGAGACCTGGTTTTCCCCATGAAATTGAAAGCGTTAGTATTTATTTATAGCACGGTTAAATTTAGGGTATTTCCAGACAGATTATGGTATTTAATAATTCCGATTGACCAAATGTTCTTGAAAATATATAACCCCCATGATAAAACCACTACCAATGGTCGTCAGCACATACATGACAACATTATGTTGACACGGATGTACAGGTAAAGTGCTGTGCCTTGATTTAAACTTCTTTAAAAAAATGATAAAACCAGCAGTGTCGTAACCAGAGGGGGGAGAAGTGATCGTCGTGTCGGTTGAGATTGTCACAGCCGGTTCATTTGACCAGAGGAATATGGAATTATGATGGTCAAAAGCCTGGGGGGGGGTCAGTGAACATACCAAGCGGGTACGCATCCGCGTCCATAAAAAACGTCGAAAAGGGTCCAGATTTCACCACACGACGTCGTCGACGTCTTTCTGAAAAAGGGGTACTTTTTAGGGGGCATCGCACTTTAGTGTATCCATTTACAGCATCGAGGTATCGACGTTTAGGGGTACTGATTGTTGTATGTGTGACTTTTCAATAAAAATGTTGAAAAAACCTTCAATTTACCCTACTTTAATTGCTACATCACGCATATCACATACATATCTGTATGAATGTCACATGATTATGAATTAAGATTATTTTAAGCATTACTATATTTCGCCATTCAGTTTCAGTTTCAGTTTCAGTTTTATTTACCAATAATACATATACAATAATTTTAAGTAAATACATTGGTGAGTTATAACATTAATAGTGGATAATCAAAAACAAACAAAAAAGAAAAACAAAAGTGACAGGGAAATGACTGCACGAAATGTATAATTAAATATGGTGGTTGAAACATCATTCATAATATGATAAAAGGTAACCCTTGTATGTTTTGTTAAAACAATTTACGGATTTACATTTCTGAATGTCAGCATCAATGCCATTCCACTCCAGAGGCCCTGGTCTTCTAATGGTGTATCTAGCGAGATCGGTATTAAAATTATGAGGTCTATACAAGTTAGAAGATCTGGTTCCATAGGAGTGGGTGGCTGTTGATTTCTTGAAATAATTTGAAAATAAATCAGGGAGCATATTATTTGTAAATTTATACATAAATATAGCCTTTTGAAGTCGATGAACGTCGTAAATAGTGAGGGTCTTTAAGTTAGCAAACAGAGGGGCAGAATGAGCTAAATAATGTGAGTTTGAACAAAGACGAATGATTTTCTTTTGTTTAACATGAATTGAACGAAGATTACAATTATTGGAATCAGCCCAAACAATATTACAATACTGGATATGGGGAAGACATGTCTATAGTCCGACGGTTCTTTAGTCCGAAGGTTCAATAGTCCGAAGGGTTCTATAATCCGAAAAAAATACGATTCTATAGTCCGAAGGCTCTATAGTCCGAAAAATAATTAAGATTCTATAATCCGAAAGGTTCTATAATACGAAAATGAAACGGGTTCTCTAATCCGAACATGAAAAACGATTCTTTAGTCCGAATACTATGAACGTGTTCTATAATCCGATTTTTGAATAAGGTTCTTTAATCCGAACATTAAAACAGGTTCTCTAGTCCGAATTTGTATTAAGGTTCTTTAATCCGATTGATAAAAAAAGGTTCTCTAGTCCGAATCTTAAAAGAGGTTCTATAGTCCGAATCATATAGCGTGTTCTATAGTCCGAATGGGTCAAAAGGTTCTCTAATCCGAAAAAAATAGTTTTTTCAGGTTCTACAGGTTCTAATGTTAATTTAAAATATGATATGTTGCGAAACTGCACTGCAAATGTTGGTCAAAAATTGACCAACATGTTGACCAACGTTTAGTCTTATATGAACAATCTAATTTGTTGGTCAAACTTTTGACCAACTGCTTTCATAAAAGTTTTAACCAACAAATGGTTAGAAAGTAACCAACACTGTTGAGCTAAATGTTTCACCAATTGTTGGGCAAAGATAATGATTAAACAGTTGGGTAAAATTGACCAACTGTTGGTTTTCTGTAAAACATTTGTTGGTCAATGTAATGAAATTATTTAACCATATGTTGGGCACTCTTTTACTTAATGCCAACAGTTGGTCAAAATATTGCGTCTGGTTAGGGTTAGGATTTCCCGGGGGGAGCACTGACATTGGAAAAGGGTATAGGTATGTGCCGCCCTGAAGACCCCCTTTTTCACCCTCTTCTGTTGTAAGTCACAATCATAATACTACATGATATGATTCCATCAAGAACGAGTTCAAGTATTCTGTGAATAATTTAGGCTAATTGCATACCTACAAAAAAACCGGTACATTTCCTAATGTATTGACAGTAAGCTTACTATAACATTGGTAAGCTTACCGTCATGACCGTAGAAAATGAACATTTTTCAAGCCTGCAATTAGAAAATTATTCACGGAATTCTTGAACTCGTTCTTGATGAAATTATATCATGTATATAGCATAATAATTGTGACTTACCTTTGAAAGTGTCTATTATTTACGGAGGAGGACCCCAAGACCCCAGCAGACGCGATACCGACATGACTTCCACGTTTGCCGTTCTGATGATGAATGATGAATTCGCAAGCAAACGGTGTGGGAATGATGCCCAACTGTTGGGCAGTTCTAGTTTGCAGTGCGCATGATCAGTCGTCTTTGCCCAACAAATTTGACCAACAATTTTGATTTATTAAAAGTTCAAGAGTGTTGCGAGTTTTAGTCAAAATAAATGGGCAAAACAAAGGTTTACCCAACTGATGTGATGATATCGGTTTTGTTGGGTAAATCTTGACCAACAAATTAGATAAATGCTTTGCCCAACCGAATGTGTCAAAGATAATGACCAACACATTTGCAGTGTGACGTTGATTAAAAAGCTTCTTTATAAAAGAGGCAATGGGCTTTTCTTAATTCATCCCAGCATTCTCTTTAATGGGTAATTCTAAAGATCAAACCATACAGAGAGGAAAGAGTAAGGTGTTTTAATATTATAGGTTCGAACAAGACTGCCCGCGTGTCGTCTGAAATTGTCATAGCGCCACCATCTGCAGACCACTGATCTTCAGACCATGCATCATAACTTGCGCCCTCAGTTGTACATTCTCCCGTGGAATTTAGTGGCATAGCGAGGCAGGGCAAGCCCAGTTCAGCTCAGTGACGTAGCCAAGGCCAGGGGTGTGCGGGTGAGGTGGAGTGCACAGATTCCTGAACAATTACACGAATGTAAGGAAAGGATAAAAATGGAAATTGCTTAGAATGCCCTTAGAGAGCATCTTCAACAGAGCGGGCGCGAAGTTCAACTCGATGCACTAACTTATGTAAGGCATACCGGGACGTGCCACTCCAGTTGGTTGGTTTTTTCATGAGACATCCTTAGCCATGGGTAGACTTTTCAACTGAAAATCCATAGACATGGGTCCTGTTATTGACACTAGCCCTTAGCAATGGGTCAGATTTGAGCACATCGTTGACGACGTTTTTTCCG
>CM069454.1:46629074-46907396 GCA_035610835.1 Ophiura sarsii
TGACAACAAACCAGACGTTTTAACAACCTATCAATTTTACGCACTACTCGTCCCATACATGCCCCCGGGGGGGGGGGGGGGGGGGGGGGGGGGGGAGTACTTTCGCCAAAATCGTACGTGGATGTGCCTACCGGACTTTGAAAATGTGACTTTCCCTATACCTATTTTTTGGCTAATTTCCCACCATCAATATACCAATTTTGTAAGAAAAGCACCCAATTGTGCACAAATTGGGCGCTTTTTCCAAAAATGCCTCATAATACACCCAATTTATGCCAATTGGCGCTTTGGTCTGTGATGAAAACCACCCCATCGCTATAACCAAATTTTGCGAAAAGGCACCCAAAAGGTAGGCACATATACGTATACCATATCAATGTGAGAACCCCCCCCCCCCCCCCCCCCCCCCCCGGGACATGCCCAAGGGATTGCATCACGCTGTAACCTAGGCTATACGGTTTATTCCGTGAATGAAACGCTTCCCGGCGGCCGGCTGGCAAATAACGCTTACCCTTAAGTGTCTACCTAGCCCCAATGGTGGCTTTACTATCGTTCATGCTTCACTACTAAGTCTACTCTTAAGCCACACCACCCTCATCATATTGACATCTGTCTGACGTCGCGAACATGACATTTTGAAATCATCATTTGCACTGCACATAACACTTCTACTTCTACTTCTACTCGAATACTTGGCAGGATCCATAAGTTAGGACTTTGTGGCCAAGTATAACTAAAATCTTTCAATATGCACTTCATTAATGTTCATTAAATTTAATGTTGATCAAGTATCCTCATAAATATTGAGGTGAAAATTCGGCAGGCAGTGCTGACACTCAATGTGAATTTCGCGACGTCGTGAGTCTACTGTGTATCGAAGATACACTTTACTTGCACTACGGTACGGGGCTAGTGTCTACCGTATGTAAACACGACGTGTGGCTACTGAGTTCTGACTGGTACTATGTACTCATCATAGCCCGGCATAGTTTCGTTAAAAACTGTTGACATCACTCTATGAACAAACAACATTTTATCTTGACTATTTTCACCTCTAATAGGCCCGTGAACATACCATCAAAATCCATCACGATTGACTCCACACTCAGCTCCAAGTTTCAGTTTACGGCACTTTTTTCCACGAACAAAACAGCAAAGGTTCCCGATTGTTTGTACGCAACGCTAAGGGGGCACTCTTTTCTCTCATTGAAAGCAGCGAATCTAAATTAGCTCGTCTAAAACACATCACTTGATTTATGGGTTTATAAATTCCTCCATGTTTTTGTCGGGGGTTTTGAGTGGGTGTATTTATAGAGGCAACAATTGAATAATGAAAAAGGAAATTAATTAAAGTAAAATGTTGTTTAAATCTTATGTTCTCAGTTTAAGAATATTATATTCTTTGAAACACAATTTACTTTATGGTCAGATTCATTACAGAATTGTATCTGCAGCTTGTTTTTGGCCCGGTTTTCGGTCGATTTTGAACTCTGAAATTTGAAATTGTTATATAACATTTTGTGAATGCAATATTTATTCAGCACTAACATTCTCAAGAAAAGTGCTCCGTTAAAAAGGTCCCCTGAACGCTCATGCCACTACAGAAAGCGAAATTAAGCATCTAATCACTTTATTCACTTCAAATTCGGTTTGTGAACATCGTGTCTCTCAAGACCATTTGAAGACATGGTTTACCACAAAATGCAACTTATGTAGCGGCTACTGATTAAAAAGAGGTTTTTTTCTTTTAAAATGGTTTTAATAGGTCTTACCGAGTTATTAAAACCATTAAATACATATATCTGGAGCACACAATGATACAATATGATGATGTTTAACTTCCTTTGAATTGTAACTGAGCCCGTAACTGAGCTCTTTTCAAGTTAAGTTATTTATATGATAACATATATTCTAGCACCAAAAAAATGATTTTTCATATTCATTATCGTACAGCCGGGGATATATATGGAAAGGGAAGGGTAGAAATCACTTCAACGTTTATTTTTTTTCTTTACAAAGTTTGTGAAATAAGACTCAAAATAATAGTTTTTGCGCCGGCTGTGTCATAAAAAACCCTACTAAGCTCGTCTATCAAAATGACGTCGCAAATAATACTTTTTAAATATCTGTTATTACATCAAATATGAGCAATAAATATTTATTCAATTCGGTAAATATTGATTAATGTGAATATATTTTAACACTACACCGACTTGTACGACGTATCTTTCCTAAGGCCGTGATTAGCTTAACCGAAACAAATAGTTGTGATGAATGGTGATTAACCATGAGAAAACAACAGAGGGCGGGCATTTCAATGCTCGTCCTCTTTTCTACAAAAAATGAAAAATAGAAAATATTCAAAATAAATACAGGATTGAAATGTTTTAAGAAATTTAAGATGAAATGCGAGATAATTTAACCAATTTCTTCCACCTGATAAGGTTGAAAAGTCGTTTTTGGCGAGTATAAAAATTGAGCTGGCGAGCCGATTGCGTCTGATTTGATCGCGAAAACAGAGAACAAACATGTTTTGAGGCCTCTCCTGGTCTAATATATCAGCGAAAATGATCTGATTTCAATGATAAGCATATTTGCCAACTTGTAAAAAAAAGATAACACGATCCAGGCATATTTACGGTATGAAAACTTAAAATCAGTTCTGAAAAGTGTCATAAAAGATCTCGTTTGAATTCCGATTTAATCATTATCGGTTTTCTGGAAAATGGCTATAAATTAAGTATTTCTCAAAAATGGCATACAAAACTCCGTAATATTAATTATACCATTATTGTTTAACTGACAGGCCACTTAAAATTCGATCAATTTAATGTTTGAGGTCTTTTTTAGCCTTTTTCTAGACTATGCGTTTCGATCGTTTTTCACGGTAGACATACACGGTTGCACCCATGATACCTACACTGCATTTATTTTTCAGTGAGAATGAATCGGGTGAGCTGTAAAACTTGGTGAATTTGATTTTTTTAGGTAGTTTAATGACATTCTTTGATGATTCTAACAGTCACTTGCGTTATTTTGCTCAATAATATACTTTTAAAAGCTTTGTCATAAATGACCCCCTCTATGCTCGTTTTGACCATCATCGTAACGCTATGGAAATTATGTCACATTTGATCACTTGCAAATTGAAATCACGGTGTCATAAAAGATCCGACGAACTCTTTGGTGAGAGAATGGACACAAAGCTATAGATTGGGACAACATCTCAGGTGAGTACAAACTATTATGACATGACATGACATGATGCACTCAATTTGAATGACAATGAAGTAACTAAAACATTTGGGTTTCCTTTGACATTGTCTATTGACTTTTTGGGTTAATAGTGTGTATATTAAAAAAAATCTAAAGTTAAATGAAGACAAAACAGAAGTTCTGCATAGAAAGTGCATATCACATCACACTTGAGGCCCGGAGATTGTAGGCCTATTTCATAAATGTGTGTTGACGTCGACGATGCTGAGATTGAACCGTCTTTAAATGCACACAATCTTGATGTTCTTTTTCAAATGATCTCAAAATGGAATCACATATTCATTAAGTAAAAGTCTGTTTGCTTCACATGCACTTTACAAAATCAACCAAATTCATCAGTTTCTTGATCAACAAACTAACTGTTAAATGTATGGTTATTACTATTGTTAATCAGATACTAATTGTCCTTATGTTTGTATATTTTGAAACACAGGTAACATCAATCAATGAAAATGATGTATGCTTGTCTTACATGAAACAGACCACCAACACTTGCTACACTTGGCCTGAAGGGGATGAAGCATTCTACAGACACCCACTAAGTGACATCATTTGTTCTGCCCACTCCAGAATATGTGATGGTTGTGGGTTCATGGTTGTTAAACAGATTCCATTTGACCCAGGCCTAAGAACTTTTTAAACACATGGTGTGTTCCCCAGTACAGCTTTGACATAATGCAACCCCTTCAGCTGAAATAGAGGCTAAGTACTGTTGTAGTAACACTATGTCAAAGCTATTTCGATCCATAATCTTGTTCAGGCATGAGAATTCTCCTGGATAAAACAGGAATTGTGTTGGCTTTTTTAAAAAATAAAATCTCATTTGTACCGTGATTCCAGTTTGTGGCACAATTTATACACATTTTTACAAGTATTTGATTAACTGTTGAGTCCCATGCCTGATGGTAGAAGCTACTACTGAACAAGACCTCCTCCTGCATGAAAGAGCTGACAATTAGCACAATCATGTAGGAATGTAGCAATATCACAACATTCATCAGCCGGAGAACCAGTAGTACTGCTTCAAAATGGATAACAATATTTTAGTCTTCACATATGATGAATGATTAATTATGTGCAGCTATGATTGAAAGTGATATTAACCCTAACACTCCCGGTGGATTTTCCAACGAATTTTTTTTTCAAGCAAAAAAAGCACACACAACAAGAGGTGCCACGCCCCAGGGTTTGAACCCACGACCTCTCGGTTTGAAGTCGAACGCTCTACCAACTGAGCCACGGGAGAAACTATGCTGGGCGAGTGTACTCGCCCAGCTATGTAGCCCGGGCCATCATTTCACTCAAAAACCTCAGCGCCAGGTGGAACCGACAGGCTGGGAAATGGGATTTCATGGGATACTGGCAGGGATACTATTACTTTTGGGATAGGAAAGTCCTATACTAACGTACGTAGTGAAAACGGACCCTTTTGCATATTTGAATAAATTATGGTAATCGTCCGGAATGCGTCCGTGACCGGCGTTTAACGCGTTTAACAATGTTTAACCAGGTTTAACGGAATTGTTAGTCAGCATAGGTTTGGGGGCGCTGTAGATTTACACAGACGACGGTGGCCACGCGAAACCTACATTTTGAATTCGTAGTGAATAACACGTAATCGCGAATATTAAACTTATCATTTTGACAAATTCATCATAATTAGAAGAATTTTTATCGTTAACCGGGCGATGACTGTTAAAAATAATTCAAAATGGTGCACTCCCGTTGCCATATTGGGTCGTCTGAGAGACGCGTGGCCAGCGTCGCGTCGTCTGCTACAATTACGCCTTATCGGTAGAACAGCGCCACCAATTCTATGCTGACTAAGTTCAATTTAAAAGTGGACCCGATCGGCAAGCTCAGTGGCACACCCCTGATACTTGGCTGTAAGGGTTAATCCAGGTAAAATTAGAGAAAAAAAGTGAAAAATTAAAAAGAAGAAAAAAAATCGTTCCTTAACCCTAACACTCCCGGTGGATTTTCCAACGAAATCTTTTTCAAGCAAAAAAAGCACACACTACAAGCGAGGTGCCACGCCCCGGGGTTTGAACCCAGGACCTCTGGGAAATGGGATTTCATGGTATACGGGGCTGTAAGGGTTAATGGACTCTAAATGATGTGATCACTGTACAGGGTGTATCAAAAAAATTAGGACTCTGTTTCATGACGGTGTAATTCTTATTATAATCATTGGACCATGACTAATTTAGTCTCAATGTAAAGCCCAATTATTTATTATGATATCCTGAAAATATAAGATCAATCCGATGCAAAATAAGATAACTAGAGTACTTTGCGTAAACCATGTCATTTACTGGTTTGTACAATGGGATCTACATGTATAAGACCAGTAAATAACATGGTATACGTTTCAATACGTTATAATAATTGTCAACATAATCTATCAGTCAATAGCAAAGTTTAGTTTGGTAATCCATTTAATTCTGGCACAAATCAATACTGGCTAAAAAAATCCGCAAAACAGATGCATGCATATTCTGTGCAAATTAAAAAAAAAGTGTTGTTAAACAGTTCTCGAACCCACTGTGGATGGTTCATTGAGTTACAAATCGAGTACTTCATCATGTAATACTCGACTGTTACTGTGTGAATTCCCATTGTACAAACCAGTATGACACGGTTTACACAAAGTACGCTAGTTTTCTTATTTTTAATCGGATTGATCTCATATTTTCAGGATATCATAATAATTAATTGGGCTTTACATTGAGACTAAATTGGTCACGGTCCAATGATTATAATAATAATTACACCATCATGAATCAGAGTCCTATTTTTTTGATACACCCTGTATAGCAATAACAATAATGGGCAAGAGTAGTTTTAAACTAACCAAAATTAACTTTCCAGAAATGACAGATAAAAATAACAACACATGTATGTAAAAATGCATGCATGATATATGTTTGATAATAAAGGGTTTATCTATAGGCCAAACTTCAATATTAAAACAATCACATGATGTAAAGCTTCAAATATTGGCAGCACGGATTTTTTGTAATGATAAAGTTTCTTGTATAAGAAAATTTCAATTTTGCAAATATATAAATACAAGCCATGCGTTACTGTACTTACCTTGTCAAAAAGTGTTGCGTGTGACTGTGGTCCATCATGTAAGTTTGATTATGGTTGCGAGTTTATTATCAACATACCATAACTATATATCAACATACCATACATGGTCGCGAGTTTATTATCAACATATCATTATCAACATGCATGAGGATTGTATATTTTGACCATTTTGGAAATTCCGAATCTTCATACATGTACATATACTTGCAGATTTGTAAAATAAACCAAGTGTTTTATTAAAAATGGGCCTGCAGAATCAGTACTCAAACTCAATAGTCTTTGGTCATCTTCATTTCCTGAAATGGCTAACCTTTTAGGAACATACTTTATTCTGTTTGTGTTTTACAAAGCTAGATTGAATATTAAGGGGTAGTCCAACATTATCACCATTTTCATATATGTACAGACTTAACTTAACAAATTTATGGCTTGAAAAAAATTCCTGCCTCTCAAGATCGCCATTTAAATTATGTACGCTTAGGGTATTTTTTACCCCTCCCCTGTTACGTACGCTTTGTATGTAACTGTATGTGAAAATGATGGACGACCCCTTAAAACATTTGTAAGAGATAATTGTAACTGAAAAGGTTTCTTGTATGGCTGTTATAGTGTTCTTGTATATGTGTAAAACAGTTATAGAATATAGTTATATGTAATGTACTATGTTATTGGTTGTTATACAGGCTGTCCCAAAATGATTAGTACCCATACATGAGAACTCTTTTCATGATCATGATTTTGAAGTTATTAGAAATCGTATCGCTCTGTAACTCAGAATATATTTATGATATATGATCAAAAATGTAAATCTGCAAGAAAATTTACTTTCTAAAAACAATCATCAATAGAGAGAGCCCCCTGGAAAAGATCACATAATATGCCTTTAATTACCTCTCTCAGAACTTCATCAACCACTAACAGCAACTATATCGGCGACTCATGGTTCCGGTTGGATCCAAAACATGCCTACACATAACCAAACCATAATTAATGCCAACCACACTAATCACCAAATAGGAGAACCGCTAAATAGGAGAATCGCCATATCCGAAAACCGATAAACTCGAGAACCGCCATATCCGAAAACCGCTAAACCCGAGAACCGCTCTAGTTACTATTATTATTAGTTAACATCCTAAGGAGGAGCTTTATGCTAAATGGATAACATTTGCCTTACCTACAAGGTAATACTTTCACCGTAATTCATATCATTGATATGGCACAAAACCATATTGGGCCGTATTCTCGTACTAAATACGGTTTTAGCTTAAACGTGAGTAACACGATTTTAAACTCTGCAAATATCGTTCCCACAGTGGTCTTGCGTTGATTGTATACAGGGTATACAGGTATTTATTACATTGTGGCCCTAATGGGTTACAATAGATATCGACCGAATGCCTTAGATGTACACGGTACCTGTTTAAGACTACACGAGCCGCGCGTCAGCTTGCACCGGGCACGGTTGAGTGATCATTCAAGGCATACAGTTGGTGCGCGAGTCTAGATAAACGCGTATTAAACTACCCCAGGGAGCTTATATAATGGGAGAGGTCACTCCTCCGACAAAATTTCGCCGACTAAAACCAAATTCACGGGTGAAGGTTTTGTAGGGGGCGCACTATCATGGTCGTAGCAAACCAGACGACCTAAGACATGGTTGATTTTATCGGCTCAAAACATGATTTGTGGCACAAAAATAGTACATCAATGGTAAAAAAAAGCTGATTGTGGTTTAGAGTAGAACTGATTTGCTTTGATGATGGCAGAATTTAGTTCTTATATGACACGAAACATTCAGAATTTGTTATTTGAAATTAATTTACGCAGAACAAAATACGAATTTTAAATTGTGGATGGCTTCGTCTGGTAGTGACAGAGGAGGGGCGCGGCGTTATTTGCATTTTATGAATATTGTAATCAGATCGTCGGATCGCGACGATCACATCGTGTGAGATCATCAATAGTCATGACTGAATAATCATTCACAACGAATGATTGACAGTTTACGCTGTAACTTCCGGGTAAAGGATTGATAGAGTGTGCTATACTGAACCAGTGGCATCGGCCTGGCTGAACCAACATCCCGACAATGGAAAGATAAGAGAGACATACACCTGACTACCCCCATACCCATGTTTAAAGTTAGACACATTTCGGCGAGTTAGACGCGTGTGTAAGTAAAACAAATGTACGAGAATCGCGTTTAGTTAAACGCTGTGTCAAAGTCAAAGTTAGACGCGTGTTTAGCTTAAAACTGTGTTAAACTACGTACGAGAATACGGGCCATTACATTCACACGGTCCAACAATGCATGTTTACACGGGTAGTTGGTTTAACCTTTCCTTCTTGTCCTTGTGTGCCCGGGCTTGTGTGGGGATTTACGAATTTTTTAGATGATAAGGCCATGGGTAAATGACTAATCATCGGTGTTTTGACAGCATTTGACAATGTCGCGCGAAAGGTTCTCATGAATTAGTTCTTAAGACCCTATTTTTCATTATGAAATTCTCTCAATTCAGTTGAGAGAGAGAGTCCTACTTGGGTTCCTATTTGCAAATCAGAAAGAATGTCTTCGTCTTCCTACGCCAACTTCTTCCTCCTCGTCATCGAGAATGATTTCCCACGCAATAACCGCGGAATGGAAACGATAAAGGATCAACAATGGGAAGAAAACCAGCGTTATGATACGAGCCGTGTCCTTGTGAAATATATCGTTCATAACCGGATGCAATAAGGAAGGACAGTGTTTACTAAAACCGAGAAAGGCTCCCGATTGCGACCATATGCCAAAGTTCATCGCGATGATGTATATTAAGCACTTTTTAACTGCCTTCGGGATGTCTCTGGGGAGTATTCGCTGAACTTCGAGGAGTAGGTATGTCTGGAGCAACACCTGGAGAATCATGAAGAAAGGATATAGCAGTAGGGTGGCATCCATAGCTAAGGCTTCTCCACACGTCATGCTGTTGCTTGGGGTAATGTTGATAAAGGAAAGACATATGTTCTGTTGTTCATTTTGATCATATTGAACGTCGGTAGCTTTTTTTGATAAAGCGACGGCTAGTACGGCGTGTAACTCGATTACAGCCGCAACAATTCGAATCATGAAGAAACCAAATTCGGCAATAGTTGTCAGTATCAAGATATACCCGCTAATATTTCCCGAAGACGACGACGAGGACTTCACCGTGCGATTCGATGAAAGTTGGAAGATGGCGTATATTGTGCAAATCGTTAGGAAAACCCCGACAAACACTTTACCCCAGTAAAAGCCCATTACCCCAGTAAAAACGACATGGTCGTATGCCGTTGTGTTAGAATCACATTGTATGCTTACAAATGACATGGTTGACCCAATATGGTGACTTACGGCTAATGTAATTGCGATAACCAAGTGACGTATCCACCAAGTCGAACGCCATGAAATCGGTTCGTTGTTACTGGTAGACGATGCTTGTTTCTTAACGAGCGTACAGGTGTCCCATAGTTCGTAAAGTAAGCCGATTGAGATGGTTAGATATTCCACGTGAAACGGTTCCAAAAATGGAACCAGCGATTCCACTGAAGCTCCTTTTCCCGTTTCGTCGTCGTTGTCATTGTTTGTTGTGTCACTTTCGTCATCATGTGCATACCATAGGGGCTCGGTGGCATCTGAAACCCATAGCCACATATGGGTACCTATCATTGCCGCAATGGCGTACTCGTGCCAAGATGGGCGGCGATGTATGCCCTTATGGTTCTCATAGATGAACCAAGAATACATGACCATCTGGCAGACAATTGAGCACGGCCAACTGATGTATAGTGTCAAGTTGATGCCCAGTAAGACAGGTTTTTCATCTTGATATATATTGACCGCGCTCATTGCGATACTTCCAATTCCAAAGATGAAAATCTGTAGAAGACCTGGACATTTGAAAATTACAAAGAGGATGAAGTCCTTTGTGTTTCGCCGCCAATTCTTCAATGTCTCGGTGATAGATTTCTCAGCGCCGGAACGTTGCATGGTGACGTATTTCCAAATGATGTACGCTCCTGATATGAGTAATATGACGAAGGAACAGCACACACGGCCGATGATGGGGACCAAATGATCCGCGCCATTGGAATTCTTACCGTGGTCTGTAAGAAAAATTGGCACCAGACCAAAGACCACACCAATGCTCCCGATGAAGGTTGCACACAAGACGTGAGACGGTTGGATACCGTACGATGCTTTGGAGGGTACCATGTTGAATGCAGCATCAGGGATTGTGCCCGGTAATGGTGCTTTCGTAGGATTTCTGTCTGTTGTAACTGCTTCGTATTGCTGTTGACCCTCCTGAAAAAAGGAAAAACATAGTTTGCTTATTTAAGAATATTCGCTCGATTTGTAACATTTTGAATTATTGAGAACAGCTATTGCCCTATCCAGAAGGTAATGAGTTTTATTAAAGGGTTTGCCGTCTGACTGTTTGAAAACTGTTTAGATTTTGTTAGGACAAAATCATGATCATAAGACTGCCCCTTGTCCACTGAGCATAGGGACTAAGCATTTGTAATGTACCTTTGTCCGGTGCCACTTATATCTATTAACAGAATAGGTGACTCTGAAAATTTACTGCCAATACCAACTGAGGAAAAATTGATGATGACTGAAAAAGATATAGAATGACATGAAGAATGAAGAATATGAAGAATATGAAATATGAAAATATGAAAAACATGAAGAATGTTAGAAGCATGTAGACTGATATTCATTCATGAAGAATGTTGTATGGCTTGCACGCGGAGTTTGCTAACGATAAAGAAACTGGCGGTACCATACCAACCGTTTCTATGTTGAGCTGCGCGACCGCGTTTAACATGGCGCACGTGGTTCGGCGCACACGTAATGACGCAGACAAAAAGTGTACGCGTTTGTGGCGCAAACCGTGCACATTGTAACGGAGCAGAGTGAAAGCAGGCAGTCCGTACACTCTTAGAAAAAGGGTGCTTCAGGGGTTCTTGGCTGTCCCGTATATGAAACCCTTTATAGCACCTTAAAAGGTTCCAAAAAGAACCATTTTAAGGTTCAAAATGGGCACAAAATAGGCATGTGTCTTTAAAACCTCTAAAGAATTCACACCACCAAATGGTTTCCCTATGCGTTTACATGTAAAATGGTAGTTACAAAAAGCCCATTTTCTCGCTTATAAAGCGACTGGAATTTTCAATTTGACATTTTCCTTAAATTTCATGATATATTTGATCATTTAATCAAAACAAATATATATGGTATCCCCGAAAGTTCTGAGAAATAAGACCCCAAAGTTGGACAATTGATGTAGCGCCCTCATTTATCAGAAAAAGTTGAGAAATGTTGCCAGATCATTTACAATCAAAATACATCCAAAAAACCTACAAAATGCATTGAAAATATGTCTTTTTCCACTGTGGTATTAGGTAGTAGTCCTAAAATCAGGATTAAACTACAACTTTAATCATTTGGGAGCAATAAGTACCATTTCTGATTAATTCTATAATCAATGGGCCACAGGATGAAAGCTAAGAAAAAACTTTTGATTGTCGTCTCTACAAGGACTGAAATTATTTACTGGCGTGGAATCTAAAGGGACAATTGTTTTAATTTTTATTGTTTTTACTTTCAATTTCAATCCTCATAATGATATAAAAACTATTCTTTTGCAAAAACAATGAGCTACACATGATTTTTTTACCATTTCAAATCAGAGCCAATCTTGGCCTACCCCTTAAACATGTACTATCTACTGAAGACAGCAAATTGTCAAAATATAACCTGGGCTTTTTGGGTCACACCAATTAATATTTTAGGACTGAATGTGGAAAGAAGAAGTAACAGTGTCCAATTTAGTCATTATAATGTTAATTTACATCTTTTCACCTGCTTTTGTAATTTTTACAGCAAAGTGGAGCACTGTGTTAGTTTAGTGTGAAATACCATGAAATATGATTAGGTTGGATATTTGGCCTGCCCTACATGCACATTATGCTGAATCACATAAAACCTGATCATGTGAATTGATCTAATCAATGTATTTTTTAAACACTTTTTGATCATAGATACTGAAACCCTCTAGACCCCTTAATTTTAGATACTGAAACCCTCTAGACCCCTTAATTTTAAAAACTTTTTTTTTTTTTTTATACATGGGGGGGGGGGGGGGCATGATGATTTGATCGGGGGATAATTTATGACTGGCAAATGAATCTATTAGATGTAGCAATTGAAAATATGTCCCCAATTTGCACACATAACACTAATTTAGGCTAGAGTTCAAAGTAAGCTTCAAAATCCAATAGCTAGGCAATGTATCCTTCCCACACTGTTGAATTTTGAAGCTTTATCAATTCAACTAGCCGATATTGTATGCCTTGATTCAGCACAAAACTAACCTGAGTCATTAAATAGCTGCTTCAAGGTAGACTGGACCTCCGGTCTCTGGCATAGCCTAGGGATCTAGACTAATCTTTTTAAGACTGATTTCAACATAAAAAAGACACCACCTTAATCTTAATTTCACTTTCCACCAACTCTCAGATTGACCTTGTTTGCAAGGCGAGTATACTTCAAGGCAGCTATTTATTATAATTTGAGCTTCTAATATGACCGTAACATAGTAGGTGAATGGCATGATGTAGTAAGCTTATCAATGATTTCACTTTTTTTACACTGTTGCCGATGATGACAAGACTGTCGAATTCGGTGAGCTATTTTTTCATCGAGTTATTTGCCTGTATAATTTGCTTATGAAATCGAATATTTTGCCCTATCTTACCATTGTTTAGTAGTGGAAATGTCAAATTGAACCCGATCGCAGTGAATTTCAAGCAAATTGAACTTTTGTGGTAGAAGACTCATTCAAAATATCATCAAAACAGCCGATATTAAGCAGGCGATATCATAACACTCCAGCAAAGACCAGTATCTTCAGAATTCACACCACCAAATGGTTTCCCTATGCGTTTACATGTAAAATGGTAGTTACAAAAAGCCCATTTTCTCGCTTATAAAGCGACTGGAATTTTCAATTTGACATTTTCCTTAAATTTCATGATATATTTGATCATTTAATCAAAACAAATATATATGGTATCCCCGAAAGTTCTGAGAAATAAGACCCCAAAGTTGGACAATTGATGTAGCGCCCTCATTTATCAGAAAAAGTTGAGAAATGTTGCCAGATCATTTACAATCAAAATACATCCAAAAAACCTACAAAATGCATTGAAAATATGTCTTTTTCCACTGTGGTATTAGGTAGTAGTCCTAAAATCAGGATTAAACTACAACTTTAATCATTTGGGAGCAATAAGTACCATTTCTGATTAATTCTATAATCAATGGGCCACAGGATGAAAGCTAAGAAAAAACTTTTGATTGTCGTCTCTACAAGGACTGAAATTATTTACTGGCGTGGAATCTAAAGGTTCTCTGCAGAACCTTTTTGGGTCCTTTATTAAAATCATAGAACATTTTAACCCATATACGGGACAGCCAAGAACCCCTGAAGCACCCTTTTTCTAACAATGTACCCTAAAGCCACCTCTTCCTCCTCCCCGTCCTTCCCTTACTTGATAATCTGGAAATAAGGGCGCATGGGGCATATGGATAAACGGAACGTGTGGTATATTATCATGATTGGATTATTAAGGGCATCCGTGGTATCCGGGCGTGGTATCTGGATTACGGGGTTCAATATAAAACGCAGACAGTCTGAAATTACCTGCATATACTATGCGCAGGTGGGCCACCTGTGACAACTGGATTTTAAGGGTATATTAGGTAGTATCTCGGGAGGCCTTATTTAGAACATAACGAACAAGACAAAGTGACTACATACGTTAGGGCCTACATGCTGCGCCTATTGGAGGAATAATGTAAATAGGCCAATCAAAACAAGGATGGCACATATAGTGCTCAAGTACAAGCATGGAATGGTACAAGTGATCTTGATGATAGACTCCACCGACCATAAAACTAAACGACCGACTATAAAACTATGGAACCCACTATATATAACGTTCAGAACGTAGCCTACTGCATTACCTGGATACAGTATGTGCACATGGGCAGTGGCGACACCAGCACCAACATTTTAAAGGAGAAAAACGGGGTGGCGGGGCAATAAAAGAATCTGGGAAGAAATGTTAAAGTAATCTTAAGTAACTTTCAGTTTTTATTCAACTTTTTATTATTTGGGGTATGAGCTGACATGGGGTAATAACTGGGGGCAGGGCTTTCCCTATATGGATATAATGGGACAACGAGTACCTGCATTTCAGATCACATGGGAGGCCTACATAGCTAGGTTTCTGGAAACACAAAGGTAGGCACATGTATACCTGGATTATCTAAAAGCACCTGCGATATTCGGATTATTTAGGGCCCGTATAGATTATGTATACATGTAGGACATGTTATTGATATTGTATCAAATTTTCTTACGCTTTGTTTACTTACCTCCCGGTGAAATCTTCTAGCAGGTCCCGCGCGAAGCGTGGGTGCCCGCTAGTATGAATAATGTGGGCACCCGGGGTGAGAGCCTGCCGTATTGGGCCAAATACAAATGTGTACGTGTTTGTTCTTCGCTGTTAAATTTAAGCGAAGCGTGATGATTACAGTGCGTTGACTAAGGACCAAGTCACAACCCTCGAGCTCATTTAATTGAAAGAATTTATTTTTCAGTAAGGTCAATCCACTAAAATTAGAAGCCGATATATTGTATTTAAATCAACGCTAGTCAATTCAAGAAGGTCTCAACCCTGGTAAACTCAAGTTAAGAAGGTCACATCAACCCTGGGAACAATTCATTAGTGAAAAGGTCACATACATGTACATCGGAAAATACCATAGTTAAGAAAGTCGACCCTCGGTCAATTCAAGTTAAGAAGGTCACAACCCTCGGAACAATTCAAGTTTAAGGTCACAACCCTGGAAACAATTCATTAGTTAAAAGGTCACAAACATCGGAAAATACAATAGTTAAGAAAGTCGACCCTCGGTCAATTCCAGTTAAGAAGGTCACAACCCTCGAAAAAATTCAAATTAATAATGTCACATTCGTGGGAACAATTCAAATTAAGAAGGTCACAACCCTGGGAATACAAGTCAACCAACCCTGGGAATACAAGATGAGAAGGTCACAACACTGGAATATGAGGGGGAATCTGAATTTTATTTCAACAATTTAGGGAGGAATCCGAATTTGTACCCACTTGCAATTGGTAAAATTAGTGTAAATTAGCAACAATAACAATTATTTGTCAATGTTTTATTTGTTCAAATTTAACAAGGTGGCTTCAAGAACGTTTGTCAGGACCATTCTATTTTTTATCGATATTTATAATAAGCCAATATTGATTGGAAATGATGTGAAGGCTTTTCAATAAAATATTATTCAAAAGTACACCTAATCGCACCAAATGGGTTCGGAAATTGGAGAGAAAAAAAATCCAATTCCCAGGGGGGGGGCACATTCCCCGCAGACTCCAGCCTGTCCGCGTTGCACCACGGATAGCGGTTCGCACCGCTTTGATTAGTCAATCATGCATAGTCAATTAAATTTATTGTTAAGCCCCCCGGGTAAAAAAATCCTGTGCACGCCTATGGAGGGGAGCAGTCTGATATGGAGCCAGACGACGATGGTACGAACTGTACGGCCGGCGTTAATTTTGAATTTCCGTTGGTTTCAATGTAACAATGGATTTTGATTATATGACCCCATAAAATTCATCACACGTTGGAACTAAATTATTTCATCCTAAAACCGCTGGAGTTGGATAACTAACACCAGTGTCAGTATCCTTTTTCTCGCGAAGTGAGTTTGTTATCACTTAACAAGCCTGTAGTGGTACATGTTCATTACCCTCGTTTCAGAGATCAACTTAACAAGGTCACATAATGTATCAGTGCCTGCATTTGGAACTCTGTAAAAGAATAGTGTGAGATCAAGCCAGCCAAATTTTGAGTAAGCTTTGTTTCTGTTGGTTCCCTGATGCCACCATCCTTAGTAACATAATACACTCTGTCAGCCAATCACAGCAGTTTACATAACTGGTATTGGTCCATTTAAGGGGTTTAGTGCAACAAGGGTCCATCTGCAACAGCTGCCAGATGTTATCATGTGTGGCAGTCAATAATAGCATACCCCTTGATACAAACAAAAAGTAACACATGTCAGCAATAGCAGATACAACATTTTGCATTGCACTTACATCTCAGTTATGTGAATTGGCTGTATCTATAATAGCTGCCAATTGTTATATATTAGAGGTACTTTAAGTTGTGCCCTTGTGAAAACACAATTTCACAAGTGGCACTTATTGCAGATAAGCCTTTGTTACTCTATGTCTCTAAATATCCTCCTAGTCCTAATTCTCGGTGGGCTGTATATCATATTACTATTACTGTCGCTAAACCAATTGGTAATTTGGTCCTGTTGACAAACAGACTTCAACTGCTGATTTGACCCATTGAGCTATATATTAAACATGTTAAATGGATACTGTGTTCAGTTCAACCATTTCCACTACTACACTTTCTCTAGTAAATATAAGTCTAAGGTTGATTGTTTTAGAAGAAACTGGTGCACTTTATGTCTAATTATTTGTCACCATGCTTAAGCCTGTACGGAAAGATTGGAATCCTCTTCAAGGACTGTTGGTGTTACTATATATTATAAGTTTAGAGTATACAGGGGGAGTCAAAATACTCAGGTCTCATTTAAAAAAAGGAAACATATTTCTTATTCAATTTCATCATTGTTTATAAAAGTAGGCATACTTCTACATACTTGGTGATGTTTTCAAGACAATACCATATTCCATGCCAGAACTACAACATAATACCAGAAAAAGAGCGCGAAATTCAAAGTGTTCCAAGTTGGTGGATTTCACACTGAGTTGTATAAATAAAACATTTGATAGATAGACCAAAACACTTCCATAATCATTTTCTTATGAATATCCTGCATGTATCATGTTGACGGAATCCTCTGAACATTGGAAACTGTAAACAGAAGCTCCGTTGGACTTGCAGAATACTTCTTGTCTTTATGTCCACTGACAGCCAAAAAGGAGTCATCTGACTCCTTAAGTAGAGTAAAGACTCATTTTAATTTTAACTCAAATGTTCAGGGAGTTTGTTTATGTAAACAATCATGTACAATATAACTATGACTCTAAAGTTCAGGGTATAGTTTGTTTATGTAAACAATCATGTACAATATAACTATGACTCTATGTTATGATTTACATTTCGGATCATAAATCATGAATCCATTTCAAGTTACAGAGCGATACGATTCCTAATTACCTCAAAATCATAGTTTTAGAGTGAATTTAGAGTAAAAATAACTGGTCGGCGCAGACTTAGTTTATTTTCACTCTAAAACCATGATTTTGAAGTAATTAAGAATCGTATCGCCCTGGTACTTGGAATGGATGTACGATTCATGATTAGAAATGTAAATCTGAAAGAAAATCTGCTTTCATTTTTTTCCGAGGGTTGAGGGCCTTCCCTGGATAAGATTACATAATATACCTTCAAGTATTCTTTTGTATCTTCTGTTTACGTTTACAGGGCTTATCATTAATTACTTGTTTTTGCCCTGGCTGACTTTGATGTGATAAATCTATTCTTAACTAGACCTTTAACTCGCATCATCTTTAGGGGCGTTTGTTTATGTAAACATCCAAGCACTATAAATGCAGTCAAGAAGCAAATTAGTAAACATGTCTTCATAATGTATTTTTCATAATTGAAGAAATTAATTAAGAATGATTATAGCCGACGAGATACGTTGTCAATGCTTATGTTAAATTGTCATCAATTGGTGGAACTGATTTAAAGACAACGATAATACTTTTAATGCTTCATGTTATGTTTCAATGTTTATTGTATCAAATATTAAGTATTCGTTCATATATTTGGTTTACATTTACAGGGCTTGTTGTTTGTTGTTTGTGCTCAGGGCTGGACTTACCATTGGGCCAGATGGACCCGGGCCCAGGGCCCCAGATTTGTCGGGCCCCAAATTCCGAAAGATATAAGATCACAATAAATTACCAACACTTTAACACTTATTAATTAAATCAATTGTTAATTATTTATTAATTAATTAATAATCGATCTTTTATTAATGATCATTAATCAATCATTAATTACTCGTAATTGATTATTTATGAATCATTAATTAATTATTAATTATCCATGAATTAATTAGTTGTTTTTGCCTCTGGTTGACTTTGATGTGATAAGTCTATTCATAATTATATACAAAATATTCCAATTTGGGACCTTTAACTCACCCCACGTTCAGTGGCGTTTGTGTATGTAAACAACCGTGTACAATATAACTATGACTCTATTATATATTATAAAAACAAATCTTGAACACTTACTTTCAAGAAAGAGAGTGCCCGTTTTGGCATGACGCAATTCTCTTCATGATACGCTTCCTTTATTTCTGCTTGCATTTGAACTTAACCCCCTCTAAGCAAATTTTGTCTTTTTTAAGACTCTTCTTGTTTGAATTTAATCTGTTCCATTCACTTAATCACGTAACCTCGTTCGCATATTTTAACCTGAATATTCGTGAATACGCCCGTGTCCAGCGTCGTCTGTATTGAGCAGTCACAGTGAGTGAGCCCTCTATCGGTACATAAAAGGGTTTAACCAGTGACAGTTGTTTAACGCAGCGGACTAAGGCAGCTGTGGCGTGTCTGTGTTGATATTCGATGGTTTTGAGACCTGGGTTTTTCTGCCGGGGGATTTCCCATTTGTCATGTATACTGACGACCATGGTAGTGGATTTATGGGGTTTTCCCCGCCGGGGGATTTCCCATTGAAATTGAAAGCGTTAGTATAATTTATTATAGCAGGGTATTTCCAGACAGAAAGTATTCCGATTGACCACATTTTCTTGAAAATATATAACTCCCTCCCCCCATAAAACCACTACCATGGTCGTCAGTATGACAAAAGCTGAGACTAATATCTTTGTCTCAGACAAAAGTATGTTGAAATGTAATTATGTACGGTAGAGTGCTGTGCCTTGATTTAAACTTCTTTAAAAAAAATGATGCCGTGTTGATATTCGATGTTTTTGAGACCTGGGTTTTTCCGCCGGGGGATTTCCTGAAATTGAAAGTGTTTAGCTGAGTGTTAGTATCATTTATTCTTAAACAGCTAAGAAAGTTTAAGCAATCTCATTGGTTCTCAGAGAAATCGGCGACATCTAGATGAGACAACTTAACACGGGGGTGGGGCCTACGTTTTAACAGTGCGCCCGACCTTCACAATGCGTGGTTTGCTCCATAACGCGCACTTCTGCAGTGCGTCTCTAGCGCTTTTCCTGCGTTTATGCCGGCGCCGCGACGCATGACGCGTTGTCCATGGGTTAAAGTGACGGTAGAGCTGCACAAAAGACATTGTTGTAAAGTGTAACATGTTGATACTATCAGAAGAGTACTGCATTCAATTCCGTTATTTGCCCACATCCGATTATGACAATACATATAACAATGCTTTACAATATAGCATTTTCAGACCAGCGAGGTCACCGATACAGTCACCGATTCACGCTCGAGTGCTCGACACGCCCAGTCAATATCTAATGCATAACAAGATACTGTGAGCACTAAAGCGTTCCTTATAATATACAATGGTACATTCTCGGTACTACACGACACATAAGCATTTTTTTATTAAAATAGCGTTTATATTAGTTTTTGCATGATTAAATCACAGCATTTATTCAATTTATCTGTTACAACTTATTAAATTGTTTGCCAACAATTAATTGATTTTTCAAAGTATTTTTTTTTCTCAAGTGTTTATTTTACTTTTCCTAGCAATTATATTTCATGTTCACAAAAATAAATGTTTTTGTTATACGCACAAGTGTTTGATGATTCGCAGGCGAACGCACAATCGTTAATTGTGTCAAACGCGTATGAACTATTGTTTTTCGATGCGCAACCGTACACACAAATGTTTTTAATGCGACGCGGACATACTATTGTAGGGGTGCGTGTACGTATGTATAAGTGTAGTTCGAATGCGTAAGCACAAGTAGCACAACTTTTTCTAGGGGGGGGGCAAAAAATTGACTGTGACAGTGTCTACGGGTAGCACAATTTGACATGGGGATGCACATGCATAACACATTGGAAGTAAAAATGTTCCCTACGGGGGGCACATACATTGACTGTCGCAGAGTCTAGGGGTAGCACAAATTGACATGGGGATGCACATGTATAACACATTAGAAGTAAATTGTTAATGCAATCTCAGATTACTAATAGTCTCAAATAGTAGCCGAATAATGAGCAACGACCGATTATAACTGTTAACAAATAATGTTAAAAACAAATAAACACAACGTACACTTTTACAACAAGAAGATCTTTTAAAAAATATCATTTAAAATTCACATTTCTCTCGGGTAGCACAATTTTCCCTACGGGGGCACATACATTGACTGTTGCAGTGTCTAGGGGTAGCACACATTGACATGGGGATGCACATAACACATTGGAAGTAAATTGTTAAGGCAATCTCAGATTACTAATAGTCTCAAATAGTAGCCGAATAATGAGCAACGACCGATTATAACTGTTAAAAATAAAATTACACTTATATAACAAGAACAAATTTAAAAAAATATCATTTAAAATTCACATTTCTCTCGGGTAGCACAATTTTCCCTACGGGAGGCACATACATTGACTGTCGCAGTGTCTAGGGGTAGCACAAATTGACATGGGGATGCACATGTATAACACATTAGAAGTAAATTGTTAATGCAATCTCAGATTACTAATAGTCTCAAATAGTAGCCGAATAATGAGCAACGACCGATTATAACTGTTAACAAATAAAGTTAAAAACAAATAAACACAACGTACACTTATACAACAAGAACAACTTTTAAAAAATATCATTTAAAATTCACATTACTCTCGGGTAGCACAATTTTCCCTACGGGGGCACATACATTGACTGTCGCAGTGTCTAGGGGTAGCACAAATTGACATAGGGATGCACATAACACATTGGAAGTAAATTGTTAATGCAATCTCAGATTACTAATAGTCTCAAATAGTAGCCGAATAATGAGCAACGACCGAATATAACTGTTAACAAATAAAGTTAAAAACAAATAAACACAACGTACACTTATACAACAAGAACAACTTTTAAAAAATATCATTTAAAATTCACATTTCTCTCGGGTAGCACAATTTTCTCAACGGGGGGCACATACATTGACTGTCGCAGTGTCTAGGGGTAGCACAAATTGACATGGGGATACACATGTATAACACATTGGAAGTAAATTGTTAATGCAATCTCAGATTACTAATAGTCTCAAATAGTAGCCGAATAATGAGCAACGACAGATTATAACTGTTAAAAATAAAATTAAACACAAATAAACACAACGTACACTTATACAACAAGAACAACTTTTAAAAAAATATCATTTAAAATTCACATTTCTCTCGGGTAGCACAATTTTCCCTACGGGGGCACATACATTGACTGTCGCAGTGTCTATGGGTAGCACAAATTGACATGGGGATGCACATAACACATTGGAAGTAAATTGTTAATGCAATCTCAGATTACTAATAGCCTCAAATAGTAGCCGAATAATGAGCAACGACCGATTATAACTGTTAAAAATAAAATTAAACACAACGTACACTTATACAACAAGAACAACTTTAAAAAAATATCATTTAAAATTCACATTTCTCTCGGGTAGCACAATTTTCCCTACGGGGGGCGCATACATTGACTGTCGCAGTGTCTATGGGTAGCACAAATTGACATGGGGATGCACATAACACATTGGAAGTAAATTGTTAAAGCAATCTCAGATTACTAATAGTCTCAAATAGTAGCCGAATAATGAGCAACGACCGATTATAACTGTTAACAAATAAAGTTAAAAACAAATAAACACAACGTACACTTTTACAACAAGAACATCTTTTAAAAAATATCATTTAAAATTCACATTTCTCTCGGGTAGCACAATTTTCCCTACGGGGGGCACATACATTGACTGTCGCAGTGTCTAGGGGTAGCACAAATTGACATGGGGATGCACATGTATAATACATTGGAAGTAAATTGTTAATGCAATCTCAGATTACTAATAGTCTCAAATAGTAGCCGAATAATGAGCAACGACCGATTATAACTGTTAACAAATAAAGTTAAAAACAAATAAACACAACATACACTTATACAACAAGAGCAACTTTTAAAAAATATCATTTAAAATTCACATTTCTCTCGGGTAGCACAATTTTCCCTACGGGGGGCACATACATTGACTGTCGCAGTGTCTAGGGGTAGCACAAATTGACATGGGGATGCACATGTATAATGTATGTTAATTTGTGCTACCCCTAGACACTGCGACAGTCAATGTATGTGCCCCCCGTATGGAAAGTTGTGCTACCCGATAGAAATATGAATATTAAATGATATTTTTTAAAAGATGTTCTTGTTGTAAAAGTGTACGTTGTGTTTATTTGTTTTTAACTTTATATTTGTTAACAGTTATAATCGGTCGTTGCTCATTATTCAGCTACTATTTGAGACTATTAGTAATCTGAGATTGCATTAACAATTTACTTCTAATGTGTTATACATGTGTATCCCCATTTGTGCTACCCCTAGACACTGCGACAGTCAATGTATGTCCCCCCCCCCCCCCCCCCCCCCCCCCCCCCCGTAAGGAAAATTGTGCTACCCGAGAGAAATGAGAATTTTAAATGATTTTTTTTAATAGATGTTCTTGTTGTATAAGCATGATAAGTGTACATGTACGTTGTGTTATATTTGTGTTTTATTTTATTTTTAACAGTTATAATCGGTCGTTGCTCATTATTCGGCTACTATTTGAGACTATTAGTAATCTGAGATTGCATTAACAATTTACTTCCAATGTGTTATACATGTGCATCCCCATGTCAATTTGTGCTACCCCTAGACACTGCGACAGTCAATGTATGTGCCCCCCGTAGGGAAAATTGTGCTCCCCGAGAGAAATGTGAATTTTAAATGATATTTTTAAAAAGTTGTTCTTGTTGTATAAGTGTACGTTGTGTTTATTTGTGTTTAATTTTATTTTTAACAGTTATAATCGGTCGTTGCTCATTATTCGGCTACTATTTGAGACTATTAGTAATCTGAGATTGCATTAACAATTTACTTCCAATGTGTTAAGTGCATCCCCATGTCAATTTGTGCTACCCCTAGACACTGCGACAGTCAATGTATGTGCCCCCCGTAGGGAAAATTGTGCTACCCGAGAGAAATGTGAATTCGAAATGATATTTTTTAAAAGTTGTTCTTGTTTTATAAGTGTACGTTGTGTTTATTTGTGTTTAATTTTATTTTTAACAGTTATAATCGGTCGTTGCTCAATATTCGGCTACTATTTGAGACTATTAGTAATCTGAGATTGCATTAACAATTTACTTCCAATGTGTTATGTGCATCCCCTTGTCAATTTGTGCTACCCGTAGACTTTGTCACAGTCAATGTATGAGCCCCCCCCCCCCCCCCCCCCCCCCCCCCACACCCAGGAAAAGTTGAGCTACCCGATAGAAATATGAATTTTAAATGATATTGTTTTAAAGTGGTTCTTGTTGTAAAATGTTACGTTGTGTTTATTTTTAACAGTATAATCGGTCGTTGCTCATTATTCTGGTACTATTTGAGACTATTAATAATCTATAATAATAATAATAGAAAAATGAATTTTAATGATATTTTTTAAAAGTTGTTCTTGTTTTAAAATTGTACGGACGAGAAACACATTTGTTACTTGGCCTTAGTAATCTGAGATTGAATTAATAAATCACTTTTCATAATGTATGTGTTATATTTATTATACATGTGCACCCCTTATCAAATTTGCCTTCTCTTGACACTATGTGAGAGTGAGACAATGTATGTGCCCCACCCCCCCCCCCCCCCCCCCCCCCCGGAAAGTTGGACTACCCGCTGCGCTGAAAATGGTTAATAGTGGATTTGTAAAATTAAATACTCGCGAAACTGACAATTTTGCATTGAATTACTCAGTAAATTTTCCAGTTCGCGAAATGTAATACCCAAAAAAATAGCAGTCATTTTCAATTCGCGAAATAAAGTATCCGCGAAATTTAAAGTGTGTTAAAGTGTAACAATGATAAAAATATATTGACATAACAATAACAGTACAAAGAAATACGAAATGTTAAAAATGTGTGTTATTGATAATAAATATAAAAAACATGTATAGACGCCCTCCACACATGTAAACATATGGAACTGGCAATTCAAAATAATTTTCCATTGACACGCACCAATGAATCTTTGCACGCACGCATCACCACTGCATTCACACTAGCTCAATGCAAAGGATATATGCTACATGTATGCATGTATATAGCATGTGTCCTTGGGTTTCTTTGTGTATCTTCAGAAACACCCAAATGCCCATCGGGTTTGTTTTAGCCAGGTATTGTGGTATACAACAAAGCCTATTGAAGGATTACCTCGCAAATCAAATAAGAAATACCTGGCTTTCCCGGGTAATTCTAACGTCACGATAACCCATAGACCTACGAGGCATGCTTACGCATGGTTACCTCATCGCATGTGATTGGATGGAATGTTTGTGGGTTATTCGATCCTAGCAGGGGTAAAAGTTGTCAAATGTGGACAATAAAATGTACTTATTTCTTTGATAAATGTATAAAGTATGATTGTTTAAGAATGAGAAAGAACAACTCCGCCTGCGGCGTCGTTGTTCTACTTAAAATAATACTATCGTCCGCATTTATGTCAGACAATATAACACGGGTACGGTCTAAAAACAATACCTTTATTCTCTAATTTAACTACAGGGTATTTCCAGACAGATATATGAGCCAACTTATGGATGTGACGGGAAACTCAGAATTGAGTTGCATTGGGCTTATTATCGGGAATATGAGCGGCCTTGAAACATGCATATAACCAAAGAATTATTAAAAACTCACCACATCAGACAGCAAGGAATCTTTTTCAGTTGCCATGGCGAAGCCGGTTATAAGGTAATGTGTTTGCTACTTCTTTAACACAAACGTATGAAGCGCTAGTTCCCGTAAAATCTTAACAAAGTGGTCGTCGTCGTCTACGATTTCCGGCTATGTTGCCATTGCGCTCGCAACTTTTCCAGTGGAAGGTCTGTCCGTTGATGTTCTTTTATGAGATCTGGGTTTTCCGTCGGGGGATTACCCATTGAAATTGAAAGCGTTAGTATAATTTAGTGATAGCAGGGTATTTCCAGACAGATAGTATTCCGATTGACCATGATTTTCTTGAAAATATATAACCCCCCCCCCCCCCCTATTAAACCACTACCAGGGTGGTCAGTACATACATGACAAAAAATGTTGAAATGGAATTACTTTGAAATGTAATTATGTAGGTAAAAGTGCTGTGCCTTGATTTAAACTTCTTTAAAAAATGATAAAACCAGCATCTATGACAAAACAAAAAACATTTTGGGCGGGAGTTTGGGATGTTTATGAAGCAATATAGGCCTATAGGTGCAGGATGGTGTTGACCCGGGGACTTAGAATGCCGCCTTCTGGAAATGTTGAGAACTGGGGGAATATTTTCCCACAGTGCCCTGCGCGAAGCTAGTTGCCCGCCTCATGACAAATTTGAGAAGGGGGCGTGCTTATGTGATATTTGTTCATACTTTTACCAATCTTTTTTTTAGCATCCAAAGCCCCCCCCCCCCGCACACACGCCTTTTGTATTCCTTTGTGCCTAACATAAAACATAACATAACATAACAATGAGCATTTATATAGCGCTCTTACACATTATACAATGGTACAGCGCTTAACAAAATTAAAACATAAAATTAAAATTAACAGTGTTAAACATCACTCTCACTATGACGGTGGAATAAGTGAGTTTTAAACATCTTCTTAATTTGAGTCAGTGATGAGGCATGCCTGATGTGACGCGGTAAATTATTCCATAATAATGGGTCGGAGGCATCCTTTCTTGGCGGTAGTGAGACGAGTTTTAGGTACAGTGAGAATCCGAGTGTCAGAGGCAGAACGAAGACCACTTCTTTTAGGTACATGCCCACAATTATTCATACCCCTTGAAAAATATGAGTTTTTGGCATTTTTTCTCATATCTATACCAGCTGGAGTGGTGGAACTTTCGCTTTACACTAAAGACAATTAGTTTGCAAGTACAAATCAATATATTTGGGCTCAACATTTTTTGCATAACAATAGATTTGAACAAGAATTGTGTTTTTATGCCTGTCCAAAATTATTCATACCCCATGCCAAGTCTCAGGATTGAGGCCACTTTTTGTGATACTACACATGTTTTTGACATTCCAAACATTCTTTATTTTGTGTGATAGGCATTTACATTGTTATGCAATTATTCCATGATGTGTGCATACAATGTGGATGCATTACAAGTGTCCTATTGAGTGTACAGTGAGGGATATTATAGGACAACACTCTAGCTCTTTGACAGCATGGCGAAGGAGATCAAATAACTCAGTGAGGACCTTTTTGTGCATTGTGAATGCTCACAAAGAGGGGAAAGGCTACAAAGCTATTTCGAAGCAATTTCAAGTGCTAAATTCCACCATATAAAGCATAATTAGGAAGAACAAGACAGTTAAAATCAGTTAAAATCAGACTTGGTATGGGGTATGCATAATTTTGGACAGGCATAAAAACACAATACTTGTTCAATTCTATTGTTATGCAAACAATGTTGAGCCCTGATATATTGATTTGTACTTGAAAACTAATTGTCTTTAGTGTAAAGCAAAAGTTCCACCACTCCAGCTGGTATAGATATGAGAAAAACGCAAAAAAACCATATTTTTCAAGGGGTATGAATAATTGTGGGCTTAACTGTAAGTAGTAAGGTCCTTAAGATAAGAAGGCGCGCCATCATTGAAACATTATAATAGTCAGGATCTTGAACTCAATGCGCGTTTTAACAGGCAGTCAATGTAACTTGTGGAGAAGAGGAGTTGCATGATCACGTCTTTTCGCCCAGTTAATCTGGGCATATAGTTTGGCTTTCACCTGGGTATGGGGCCGATTTTGGTTGACTCTGGTGGTATAAATGTACCCATTTTTGTGGCTAAACATGAATTTAGTGGCAAAAATGGCAAATACATGCCTCTGTTACATCAGAAAATTGGTCGAACGAGGGAAAACAATGGGGTATTTCCAGAGATATCAGAAAGAAAATGTTACTTTTTACTCAATTCTATCACCAACGATCTATGCTTTGACTGAGTTATCTATAAATAGCTTCACAACAGTTTTGTATGAACACTTAGAAATCAGCAGGGAGTGTGACCTCCAAACACCATCAATACATTGACACGCAGTGTGCATTACTCTGCATGTATCGAGGTAGCACTGGTATCGTGCCTACCCAATACCCCGAATATATAACCATGTGAACAAACGTAGTAGTGGATCCGCTCATGCCCCGCTCTACTCGTCAGTTGAATTTTGCCGTTTTCCAACCACGGACAGTCTAAATTTCTGTTTTAACGAACATATACCAGAAACGAATCGCGGCTCGGTTCAATTGTTGGTACGATGCTATATTTAGCTTATAAAAAACGCCTCTCAAATCGTAAAGTTAGTTAATACGGATGATTAGTATAACTATCATGACCAGCTTCACAAAAATTGGGTTTAAAAATCCTTTCCTTAATACCAACGTTATAGGAATTATTATGACCCTAACAAGCAATATTAACCCGAAATTCCTTAAAAACTTTCGGGTGCCACCTTTGTATGTAAAACTTCACTAAACAACATGAACAAGGGTGATGTCTTTTCCTTTCTAAAATTATTTGTTATCACATTTTTTTTCACCCAACAAACTTTGGATTGACATATTGCAAATTGCAATTATAGATAACAGTTATTGCAAAGTTTGAAAGGGTGAAAGGGTGAAAGGGTAATCGAATAAGGGGGTATATTTCAGTGGCTGTGTGATCTCTAGGATTAAGGGTATATTCGCTGTAAGAACTTTGGAAGGGCCAGTATTTTCAATTACTTGACATGAGATGCACAGGTACTCTAAACGTGTTGGGGGTGGTAGTCAGTGGCGTGCGCAAAGGAGGGGAGGGGGGGCAGGGGTCACAGCCCTCCCCCAGTATTGAAAATAGTCGGGGGAAACTTACTGTCAGTCGGGGGAAACTACTGCCAGTCGGGGGCTGGGCCGTCGGTAGATTTTTTTGTGTGGGGAGGTGGTGTAATCCAAAGCCGACAAGTCGTCGGCAAATTTGTACATGTTGTTGACAAAATTATGCACCAAGTTGGTAAAAAGCGGAATTGTTGTATATAGCTGATGAAAACTCTAATGATTGTCCAATTGGCGAATTTTTTTGACTGTGCGACATTCCCCCCCCCCTCCCCCCCCCCCCCCTCCCCCCCCCCCCCCTCCCCCCCCTCCCCCCCCCTCCCCCCCCCCCTCCCCCCCCCCCCACACTTACGTGAAATTCACGAGGTGACTGCAAAAAACATTTAGGCTACCTTTTACTATTTTTTGGTACATCGGGAAAATTGAGAAGAATCAGAGTCGGGGGAATTTTCATTTATGGCCAGGTGCCCTTCCCCAGTTATTGCGCTCGCCACTGGTGGTAGTTAGTCTACCGGGAGAACAAAGGGGTGTATGGCTATACAACAGAATACTCTACGAATGTGAAATGAAATAACATCTGAGTCTGTATTATCCTTAACGTTGTGATTGAATAAAGTTGTTAACTCTTTGAATGATTTAAAATCGCATGATATTGATAGCGTTCTGAAATTATAACTCTATCACTCTATATTTGAAAGAATGATAATGATTGTTTAAAAAACAATCACAGCTTATAATGTTAAGGATTCCAAGAGTCCTCTCAGTCCTTAAGATTCTTTCAAAAAGATTTGCATGACATCAATGTTATTTTTTTTCACAAATGTACCCCTACCAACTTTACCAAGTGTATTAAGTTCACCTTGCAGTCAAAGTCCGATGGTTCTATAATCTAACAATACAATAAGTTCCATAATCCAAATTTGTACTTTGTATATTTTTACTAATCCGTAACTGATAAGGCTCAATAGATAGTATGAATAATAGGATCTTAAATCCGAATATTGTACATTTTTATAGTCTGAAAGCTGAAGGGTTTCCATCAAACACACGAACATGGTTCTATATATAATCCATTGTGAGATGAAAGGCCCTACAGTTTTTAAATAAGTTCTGCAGATCGACTAAAAAGAACCCATAGTAAGATTCAGACTAAAGAACACTTTTCTTTGATTCGGAATAAAGTCAAACAACCCTATTTCAAATTTGTACTACAGAACCTGCTTTAATGTTCGGATTGCAGACCCTTTCTTCATAATCAGATTATATTACATGATCATGATATTGGGACTATTTTCAGATTATTGAACCCTATACGTTCAGACTATAGAACCTTTGTACTATAGAACCTTTTTTGTATTATAGAACCTTTCGGACTACGAACTGTGAGTCAATAAACATAAAACCGCAAATTCGAAATGGTCTTCACCTCATTGCAAGGTATTCTGATACTGGGTTTTCCCTTTTAGAGGGAATTTTTATAGCATTTATAAATGAGTTTGGCTGATCGATTTTGGAGACGTTGTAGCCGTTTCTTTCGCAGAAGATCCCTGTAAGAGAGAGTTGGAATAGTCGAGCTGCGATGTAACAAGTGCGCGTATGGTGTGATGACATGTTGTTTCATCAATAAACATCCGAATACCAGAAAGATTCCTAAGGTGTAAAGTAACATATGATGAGACATGTTTTAAAAATATCCAAGATTTAATATCCTCAATGCACGCAGATAACATAACGCAGAGCGAGAGTTTGTAACAGATAGACTTACCACAGCGATGAAAGAAAATGTCAAACAGTTTTGGTCCTACATGAAAAGCCTTGGTCAAGGCGAACAAGGAGTGGCTGACTTAACAGGGGAGGGGTATACCCTAAGCGTACGTAACTTAAATGGCGATCTTGAGAGGCGGGCATGACATTTTCGCCAATTATTGTGTACGTAACTCGAGGGGGGAGGGCGGTAAAAAGTTACGTACGCTCTGTACGTATGTGAAAATTACGACCCCTAACAACAAAAAATTAGTCCCAGGTAATACATTTTTAAACACATTTATTGCCACTTTTTATTAGCTGTCCACAGACCGCCATTGTAGAGATTCTCAGATTGACCGCCATTGATTGATCATCAGATTTCGTTATTCCCAAAACAGCAATAAATGGTTTAAATTATTGACAAAAAGGGGTCAAAGGTCACGTAGGTTTATTAGAGGTCAATCTGTGCACATCCCATGTTACCCATAAGATTATTGTCACCAAGCTGGTTTGTAATGACCTTTGACCCCTTACTGTCAAAACTTTAAACTATTTATTGCTGTTTTGGTGAATAACGCAATCTAAGGTAATCTGAGGATCAATCAATGGCGGTCAATCCGAGGATCTCTACAACGGCGGTCTGTAGACATATAATAAAAAGTGGGAGAAATGTGTGACTTTGCACAGTGACTTTTTAAAGATGTCTGAAGGGTCACATATCAAAAAAAAGTTTCTGGCTCCTTTATTTCTTGGGGATATCAAGAACTTTTTGATACCCCTCGTACATTTCTGATCATAAATCGAACATACATTCAAAGTTATAGGACGATACGATTCTTAATTATTTCAAAATCATGGTTTTAGAGTGAAAATAAACTGTCGGATAACCGACAACTTATTTCACTCTAGTCTATTCAATTCACTCCAAAACCATGATTTTGAGGTAATTAGGAATCGTATCGCTCTGTAACTTGGAATGTATTACGATTTATGATCAGATGTAAATCTGCAAGAAAATCTACTTTCTAAAAATAAATCATGAATAGAGGGCGCTCCCTGGGAAAGATCACATAATATGCCTTTAAGCATGGCACCCCTCTTGCTCACGACGTAAAACAAAATAAGTTAACTTATTATTTAAATAAATTTAATTTTCCGCGTAGTAATGAATCGATGACATATTACAGCAATGTACTATTCAGCGAAAAATAAGTTTACATTAATGGCTGAGAATGATTAGTTCTTTTAAAATATTACACTACAACACATTTCACACCCCTAGTGATTCTTGAAAATAATTATCAGATCCAATGAACTTTTGGTTAATTTTATGTCGTGAGCAAGAGGGGGTGCCACGCCTAAGTACGGTGTCTATAGGAGCCGCCACTCTATACTACCTGGCATGCTATATGCTACCAACGTCCACTTGGATTAGTTGCATGTAAGGCTAATGAAATATGATTTCCAGTTTCCCGTTTCATATTTTTAAAAGTGTCTTTTTCATTATTCATTATTCATTATTTCACTCAATTTCATTATTGCATCTGAAAGGGGTGTTAACTACTAACTACCTATTGATTTGTATATATTACACCTTAATTAACACTTTAACACTTTGAAAAACAATTAAGGAAGCATTTGTAGATGTGTTATTGAAAATGTCAACAAATCTGTCTGAAATATTGCAACGTCAATTACATCTAAAATTTGAGTAGGTAAAGCAAACAATTTCATTATCAACCATATACCATGACACCACTGCCTTAAAAATCCCTGAAAATCAACAGGAAGATATGCCTGGTATTTTGAGCCACTAAAAGTTTTGATTTTTATTCAAGTTTGTCAGAAAATGTAATTTTGCACAAAATAATGAAAGTTTTGGTAAAACTGAAAAGTTGGGTCCGTAGGGAAACGGGAAACTGGAAATTACATTATACTAGCCTAATGTTACAACACCAAGTTCCAGAAGTACATGCGTCTTTGCGATATGCTAACCATCTGCGGGTGCAGGGCTCAAATTACATCGCGGCCATTGCCGCGATGCCCTCGCATTTGGCCGCGATGCCCTCGGCTAAGTAAAAAAATCACGGCCATAATGGCCGTGCCCTATTTTTAACAGAGGCCGTGTGCCCTTTTGGCTCCCGGTCGGGTGTTCCGATATACTTAACTCTGATCAATTATTCCAAATACAACTAACACGTTTTACTCTATGATTAAATATGTATTCCATTCCTATCCCGTCCATTTCCGAGAACATTTTTGCATGTAAACATGCCATAAAAAAGGGCATAGCAATGTAGCTATATCGGAACACACACCATGTAAACAAGTTAAAACAACGTCGAATTCGACGCCAACAAATCACTAAACAATTTTTGTGTACATAATTATAGGTAGCTTAACCAAAATATGTCTGCGTGTATTAGGTAGACTGATATTCTGAATAATATGTGTGGGTTTGACAAATCCAAAAGTTGCAAATGAAGATAAAATCTGCATTGAAAATACAAATTATTTTTCGCGAAAATGTTTGGTGTTTGGTATAATTCCCTACATGAACAGCAGCACCGTCTGAGTGAGGCCCCATGGCTCAAACGGTACCGAACGAGATGACTAGATTTGACTAGGTTTCCCAAGTTTGATGGAACTAACTTTAAATAAATAACTTTAAATAAATAAATTTAGATAAAATAAATTTAAATAAATAAATAAATAACTTTAAATAAATAAATTACTTGAAAAAGATAACTTGAAAAAATTACTTGGAAACAAATTGGATTGAGAGTCTAACATCTCCTGCGCTTGCACACACCCACCTCTGCTTGGAGGTCATCAACCTTTGGCCTGCGTTGTTGTCTAGATGACAAAGTTCCCTTAGCCTCAGCACATGGTATTCAAGAGTTGATTGACTGTCAATGGGGTTCACAGACCCCTCCAGGTTCAGATGGTTATGGAGGAGAAAGGCTCATCCTTAGGTCACGGTGATTTCCAGATTTGCATTTATGGTATTAAAATATGTTGATTGACAAACTAAAACGACTGTAGTCACGGTAATATATTTATATATTAAAAGTCCTAGTGAGGTTTACATGTCAAATTAGGGTATAAAAATAACATAAACATAAAATGGCCTTGATGCCTTTGATTCAAATCTTGGTTTGGCCTTGGTGCCCCAGAACATGGCCTCGGTGCCCTTCGAAATGGTATATTATTAAGGCCAAAGTGGCCGTGCCCCTACAATGACGAAATTTGAGGCCTGTGCGGGTGTGATTGTAAAATCCTTGTTTTCTTGATTGGGGCACTCGGACATGTTCACGACCGCTTCTGCAGTGGATTAAGGAAACTTAGTTTCCCTTTCAGAGTTGCTAAAATAGTGCTATTATTGGCACTAACATCGTATGCCGGGAAAATTAGAAAGACTCTCTAAAGATAATTAATTCTGATTTCTTTTTCTGGCCTCACCAAATTGTTCATGCTTTATAATTCATGTAATGATTTATGCAGCATTGGTTGTTTATGGTCATTTTTGAATACAAAATTGTATGTATGTAGTATGTATATATGTATGGGTCCAAAATGTTAAGAGCCAAAAGGCTTTACGTATGGACAAACTTTAAACATGTTCAGCCAGTAGGGAGGTCACGCTGCATGTCATATTTTGTTATACGCAAGAAAACAATGGAGTATCAGTGACTGCAATATTTGCTAGAAATAGCTTCGGGAAATGGTCTATTGGGCATCTCAAAAACTAAGAAACGTGTTAAAAATCATGTAGAATTTTAGAGGAGGGTCAATAACATCTGCAGAACAGTAAAATGTATAGTTTTAAACACGTTTGGTGACCAAATTTATGTCGTACAATGCCGGAAAATTCACGTTTTGAAAATCCGTGGTCTTCAAAATTACAGGAATCCTAACTCATTCTAAACCTCACCAAATCATGAAATGAACCCTCGTCTACAAAAAAGTCCGTGTACGTATTGCTCTATCTGCTTGGAGATAGCGAAGACCACGGAAACCTCATAGCTTTATACCACGGAATGAAATCTGTCATTGACATTACATGGCGAAAATCGTACAGATTTGCACTGCAGACCTCTGTGTAGGGAGTGTTGACAATAGCGTGATAATAGCAAGGTCGTTTGACTATTGTGTTTGTGCATGTTTGTGACGACTGACCCCGTTTAACAATCTTCATAGCTTTCATATAGGGCTTGGGTGACCTAACTATTGACTGTGTTGTATTTCAAAAGGAGAACTTAGCACCTAGGGCTAGTCTTTGTCAAAGACACCTCGCAAAATTACCTGTCAACCGCAAAGCCTTGATGAAAGGCTAAATGCCTTTTGACTCTGATCCCTCATTAAATCAAATGTTGGCATAATTTTTGGAACTAAACTGCTCACAAAAAGTTAGGAAACTTTTTTGAATCAAGTATATTTTTATTATTTATTACCCTCGTGTATTTTGTTGCATATCAATGGAAAGCTGAAGTGTTCTTTTTTTAAATTATACCAAATGTGCAATGATAACAAGTTGCTGGACATGGCCACAACAATGAGAATGAGACAAAGTCACAAATCAAATGTGCCAACATTAGCAATTTTGTGTTACTGTGTGAACACACAAATTGACACTGTAATGAAAACAAGCAAGACAACTTATACTGATCTTATCCACTGTATTGAGACAAGAACTGAGTTCAGTAACGAGTGGATGATCCGAAGGCGTTGATGATAGCCTTGAACTGCATGACCTTCCACCTGTTAACCCAGTCTTGCAAATACCCAAACAATGGTTTTCTAAAGACATGAAAGAGATGAGGATTAACTCGTGTGTGTTGCGCTCACTGGTGCAATTCTTTGTGTACACCATTTATGGTTTCGCAAGCATGACCGGTTTGATTATTGATCATTACCTATTGACTGTTTAGCATAGATATGGTAATTTTGGCACATTTGATTTGTGACTTAGCCTCATTCTGATTCATGTGGCCAAGTTCAGCAACATGTAATCATTGCAAACGTGGTATGATTTTAAAGAAGAACACTTCAGCTTTCCATTGATATATAACATATACAAAGAGGGTAATAAATAATAAAAATATACTTGATTAAAAAAAGTTGCCTAACTTTTTGTGAGCAGTTTAGTTTGATTTGACATTTGCCACACTGGAATTTGCATTGAGAGTATGTTATACATCACTGCAAAAAACGCAGAACGTGTTCAAATGTAACAGATATAGAACATGTTCTGAACGCGTTTTAAGTGTTATTGATGTGTTCTGAACACAAAAAGAACACATCCAGAACACGTTATAAATCGGTTACATTTGAACATGTTCTGGAACACCTGGTTCTGAACGTGTCATGTGTTCTGCACTTTTTGCAGTGATCCCAAGCATGTTGCATGATGGGAAATACAGATTAGGGATGAATGACAAACAGACACAAGGGGGCTTACATTGAGAAGCAAAATAAACAACACTTGAGTAATTGAATGATCAAAAAAATGTTTTATTTTGATATTATTTTCTTATAAAATGAAATATATCACTGATTTATATATATGTGTATATTGGATTGCTTCAGATGGCCAAAAAAAGGGATGTCTCAGACATTTCATGAACAACCTGTTTCTTCTTTACAATATATAATACGGGAGATATTCATCATTTATTACCATAACATTAAAATCACAAATCACATCAAATTACATCAAAAAAGAAACAATCAGATAATTTACAACAACAGAAAAACGAAACGGTTATGGAGGAGACGGCTGGAAGGCCAAAAGGCCTGTAAAGTGCCATCTCCTGAAGCCCTGGGACAATAAAACACAAAACCAATACAGCCAAATTTAAAACCTAAATATGACACCAACAATATATACCGGACAAGACAAAGGACAATGCTAAAAAAAAATATCATCAAATAACCATAAAGTGAAATTGAAATAGTGCTCTAAAAAAAACCAAATAATCGTAACTTGAAATGAGTTTTTGCTTGAATTTATTACGAAAATGTTTTACCGATTTTGAAATTTTGTATGAATTTTCGAGAGAGTTCCAAAGATGGGGCCACTAGTGCGAACTGAGTGATCCGAGAATATTCTCTTATTTTTGGTTAGATTGAAGTTGTTACTATGTCTTGTCGAAAAGTTGTGGATGTCAGAACGTTTTTTGAAGTAGTCTTTAAATGAAGAAGGTAACTCATTTACGGTGTATTTATACATGAATGTACCCAATTCAAGAGTATACATATCAGTGACTGTTAACATAATAAATTTGACAAAGATTGGTCCAGTGTGACTTCTATAGTGACTACAAGAAGCAGATAAGAGAAGACCAAACATGGGCTCTATCTGTGAGTAAGATACTCATATTATTCAAACTATTTGAAAGCTAACATAAGGCAAAGGCATCGACCTACCCTAAAATCACACTGTTTTTCTTCTTCTTTTTATTTAAGATTTAAATTTTACCCAATTTGTCAAAATATTACTATTTTTGGCTTGAAATGAATAAGTTTGCTTGAATAGATTGCTATCTATTATTACACTACTATTTTCTTTTATTGTTTGTTACTATCATTTTACATGGTTTCATCATGTTTACATTTCATAATATCGATACATGTATAACACATTTTCATATGCTTTTCAGCATGTTTACATTGCATATCAATTTACTTTCCAGCATTTTTATATGCTTTCCGGCATGTTTACATTCGTAATTTTCACATTTCATGTCAAATACATATTTTTCACATTTCATTGTTCATGCCTACAAATACATGTGCTTTTCACATTTTCATATGCTTTTCAGCATGTTTTCCTTGCATATCATGTATAGCACAATTTCATATGCTTTTCAAGCATGTTTACATTGCATATCATTACATGTTAACACATTTTCATATGCTTTTCAGCCTTTTTACATTTTCATGTTTACATGTTTACATTCATGTTCACATCACATTTCACATGTTTACATTACATATCAGGATTTTTACATGTTCATGTTTACATTCATGTTTACATTCATGTTCACATCATTTTTCACATTTCACATGTTTACATTACTTGCCTGTCATATGCTTTTCAGCATGATTACATTGCCTATCATGTATAGCACATTTGCATATGCTTTTCAGCATGTTTGTATATGCTTTTCATTCACATAATTTTCATATATAGTTTCAATCGCATGTATAACACATTTTCATATGCATCTCAGGTTTACATTGCATATCATTACATAACACATATGCATTTCGGCATGTTTACATTCATGTTCACATAATTTTTACATTTCATGTTTACATTTCATGTTTACATTTCATGTTTACATTTCATGTTTACATTTCATGTTTACATTTCATGTTTACATTTCATGTTTACATTTCATGTTTACATTTCATGTTTACATTTCATGTTTACATTTCATGTTTACATTTCATATTAATTACATGTATAACACATTTTCATATGCTTTTCATCATGTTTACATTTTTGGCTTTTCAGCATGTTCATTTCAACATTACACGGTATATCATGTTTACAATACATAGCATCATGTTTAGATTGTTACACTACTATTGACATTTACCAATTTTGTCTTGTCATGAACCGTCAGTAATATTTGTCAGCAAAAGAGAAAAAGAAAAAACATAGAATTGACCGACCGCCCAGACTTCAAAATTGTTGACACTTGAGGGCAACACAATTTTGTTTTGCCTAATTCAATAGGCGTTATACAGGGTGTATCAGAATGAGCTATACCGAGGCAATATGATTTATTACGGTATGAATTCGATCGATATTGTTCAAACCGTTTTCACATATATCTTGCGCAAACGAATTTTATATTTTGAAAATCGGACATTTCGGATGGAAAATACAGACTTTCTGGTAAAGATGGTAGATTTCAATTTTGGTCGAAATGATCAATTTAAATAATAAAAGTACCTGGTAAAAGTACGCGTAAGAAGAAACCATGCATTACATCAGATTTGCTGATAGCTTTACAAGGTCTGTGAATTATTTGAGCTAACAAATTGAAAACACGTTTTTCATCGATTTTCGATTAAGTCTTGCCACTCGAGAACAAAAAGAGATATCTCAATGAACTTATCATATAATGTAGGAAACATGTTCACCTTTATATTGCAGGTGTTTAAATTTAAAACAATAATCAGTTTGTATTTTTTATGTATTTTTTCATCCATTCATGGATATCTTACTTGTAGGTATCAAAAACGCAATTAAAAAAATTCTGCCAAGGTAAAGTTTTCCTTTGCTATTTTACTATTAAAAATTAACCTAATCATAGGACAGAATGTAAGCTTGTTTGCCAAATATGTCTGAGACTAACCATTTTTGGCCAAAAGTTAAGTTGAACCTTTTTAGCCAAAATTTCACATCATCATCATCGTGCTCTATCATCAATACAAAACTCGGCAAAATGATAAATATATAATCATAATTTATACATACATTGAACTACATAATTATCATCTCAATAGCATCAGATAGCATCATCATAATTTGTTTTCTTCAGTTTACAACATATCGTCGCTGTCAAAACCTTGTAAAGTGCTCAACAAAAGAAAGTCGTACACTCTGTTTAGGTCATTTAAAGTAACTTTCGACTATTTTTTTACCAAACAGGCTAGATAGACATTAGGATGAATCTTTTAGGCACATTTTGATACCAAACATAACACCTAACAACAAAAATAAACCATGATTAGCACCATTTATAGAAAATTAGTCACTTTTGAAAAGTCACATTTCCAATACACTAAGCGGAAGAAAACACAAATTGTTAACAAGCACATAATGCCCTTTTATGCATCGGAATCAAATATCCCGCTCACTAAGTGTACGCCCAGCGCAAGGTAGTGTACATGGCTGCACTGTGTGATCGATTGCCCGCCGGTCAATCCTGGTTAATAACAGTGTCACGCATGGGGTGAACCTCGCACACACACATTTTCCTCCCGTGTAGTAATTGAAAATGTGACTTTTGAAAAGTGACTAATTTTCTTTAAATGGCGCTAATCATGGTTTAACTTTGTTGCTAGGTGTTATGTTTGGTATCAAAATGTGCCTAAAAGATTCATCCAAGTGTCTATCTAGCCTGTTTGGTAAAAAAACAATCAAAAGTTACTTTAATTGACCTAAACAAAGTGTACGACTTTCTTTTGTTGAGCACTTTATCTCCATCCGACCCTTCAGTATGTATACAGTAATACTTCCTACAAAGGTGCGTGGTCCCATGATTACAGTAAAAAGAAACGTTACAATAAAAGATTAAGTAATTGCAGCTACATTATTTATGGGATATAATAATTTGAGACAAGGTTTATGTGTATTTACAGAAAGCTAATCTTTGTACTTACACTTAACTAAATGAGCGTTACGGTACTTAACTTTATACTTGTCATAAAAAACATACAAATAATTGGCAAAATTTGTTTCAGACTAGTACTATAGTTCAATCAGTTCTAAATTGGGGATATTCGGTTTTTATCTATTTAGAGGACAAAATCAAAGATAGAGGGCGTTTAATGAAAAAGATCGCATAATAATGCCTTGAGTGGCCATAGTATAAACAAATACGTGTAAGGTTAATCGTCGAAGGTTACACGTAGTACGCGTAAGGTAACACGTAGTGCGTATACGGTTACACGTAGAACGTGTATGGTTAGACATCTAAGATGTATCCTGGACGCCTAAGATAACATTCTCGTTTTATTCCAATAACAATTGTGACACTTTGGATTTTATATTTGCAAACAAGTATTAATCAAAGAAACCTGGGGGAGTGGAGGGTGGGGAGGATGGAAAAAAGAAGGACAGAACAATTATATTGGAAATCTAACAAGCTTATGCTATTTACGGAATAAACCCTATTTGTAAACTGCATTTGCTCATTTTCGACGTGCAAGATGTTATCTTAGACGACTAACCGTACACGTATTTGTTTATACATGTACTATGGCCACTCGTACACGTGGAGTAGAAAACAAACCGTATAATGTGAAACGATCAGTCACCTACGTTTAACAGTTTAAATAATCAACTGTCAATTCACTAAAACCATCTGTTAAGGGCTACAATACAATATTAACCTTATATTCATAGGAACCCTGTTCTAGTCAAATAAAATCAGTGTAAAAACAAAAGGAAACTGGAAAATGTACAACAATGTATTTACTTGTAGTTGGTACTTTCATGATTTCGTGATCACATCTCTCCAATTCCCCACATCTACACTGGCTATCTATCAAAGGACCTCTATGGATTTGAATGAGAATCAGCCAGAGGGCTCCCAACAATGACACATGATTTTAAATTTAATCATAAATTAACAAAACAGTAATTAGAGGAAGTCTAATACATAAACTTTGATAATATATAAAAAAGCAATACACATACATTTATAAGTATTATAATATCGCATTTATTGTTTCTATTTCCATTGAAGACAATGATAAATCGGGTTTTTTTTCTCTATAGCAACACCCCTTCTTCCATTTTCAACTTTTTTCTACTAAAAAGGAGTTTGTTCTCTTAACAGAATTGCCACTGTAGAAAATTGATGTTGCATACATAATTTCTATTTTAAATTGGCTGGAAAAAATATATCAATTTCAATGGATGGCTATTGATGATGTGGAATTTTGATTGCATTGCTGTTGATTTAATTGGCGTGCATGGACCATGAATGCCCTAATCCAAGTCATAGAAACAGAAATGAATACAGCCCTACATTATACGGCTGCTCTATGGATTTTTGAGAAAGAAGACAACATGGATAATGTTATCATTGAATACTAAGCAATATGTGAGCTATATTAAACATACAACTTGTTATGGTTCTCTGGTTTAGGCATAATATGTTTGTAATCAAGTAGCCTTATGAATCTTAATCCCCTTAAATATGATATTTATATGAGTTACCAATCTTTATTGATATGCTCCTGGCAGAATCATGTCAATTTATTTGAGAGAAGTTACAAGCATTCATCATGGGCTGATTCCCTTCCAAATACATAGGTCTTTCCGTATCATGTACAAGATTCGTTGTCTAACATATACATCTCTACATGGACTTCCACCGCTATATTTACAAGAACGTATTCATGAATTCAAGCCTACACGCTCTTCTTCTCCATTTCATTTTGTACCTCCACCAAGATTAACTCAGTCTTATGGTCGCCTCAGTCTTATGGCCCTACTCGGCTACTACCGCTACTCTTATTTGTAAATCAGAAAGAATTTCGTCGTCTTCGTCTTACTACGCCAACACCTTCCTCCTCGTCATCGATAATAACCTCCCAAGCAATAACCGCGGAATGGAAACGATAAAGCGCACACAACGGGTAGAAACACAGCGTTATGATACGAGCCGTGTCCTTGTGAAATATGTCGTTCATAACCGGATGCAATAAGGAAGGGCAGTGTTTACTGAAACTGAGAAAGGTTCCAGTCAGCAGCCATTCGACAAAGTTCATCGCGATGATGTACAGTAAGCACTTTTTAACCGCCTTCGGAATGTCTCTGGAGCGCCTTCGCTGTGCTTCGAGGAGTAGGTGTGTCTGGAGCAACACCAGGAGAATCATGAACAACGGATATATTAGTAGGGTAACATCCATAGCTTCGGCTTGTCCAGGGGTCATGTCGTGGCTTGGGTGAATGTTGATGGAGGAACGAATGCTCTGCTGTTCAATTTGATCATAGAGAACGACGGTAGTGTTTTTTGATAAAGCGACGGGCTTTAGTACGACGTATAACTCGATCACAGCCGCGACAATTCGAATTATGTAGTAAGCTAATTCGGCAATAGTTGTCAGTATCAAGATATACCCGCTAATATTTCCAGAAGGCGACGACGAGGACTCCACCGAGCGACTCGTCGATGAAAGTTGGAAGATGGCGTATATCGTGCAACTCGGTAGGAAAACCCCCAAAAAGACAAATTGGATTGAGCGTTTCTGCATTACCGTAGTAAAAATGATATGGTCGTATGCCGTTTTGTCAGAAGCACATAATGTGCCTACAGTTGTTCCAATATAGTATATTACAGCTAATGTAATTGCGATAACCAAGTGACGTATCCACCAAGTCGCACGCCATGGAATCGGTTCTATGTTACTGGTCACCGATGCTTGTTTCTTAGCGATAGTACAGGTGTCCCATAGTTCGTAGAGTAAGCCGATGGAGATGGTTACATATTCCACGTAAAACGGTTCAAAAAATGGAACCAGCGATTCCAATGAAGTTTCTTTTCCCGTTTCGTTGTCGTTGGCAATTTTTGTCATGTCTGTGGTGTCATCATACCATAGGGGCTCGGTGGTATCTGAAACCCACAGCCACACATGGGTACCTATCATTGCCGCAATGGCGTACTCGTGCAATAATGGGCGGCGATGTATGCCCTTATGGTTCTCATAGATGAACCAAGAATACATGACCATCTGGCAGACAATTGCGCATGGCCAACTGATGTATAGTGTTAAATTGATGTCCAGTACTACAGGGTTTTTTTCATCTTTATATAGATGAATGAACAGGTTCACCGCGCTCACTACGAAACTCCCAATTCCAAAGATGAAAATCTGTAGAAGACCTGGACATTCGAAAATGACGAAGAAGATGAAGGCCTTTGTGTTTCGCCACCATTTTTTCAATATCTCGATGATATGTCTCTCAGCGCCGGAACGTTGCATGGTGACGTATTTCCAAATGATGTAGGCTCCCGATATGAGTAATATGATGAAGGAACAGCACACACGCCCGGTGATGGGGACTAAATGATCCGTGTCATATGGTTTCTTACCGTCGTCTGTAAGAAAAATGGGCAGCAGACCAAAGGCCACACCAATGCTCCCGATAAAGGTTGCACACAAGACGTGAGACGGTAGGATACCGTACGATGTTTTGGAGGGAATCATGTTGAAAACAACATCAGGGATTGTGACCGGTAATGGTGCTTTCTCAGGATTTCTGTCTATTGAGACTGCTTCATATTGCTTCTGACCCTCCTGAAAGAAAAAGAAAACATAGTTTTCTTATTTAAGAATATTCACTCGATTTTTAACCCTTTGAACTATTGAGAACAAGTATTTCCCTATCCAGAGTTTTATTAAAGGTTTTGCCGTCTGACTGGTTTAGAAACTGTTTAGCTTTTGTAAGGACAAAATCATGGTCGTAAGACTGCCCCTTGTCCATTGAGCATAGAGAATAACTATTTGTAATGTCCTTTTGTCCGGTGATGTGAAACTAGGTGCCACGTATATCTACTAACAGAATAGGTGACCCTAAAAATTGACTGCCAATATCAACTGAGGAAAAATTGAAGATGACTGAAAAAGATATAGAATGTGGAGTATGGGGGTATAAAATGAATACTGGTGTAAGGCAAGCACTTCTGAACCCTGGGTATTTGATGACAGAGAACAGGCACAAAGTATACAGCAGTCAGTTGGTGAGGGCGCCGAGGGGGGGGGGGGGGGGGGGTGTACTCACGTTGCGTCTCATCCCCGTCACCCACTTTTTAAACTCTAAAGTGACGAAAAACAAGTGTTTTTCATAATAAAAATTACATTTGTTTTCCATTCTCAGTGGTAGAGATATACTTTAAAGGGTTTTTGTATTTAACCATATCAAATAGTGTTAGAGTGGGTAGTGTTAATAACCTTTAATATAGATACCTAAAACACAAACAAGCTTCGTGTGAGTGAAAAAAATTAGCATACTCTGTAGTAAATATGCCATAAAACATAAATAGATGTTTTCAGACTACCCCTTCCATTATTTTACAACTTTAACCAACTAATATCAAAGTAACACAAGAAATGACAAATTAGGGACAAACTGTCCCATTTTGATATCTTAAATCTTGTTTTATTATTGATTTTAATACCTGTAACGTTCGTAACGCTTCAAAATGTAACGTCCGTAACACTAAATCAACAGCGTTGGACGATACGGGAGTATTAATTTCCAAACTTGCTTTTCATGTTAACATAGACTGGAGTCAGGGCTTGCTCAATATATATAGTTGACAGAAAAAAATAAAACAGGGAACTGAATAGAGATTTAAGGATATGTACCATAGTCAAAAAGGCACTTCCTTTCAAGGTAACGTCCGTAACGCTCGTTTCTAATTTTTGTTGCAAATTAACTAAGAAAGCTAAAACAAAATTGCTTCATTATATTGAACATTCGAGTGTTTACTAGCATACTAAGAAATAAAGTGTTATCTTAACAGCAAACAGATGTGCTATTCAATTAAAAGTTGCAAGTTGTATGTATCTGTAACGTCCGTAACGGTGGAATTGGCCATATACAGAGGTAAAATTGAAGACATGCTCTGATTTTGACCGGACTACTTTTCTCTTGTGCGCATTGATAAGCCAAGAAGAAAAGTCAATCATCATAACCAGGTCAAAGGTCAATAATAGGTCAATATGGATCATTTTCTCATAAAAAAATCAAGGGGGCCTGGTCTTAGACCAGCGCAAGATCTAGTCATCTTTCTTTCTTGCAGACCCATCTACAAAATGCATCTCCTCCTACATCTTACATGCTACAATCACCAGACTTGGTCAGTAGAACCCCTCACATAACCTTCATATAGGGTGTTCACAGTTTGGGGTCAAAGGTCACACAGGGATTACTAGGGGTCAAAAGGTGATTTTCACTTAAAACGCTCTTGCAATTTAGTGAAATGACCTAGGATCGTCAAAATTGGTCCACATATTTCTTATGACCGAACGCATAGTTTGGTTTTTAAAATTAACAATCATTTGGGGTCACTAGGGGTCAAAATGTAAGCTTTCAATTCGATCACTTAAAACGTATCTTGTCTCAGAGTAAATGACTGATGACCTTCATAATTAGTCAAAAGATTCCTTGGGTCGATGCACATATAGGGTGTTCAGCGATTAAAAGTGACATGTCATACGGGGTCACTAGGGGTCATTGAACTATACAGGTATAACAAATAAGACATGCTCTGATTTTGACCGGACTACATTTTTCTTGTGCGCATTGATAAGCCAAGAAAAAGTCAAACATAAGTTTGGGGTCAAAGGTCAAGAAAAGGTCACTAGGTGCCAAAATGTAAATTTTTAATCCATTCACTCAAAATACTACTTGTCCGAGAGGAAATTACTGATGATTGTCAGAATTGGTCAAAAGATTCCTCGTATCAGTGTTCATATAGGGTGCTCCTCCACTAATAGTGACAAATCTGAAGACATGCTCTGATTTTGACCGGACTACTTTATTCTTGTGCGCATTGATAAGCCAAGAAAAAAGTCAATCACTAGTTTGGGGTCAAAGGTCAAGAAAAGGTCACTGGGGTCAAGATGTGATTTTCACTTAAAACGCTCTTGCATTTTAATGAAACGACACAGGAACTTCAGAATCGGTCAACATATTCACGATTACCATCCCCATAAATAGTACTCAGGTTTTTAAAATCGAAAAATGTTTGGGGTCAATAGAGGTCAAAATGTAAATGTTCACTCCATTCACTCAAAATGCTACTTGTCCGAGAGGAAATGACTGGTGATTGTCAGAATTGGTCAAAAGATTCCCCGTATCAATGTTCATATAGGTGGCTTCTGCACTAAAAGTGACATGTCACAAGGGGTCACTAGGGATCATTTACCTATACAGGAGTAAAGTTTTCTCCAAAATGGTCAATTTCATGATCATGATTGGATTAATTGAACCCTTTTGTGCAAGAAAATGTATAGATGAGGTGACCGTTGTTTACATCCAATGTTTATCAACAAACGCAACGGGCGAAGGAACTGGACTGTCGATAAACGCTTGAGGGAACAGCATATGACCACAACACTGTCCGCTATGCCGTATTGCCCTTTATCATGCTTGTGGCGCGAGTTTTAAAAGCACGGGTCCTAAACAAAACATGATCCACGCGCAAACTGCCGGGCAAAGAACAATAGCAACTAGCCACGTTTTGCCCGGCGTGACGTCACCTGTCACCCCATCTATACTTTATATAGATTATATGAATAATGAAGGAGTTACAGCAGTTTTGCGGAGGCTATGCTGAGGGTCCCCCTTAACAGTTCCTGATCATCAATCTTGGCAAAGTGTAGAAATCAGACATTTCCATTTTTTTTTAATAAAAACAAGTTGTGTTCTTTTCTTAATGTGGTGTAAAACATCTATAAAAATGGTCAATTTATGAACCCATGATTTAACAAGTAAGATAATGTACAATAATTCATTGCAATCGATTAATGAATAATGAAATAGTTGCCTCAAATGAGCCAAATATGAAACAAATGTGACGGGAAACTCAGAAATTAGTTGCATTGGGCTTATTACTCCGCTGCAAAAACCGTGGTCCACCAATATCGGTAATAAAGTGCTCAACAAAAGAAAGTTATACACTTTGTTTAGGTCCTTTAGAGTAACTTCCGATTATTTTTTTACCAAACAAACTAGATAGGCATTTGGATGAATCTTTCCGGCACAATTTGATACCAAAGTTGACACCTAACAACAAAGATAAATCATGATTAGCACCATTTGAAGAAAATTAGTCACTTTTCAAAAGTCACATTTTCAATACACTACGCGGGAAGAAAAGACAACATGTTGTACTGTGTGATCAATATCCATTTCATTACCGGCCATTCAAGTGCCACGCACAGCATTTTCTCGCGGCTTGCATGCGTTTAAAATGTGACTTTTGAAAAGTGACTAATTTTCTTTAAAAAAGGTACTTTATAGGACCTAAACAAAGTGTATGACTTTCTTTTGTTGAGCACTTTATGAGCGACCTTGAAACTAATGCCTAACCAACGTACAGGTGCATCACACTTTCCACGCAGCTGTTAGTTCTACCATTACAAAACAGATAATTCAGAAATCTTTCCCCAGTTTCATTTTCAAATTCTTATATCTCACGAATTGCTGAACTAATAGAGGCATTGTTTTAAATGCATTTCTCGATCATGGTGACTCCAAATATGGTGAATTGAAAAATTCAATAATTGTGACATATTTGAAACATTTGATCCAATTCTGGAAATGTCGTCTGCGCTAGTCGCCTGTCGCGTGGAACTTAACATTAAAAACTCACCACATCAGTCAGCAAGAAATCTTGTTCAGATGGCATGGTGAAGACGGTTATACAGGTAAAGTTTTTGTCACTTCTTTAACACAAACTTTTAAGTCCAAGTTGCCGTAAAATCATAACAAAGTGGTAGTTTAATCAGTATATTTATAGCACGGTTAAATTCAGAGTATTTCCAGACAGAATTTGTAATGCAAATTTTCTTGAAAATATATACCCCCCCCCCCCCCCCTGTGCCTTGATTTAAACTTAGCCTTTAAAAAATGATAAAACCAGGATATATGAAAGAAACAACCGGGGTCTTACCATGCCGCCGCTTCCTGGATTTTGAGGGCGGGGATAGGAACATTCCCACGGTGCCCTGCGCGAAGCTAGTTGTCCCCTTATTGAGAAGGAGGTGGGGCGTGCTTGTGTGATATTCTTTCATACTTTTACCAATTACATATGTTTAGCACTGGGGACCCGGGGCGTGAGCACCAAAAGCCCCGGGAAAGCCCCCCCCCCCCCCCCTCCCCCTGAACACGCACCTGCAATATACAGGCTGTCCCAAAATGATTAATTGTTGTCATCATCGAAATCGATGGGATTTAAGGAGAATACACGATCGAGTTCCTTTGTAATCTTTTGTGTCTTTCTGTTGTAACTGTTATCAGTTATGTGTGTTCAAATCATTAATAATTCTTCTCTTTAATTCAATTTAAAGGGTACAAGAAGTTTGGCGCACTTGAGTGACCCCATGCATTGTTTTATTTGACAAGTGTTAGGGACTTCTATGAAGTGGTATTTCGTGAATCACCAGTGGCTTAGATTTCTTTTTCACATTGGAGAATGGATTTCGAGAGGTTAAACAGTATGGGACTATATTATCATTTTACCAAGTTTGTAGGAAATTGCATCCCCAATATGAAAAAGAAGTCTAAGCCACTGCTAATTACCCATGACCACGTCTTTACCTGTTTAAATGTCCCTCTAGTTTAGCCTCAAAACTAGCTCAATATAGAAACAAAGCTTGGGTCGCTCATGCGTGACGATCCATTTTTACTCTTCAAATTGAATCAAAATGAAGAAGTACTACTATTAATGGTTTGAACAACCATATGATACAGCAGCAGTTTAAAATAGAAAGGAACCAAAGATATTAGCAGAGGTGAGATTAAGAGAATGTATTAGTTTCTTTCAAACAAGCTGTTTAAAAAAAAGAAAATTGCACTTTACCAAAAAGGTGAAATCACCATGTCTCACACAATGGAGTGTAACTACAGTTAAGTACATGTAAGTCGGCTAGTCATGATCTAAAATTCTTATGAAAGGGTACAGTATATCATATGATAGAAAAACAACGGATCAAATCTCATTGATTTTGATGATGAAACAAATGATTGAACTTTTGGCATCGATGGGTACTAATCAATTTGGGACAGCCTGTATGTGCAAGTTGTAAAGGAATTGTTCAGTTACCATGGTTTTACTATCCAAGTCCACCATTTAGGAATACAATAAGGCAATTTTAAGCATGTGATCATGACTCTCTCAGTCGCTAGTATACAATCATAATCGCGTGATAGTGATTAAAGTCCCGGGGATTGAATGTATATTTTCAGATGCCAATACAATTTCCCGAAGTATGTCAGTGATCTCTTAATGTCGGTTGGTTCATAGAAGAAATATACGAAAGTCTATTCAGTAATCAGTAGACCATCCATAGGGAATAAATGTGCTTACAAAAAATGTATCACATCAATTTTTTTGTTACAGCTCTACATCTAGGCTACATCAATTTACGTAGATAGTTTCCAATGAAAAAATAGAAATTGATTGTTAGGCCATTTTCAGCATAAAAATACCGTTTTAGGGCCAAAATCTATTTTTATAGGTGCAAAAGTGCAATTCATATCTTTGAACAATTTACTATCCACCAATAATTTAATGTTTGGTTAAGGAATAATCCGTATTTAAAGCTGCTAAAATATAATATAAAGAAAAGTAAAGTCACAATAGAGTTCAAAAAGTCACTTTTATCAGTGTATTATTTGCCACGTACATGTACACTGAGCCAAAAAAGAAACTTATAAAAAAAAAAAAGCTTATAAAATTTTAACAGATCACCAAATAAAATTCTGTGCATGAAAATGTACCAAATTTGGATACAAAATTACTGCAATGTATTGCTTCAAATGGCAGTCAATAACCAATTGTTTGCTTCAATGACACAAGAGAAATGTGAACTGACCCTATGGTGATCTGTTAAAATGTTATACGTTTAGATAGATAGTTTATGATAACAAATAGGGTGACATTTATCATTAAAGGGGCATCCATCCAAGCATCACATGAACTTGAGGCGAAGTGTCTACTTGGGGTCTTCCGTGCACTCCTTAGACTATCCAAACCAACATTTTTAAACTTCCTTTTATAATGGTCCTAAAGGATCAAACAAAATGTGTGCTGAAAGGTATGTATTAGATCACTAGAATTGATGTTAATTGACCTAAAACATGTTTAGTTTTAGTTTAATCAGTTTATACAAATTTCTATGATAAAGCGTAATATTTTAAATATTCTAAAATGTCCAAGATGGTCGCCGAAAAAAGTTAATCATTGAATAACCCTGGGTGATCATTTCATGACCCCAACTTTAATAGCATCTAATGACACGACCGAGCCGTCATCTATCACACATCCTATGTGACCATTTATTGACTCGATCCAAGTGATAATGTTATAAACCATCCTAAGTGACCATTGACACAAAGGGATTATTTAATGACCCCAAGTGATCATTTCATTACCTAGCTGATAATTTAATGACCCTAGGTCATAGGCGTGTGTAGGATGGTGTTGACCGGGGGAGGGGCTTACAACGGGCCGTTGCCAACACCGCGGTTTGGCCGCGCAATTGGGCTACTTTTGACTAGTGCGCCGCGGGTTGAAAAGGTGCGCCGCGGTTTGCTAAAAATTGGGCTACTTTCAGCAAATTTGGCCGCGGCACATAATCAAGCAGATCATTATTTATTTCAATAGACCAAGAGAGCTCAATAGGATTTTTTTCACAGCTACATGTAGTCTCCTCAATTTCAAAAGACCAAGAGCATCCCCATTCTTACTAATTAAACGGTCAATATTAATTTCAATAGACTAAGAGGATGTTTTTCACAGCTTCAGTAGACCTCCACAACTGAAGGGTGTATGAAGTGATCATCCAGGCGCATCAGTGAATAGAAGGTCTCCCGTTTGTGCCCCATGTGTATTGTTATTAAACTAATCGATCTCACGGCGATCTCAAGTACACAACGCTTCTTTCACGGCTTTGTTCTTGATAGATAAAGCACCGGATGTCTCCGGCACTGAAGAAGACTAGACTAGAAGAACAAGGCATAGATAGAATGGTAGTGGGATAATAAAAATGTACTTGCATGGATGGATGTAATAGGCCTATTTCTTTCTTTTGCATTATACGATTAAATAATATTAATAAATTATCCCGGTAAATTATTAATTATGACTTAATACATCAAGTTGAAAATCGGGCTAGCAATCAGAACACCTACCTGTAATTGACTGATGCGTCCTTAAACATATTACACAATATTTTCAAATATAAAAGTAGAATATAATACAAATATTTGCATGATAAAAATAGAATCATGCAAGGTATTAAATTATGCTAATATTTATATGATTATTAAGAAAAGCAAAGAGTCATATTGTCCCGGATACCAACACAAAATAACACCCATTTAAAATACAAAATTAGTTGTAAGCCTTCTCAATATTTGATCATAAATATATTCTGAGTTACAACAGAGTGATACGGTTCATAATTACCTCAAAATCATAGTTTTAGAGTGAAATTATTAGAGTGAAAGTATAAACTGTCGGGTTGTTTAAAGTAAAAATATAGTGTCGGGATAACCCAACAGTTTATTTTCTCTCTAAAACCATGATTTTGAAGTAATTTAGAAATGGTATCGCCATGTAATTTGGAATGTAATATTTATATGATAATAAAAAATGATAGCAAAGAGTCATTGTCCCAGATCCCGACACAAAATAACATAATTTTAAAATACAAAATTAGTTGTAGGCCTTCTCAATATTTAATAAATTTTTAAAAAATCCAATAAAAAGGCAATTTTTCTTCAGTCCTGCCTTGATTGTCACGGTCACGTTTGTGCAGTCATAAATAACATTAGCAAACACATTTTCGCCCAATTGGGTGTTTTTAAAAGGAATTAGGACAAATTAGGCTAAATTGACAACAATTGGGTGTATTTGGGGGCAACTCGGCGCTTTGAAAAATTGGGCTACTTTTGGTCGTGGGCCGCGGTTTGAGCGGCGCTTGCGCCGCGCTTTGGCACCTCAAATAGTTGGCAACACACGTTGTCAACGGCTATGTATAATAGTATCATTAGGTAAGCGGCGCGAGTGGAGTGGAGTCGAAGGTTGCGCCGGTTTTGCGGTGTGAATGGGGTTATGTGAGATTTCAGTTTTTCTAACTAAAATGGTCCAGAAAAAGGTTCCTGTGCCTGAATTAAATGTTTCAGTATTGAAGCTTTTAAAACAAGATGGCCATATTTTTATCAGACATTTTGGCTGAAATATGTTTTTTTATAAAATTTGACCCATTTGGCGACCATTTTGGACGCCAATTTGAATAACCCCTTAGCATACTAAAATTAATTTTGGTAACTCCCTAAATATGTTTTAGGACCATGAAAAGAAGATCCAAAAGTAGGTTTGGGAGTCCTGGAAGACACTCCCTTAAATACACCTCCAAGTTACTATAACGATTCATGTTAAATAACCCTTGAAAACCCCTTTAATTTTAAATCTTACCATATTTGTCACCATGAAACTATCTTTGAAGTTCATAGACCATTTCAAACTATAGTTGGCTGATTTATTCAAGCATTGCATGACAGATTAAGCAACTAGCGAATATAGGAAGCAAAACTGAGAAAAATGCCATTTTGTATGATTCCTTAATTTTAGGGTGCCTTTATTTTCTTTATATTTTAGCAGCTTTAAGTACAAATTATTCCTTAAATAAACATTAAATCAGGTCAAACTGATTACTGGTGGATATTGCATCGATCAAAGATATGAATTGCACCAAAAAACAGGTTTTTTTCCCCCAAAACAGTCTTCTTAAGCTGAAAATGGCCTAATAATCGATTTATTTGTGTCACCCAGGAAACCTGACTATCTAAGCACTCAATGATGTCGAGCTGTAAGGGGTCGTCCATAATTTTCGCCATTTACAGATACGTACAAAGCGTACGTAACAGGGGCGGGGTATATACTAAGCGTACGTAACTTAAATGGCGATCTTGAGAGGCGGGCATTTTTTTTATCAAGTCATGACATTTTCGCCATTTATTGCGTACGTAACTCGGGGGGGGGGGGGGTAAAAAGTTACGTATGTGAAAATGACGATAATTTTGGAAGACCCCTAACAAAAAAATTAGCCCCAGGTGATACATTTTTTAAACACATTTATTGCCTTTGGATGGTCTACTGTATAGTAGAGCCGCGGCTCCCATAGACACTGTACTTGAGCGTGGCAGCCCTCTTGCTCACGACGTAAACCAAAATAAGTTAATTTATTACCTAAATAAATTGAATTTTCCGCGTAGTCAATGGATCGATGACGTATTAGGGACGCACCATTATATACTCGGGGGGGGTCTTTTTTTTCTTTTTTTTTAAGGTAAAAATTTCGTTTTTCTTAGTTTCAAATATCAATGATAGTAAAACTACTCATAACCCCCCCCCCCCCCCCCCCCCCCCCACTTACGTGAAATTCACGAGGTGACTGACTTGGAAAAAATTTGGGGCAACCTTTTACGAAAATGTTAGGTGAAAACGCCCCCCCCCCCCCCCCCCCCCCCCCCCCCCCCCCCCCCCCCTTGGGCAAAAGTGTCTTACGGGGATGTTGCCCACTATCCAGGAAAAGAAAAAAACTTTGCCCACCAACAAGGAGAAGAAGAAAAAAGTTGACCCACTGCTGAGTATTAAAAAAAAATCTGAATCGCCCAACTCATGGAAAGAAAAACAGTAAAACCTTTAAAAAAGAAATTGCCGCCTTTGCAACAAACAAAAAAATTGCCGCCAAAGCACTTCGGCGGAGAACAAAATTCGCCAGACCCTAACTTCCATGCCCCCCTCAAAATCGAATGGTGCGTCCCTTACAGCAATGTACTATTCAGCGAAATTAGTTTACATAATTACTGGCTGAGAATAATTAGTTCTTTTAAAATATTACACTACAACACATTTGACACTCCTAGTGATTCTTGAAAATATTTATCAGATCCAATGAACTTTTGGTTACTTTTACGTCGTGAGCAAGAGGGGGTGCCACGCCTAAGTACGGTGTCTATGGGAGCCGCCGCTTTATACTACCTGACATGCTATATGCTACCAACGTCCACTTGGATTAGTTACATGTTATGTTATAACACCAAGTTCCAAAAATACATGCCTCTTTGCGATATGCTAACCATCTGCGGGTTTGATTGTAAAATCCTTGGCATGTTCACTACCGCTTCTGATGCGGTGGATTAAGGAAACTTGGTTTCCCCATCAGACTTGCTAAAATAGTGCTATGATTGGCACTAACATCATATGGAAAATTAAAATTATAAATAGACTCACCAAAGATAATTAACTCTGAATTTTGCTGGCCTCACCAAATTGTTCATGCTTTATAATTCATGTAATGATGTACATGTATGCTGCTTTGGTGGCTCACATATTGTCTATTGTCATTTTTGAATAAAAAAATTGTATGTATGTAGATATATGTATGTATGGGTCCAAAATGTTAGGAGCCAAAAGGGCTCTAAGTAAAACACATTGTATTTCATAAGAACAACTTTGCACCTAGAGCTAGTCTTTATCGGCGGTGTCCGGGCGGTCGAGTTTTGATGTGCTCGCTCCCTTAGTTAAAGGCTACAAAATTAACCTTATTCATAGGAACCCTTTTCTAGTCAAATTAAATAAGTGTCAAAACAAAAAGAAACTAGAGAATGTACAACAATGTATTTATTTGTAGTTGGTCCTTTCATGATAACGGAATAGAAACACTCGTGATCACATCTCTCCCATTCTCCACATCTACACTGGCTACCTATCAAATCCCGCATCATGTACAAGATTCGCCGTCTTACTTATAAATCTCTACTTAGTCTTTAACCGCTATTTTTACAAGCACTTATTCATGTATACACGCTCTTCTTCTCCATTTCTTTTTGTCCTCCATGAGCAACTCAGTCTAATGATCGCTTCGTGCATTTTCTTTGCTAACCAGATAACACAATATAACAATGAGCATGATTAATATGGCGCTCTTATATAATGGTACCACAAAAAGTGTTAAACGTCACTTGCACTATGACGTGGAATTAGTGATAGTCGAGCGGCAGTTCCATAGACACTGTACTTAAGCTCACGATGTAAATGTAACCAAAACAAGTTCATTGAATCTTATAATTATTATCAGGAATCACTGGGCACTTATAAAACTCGCCCATTGCTTGTGTGTTGGATTTCGATCGCAGATGCGATTTTTGTGTAAGTGGTCTGTGATTTTGTCAATATTAGATTTTACTGTGATTTGCCCATCTGCATTAAATGCAAAATGAAACAACGCCCACGGGTGGACTCGAACCTTTCGGTTAACAGCTGAACGCGCTAACCAATTGCGCCACGGAGGCGGTTATTTGCTAGGCTGTTTTGGTTTGTCATGTTCATCCCCGCTACACCCCCGTACACTTCCCCATACACTCCCTTGCATAGCCGGGCATCGTTTTTTCTCAAATGTTGCCTGAATATTGTTGTTGCTGTGTACCTAAATACATGTGCTGTCTGTTGAATTTGGAACCAACGTTTAATTTGAACTGTCTATTTTCAATAACAAAATACTCCAATTCGGGAAAAAAACTCACAAAAGCTCACAGACAACAAATAAGCACATCATTTTACTCGACCTAGAATTTCAAACTTACAAATTTGGCGTTTCGAAAATATCGGAAGAAGTTTTTTGAAAATTCTGTTACTCTCGACTGGCTTGACCAATTTTGATCCGGTAAAAAGTATGTTGATATATCAATTCGCGCCAGTACAAAAAAACTGACACGAGGGCAATCAGTGGCTAGCAAAATCTTCTGCGCAGCCATTCAATGTACGAAGTCAATTTACGAGTGAATCGATTTGGGAAAACCCCGATGATGCGAGTGACGTCATTTAATGAGCGGCGCCCTTCACGAATTAGCTCATTAGCATAATTTATGTCCGTGAAATGTATCACGCAGTTTGATAAGTGCTGGGGGTGTGAGATTTGTTGTAGTGTCATATTTTTAAAGAAATAATGAACCTCAGCCGGTTATATTGAAAGATAATTTCGCTGAATATATATACACGGAAAAAAGTATCGCACCACTTTTTTGTTGTTGAAAAGTGCAAATGTGGCGTCGGATTTTGCCACTATGGTGTGATATTAAGGAAAATTTGTTTGCGTAAGCTGTCCAACAAAATGCTATGCAATAAAAGGGCACCATTTTAATTTGTGACGTAATCGATGTGATGTTTTTCAAGGCCAAGGGGAAAATGCATGCTTTTGTCCAAAAACATGCATGAAACAAGTTTGGGTATAACTCGATATTGAATAGACTTTAAAAACTTAAAATAGTAATTATATTAGTTCTGTATTTGGCGCAAGAAATGTTTCATTTAGACGTTATAGGCTACAATGCAGTGAATGAGTCCAAACATGCCATTTTTTTTGTTGCTCATAAATTCAGCATATACGATGAGGTCACCGTTGATTTTTAAAAATTTATTTGACCTAGGTCAACACTTCCGCAATATTGCTTTTGTCCCTTGACCTATTTTGACCTTTGACCCCATAACCGTTGGGCGTACGAAAAAGGGAGTTTTTTCATTTTTGAGGACAATCGGGCAACTTTTGAAAATTTGACCCCAGATGACCTTTGACCTTGGAAGACTTGAATGTGTTACCAAGGATTACAACTATAGAGATTAATCATTTGGCCTCTCAATATCGCGTTTTACCCAAACTTGTTTTATGCATTTTCCCTTTGGCCTTGAAAAACATTACATCGATTACATCACAAACTAAAATTTGGCCTTTTTATTGCATAACATTTTGTTGGACAGCTTACGCAACCTAATGATCCTAAATATCACACCATGGTGGCAAAATTCGAGGCCACATTTGCACTTTTCAACAAGTGATGCGATACTTTTTTCCATGTGTATAGTACATTGCTAGAATATGTCATCGATCCATTTCGTCAGGATTAGCTCTGATTTCTTCAGGACCAAATTATTATAATATTAAACAAAACATAGAGATTGCCACTTCTCTTGCTTTCATCATTTGGGCTGCCCCTTGACCGGAGATTTGAGAGTAGGTGCCCTTTCCTACTTGTGAAAGAATTGGTGGCTCTGAAAAGAGCCGTTCAGATGGATTGCCGCTTCCACTGAACAGAGATGGTGGCTCTGAAAAGAGCTCTACACGTAGGTTGCCACTGGCCTACTATATATAAATTTGGTTCTAAAAGAACCTCCGGCGTTATTGTATAATTTCAGGTATTAAATCGATTTCTCTAAGAATGTGTTCAGCCAATATCCTTGATTCCAAAGCTACAAAATGGCAACCCATCTGCCCATTTCAATAGCGTCTTTGCAAATAATAGACAATGGATAAAGGAATCGATATACAAATGACGTTCATTGAATGGACAGTGATGCTACATTTGGTATATGCTATAACTAAGTTTAGGGACTGATGTTTTGTTTTGCGTAATTGGGGTATTTAGCACACATTTTTAATATGCCAACAGCGGTATTCCTATCGGGGAGGACAAATACTACATGGTTACATGAATAGCATGCTCCAACACGATGGGTATCACGGAAATTATGTTAATGAGCTACCTTTTCCTGTACCAAACTGAGGCGTGTACGTCCGTGTTAATAGTCGATGTTTTTGAGACCTGGTTTTTTTCCGCCGGGGGATTTCCCATTGAAATTAAAAGTGTTCAGCTGAGCGTTAGTATAATTGAGACATGCCACCACGAAATGGGTGGAAAGTCGCAAACATTTGTTCATGGTTTTTTTTATCATATTCTTGAAATATAATATTTCAGCTTTAAAATGATATATTAAAGGGGCACTAAGAGATGTGTTGGAGGCTGCGCCCTCAATTATGATAAAAACTGAGATTAGTATATTTTTATAATTGTATTACATATATGAACTCACACCTATAAAGATTAAGAATAATAAGCTCTCTTTGTACAAGAAAACGTCGATTTAAAAATGCTCGTACAGCCGCGACGAGCATTTTACGTCCGTATCCCAGTGCAGTACGCGTGATACATAACGCGAACCATATTTGCATAGAGGGCGTTTTTCAATAAATAGCAATGATATTGTTTTTAATCAAGTTTTGCTGTGTTTTTGTTAGTAGAAACAACAATAATCGCAATTTTTAATGTTCATCTTGAATTCTGAAGTAAATTTTTAAACATTTAAAATTTTCAACACCACTTAATGTCCCTTTAACCACTATTATAGCTTGTTTATATCCATAGATATGAGCAAAAGAAGTTGACATGACACTATCAAGAAACCCCGTTTTGAGAAATTGACCGTCAACGTCAGGGAAGTGTAACAACGCGAACGTGTGTAAATTATTAATGGCACTTGAGATGGATCAATATCTCGTTAGCAACTAGCATGTTTCTTTACTCCGATTTCAATGAAACTTTCTATAACAGATGATTGTTACATTATGGACAACATTATACCAAGGTTTCAAATAGATATCTTAAAAATGTAACATAATTAATAGCCAATTGTTAACCTCCCTTATCTTTACGCCGCGAAAAAGCTGTCGAATTCAATACTTAGACTACATCCTCCAGTCTTCAATATTACCAAAAACGGATGTTTAGAGACAGAATTACGCGAAAAAACGTTGGGAAATGTTCAACGAATGTTTCTTAAAACTAAAAATACCGATAACTAAAAATCGCCCCCTATCGACTTTTTTCATTGTTCGGCCTGTATCTCCTATTCAGATACTACAACTTTCCGCCTGTTTCGTGGTGCCACGTCACAATTTATTTAAAGCACGGTTTACTACAGGGTATTCCCAGATTGATTTTGTAAATATGAGATTCCGACTGACCGATTGGTGGTTTATCAGAGGCGTTGCGTCCCCATACCGGCGTGAAAAGCTGCAATTTCCAATTTGCCTGTCTCCCTTTCTGTCCGTTTCCTTTTATTTTTTCCTTTCCTTTCCTCTTTTTGTCTCCTCTTCTCCCTTTCTTTGCCTTCCCGATTTCCCCCTGCCTTCCCGATTTCCCGGTCAATCCCCCCCCCCCCCCCCCCCCCGGCTACGCTACTGGTGGGGCAGGACACTTGTAAGAGACTGGCTTATTGAAGGAAGTGATACGATTACGAGGTACGGAACCACGCTTAATTTTATATTGAGATGGCAAAATGAGACTTGATATGTAACATAATTTATGTAATTGCATTCATTTCGATTGGCAGACTGTGTTGGGGCTATGTTATTTGACATGAGTTAATGCTGCATGGTGGGAGGAATAAACTACTTACGGTCCAAAACCAACTGATAAGGCTCTATCATGAATGTTCAAGGGTCATATAAATTGAAATGCAAAGGGCCATTTTCCTACCCCCTTTGTTCACAGAATAACACCTGATCCGGGACCTGATCAGTATAGCGTAACCAGGGGGTGGGGCGAGTCACAACCATCGGAAAATACTAGATCACTAGGTCACAATCATGGGAAAATACAAGATAAGAAGGTCACAACCATGAACAAATACAAGATAAGAAGGTCACAACCATGTTCACAACCCATGTTCACAACCCTGGAAAGATACCAGTTAAGAACTTCATTATTCAAATGCATAAACAATATAATTGTGTATCCATCCTTAAGTTACTTTCCCTATTATTTAGAAATAGCAAAACCTTTCATTATTTTATTTGAATTCAAATTATTTACACTTAGATCTTGACTTTATCAACATGTTCAATAGTCAGCAGGTTAGCTTAGCAGTAGAAGTATAAGATCAGGCAAACAATGACAATTTAAGGATTCCCTTATTATAAGTTCCTGATCATCAATCTTGGAAAAGTGTAGAAATTGGAAATTTCCATTTGTTGAGAACAATAAATTGTGTTCTTTTCTGGTGTAAAACATCTATAAAGAGGGTCAAACTAACCCGGCCATGATTTAACATGTAAGATAATGTACAATAATGAATTGTATATAATCAAATAATGAATAATGAATAATGAAATAGTTGCCAAGTAGGTCTATATGAGCCAAATGTGAAACACTGAAATGTGACGGGAATCTCATAACTGAGTAATATGAGCGGCCTTGAAACTAATGCCTATAGATGAGGTGACCGTTGTTTACATTTAGGACGCCCTCTGTTGATTTGAGACAAAACACACCGGGCAAGAGTTCCTATAGTTTACATAGGCCAGATCAGGTTTCTAACTAGATTGTGGTGTCCCAGCAAATTGTTATCAAAACTGTCTTTAAACTTGCTTAGGAATGCTATAAGCTATCGCATTTCACAACAACAACAAAAAATGAGTTTTACAATTCATTAGAAAGAAATTTCATGTTGTCTTTATTAACTTTACTGTATATTCTGCCTGGAGGGAATCAACAGAGGGTGTCCCATTTGTAAATACATGACGTCACCGGTCACACCATCTATACCAAAGTATGAAAGTACCACCAGGTGCAACATACTTTCCACGCGGCTGTTAGTTTTACCATTACAAAACAGATATTTCAAAAATCTTTCCCAAGTTTCATTTTCAAATTCTCATATCTCAAGAATTGCTTAATTAATAGAGGCATGTTTGTACTTGTTTTAAAATGCATTGCTCATGGTGACTCCAAATATGGTGAAGAAATTCAATAATTGTGACATATTTGAAACATTTGATGCAATTCTGAAACTGACGTCTGCGCTCGCCTGTCGCGTGGAAATTAACGTTAAAAACTCACCGCATCAGTCAGCAAGAAATCTTGTTCAGATGGCATGGTGAAGACGGTTATAAAGGTAATGTTTATGCCACTTCTTTAACAAAAACTTATGAAGCGCAAGCTTATTGCCGTAAATCCTAGCAAAGTGGTAGTATGGACTGGCTGTGTATGTGCTATTAGTATGACTAAAACCCAAAACCAAAACCTCACCTTAAAACCTCATAAACAACGAACATCAACTCGTGACAGACTCACGCGTTATGACTGTGCGTGTCTGTTGATGTTCTTTGTTTACGAGACCTGGTTTTTCCGGGGGTTTTCCCCATGAAATTGAAAGCGTTAGTATTTATTTATAGCACGGTTAAATTTAGGGTATTTCCAGACAGATTTTGGTATTTAATAATTCCGATTGACCAAATGTTCTTGAAAATATATAACCCCCCCCCCCCCCCCCCCATGATAAAACCACTACCAATGGTCGTCAGCACATACATGACAACATTATATTGACACGTAATTATGTACAGGTAAAGTGCTGTGCCTTGATTTAATAAACTTCTTTAAAAAAATGATAAAACCAGCAGTATCGTAACCAGAGGGGGGGGGGGAGCGATCGTCGTGTCGGTTGAGATTGTCACAGTCGGTTCATTTGACCAGAGGAACATGGAATTATGATGATCAAAAGTACAATGTCAATTTTTCGCGCGCCGCGCGCATGTGTCCCCAAAATGCAATAATCTTTGGTACGAGCTTGTTTAGAGCCAAAATGTTCCTCAATCGTCCTAAAAATAAGTGTAAAGTCGATTTTATTTTCGCGCGCTGCACGCACATTTCTTGACTAAGAAAAATCTTGTCAGTTCACTTTCATTTCTTGCCCCCCCCCCCCACACCCCCCCCCCCCCCCCCCCCCCCCCACACACCCCCAAGTATGAATAACTTAGTTACGCCACTAAAAACCAGGATCTATGATAAAACAAACCACTGTTTGGGATGTTTATGAATCAATACATTGGCGTGTGCAGGATGGTGTTGACCCAGGGTCTTACCATAGCTTGCCTCATGAAAAATTTGAGAAGGGGAGGGGGCGTACTTGTGTGATATTTTTCATACTTTTACCAAATACAGTTTTTTAGCACTGGGGACCCAAGGGCTTGAGGAATCATGGAATTAATTCCCGGCCTTGAATACTATATATATTAGTTTCAGTTGCCAATACAATTTCCCGAAGTTTGTCAGTGATCTCTTATCATGCTTTGTCGGTTGGTGGTTCATAGAAGAAGTAGGCTACACGAAATCAGTAATCCAGTATACCATACAAAAGCAATAAATGTGCTTACAAAAATGTATCACATCATTTTTGTTACAGCTCTATATCTAGCTATCTAGGCTAAATTAAGTAGCCCTACTTTGATAATTTCCAATGAAAAATAGAAATTGATTGTAGGCAATTTTCAGCATACAATATCGTTTGGGGACAAAAATCTAATATTTGTGTTTTGGTGCAATTCATATCTTTGAACAATGTAGGCCTACTATACAGCAGTAATCAGTTTGACATTATTTAATGTTTGTTTAAGGAATAATCCGTAGGCCCTATTTAAAGCTGCCAATTCATACAGAAAATAAAGTCACAATGGAGCTCAAAAAGTCACTTTTATCAGTGTTGTAGTTAATTATTTGCCATGTATTAAATCGCTAATTGCTTAACCTGTCACGCGATGCTTGAATAAATCAGCAACTAGTTTGACATGGTATATGACCTTTATATATACTTTTAGGATGACAAATAGGGTGACATGTATCAATTAAAGGGACATTCAAGGGTTATTTGACAATGGTATATATTTATATAATCACATTAACTTGAGGCGTAGTGTATACTGGGGTCTTCCGTGCACTCCTAAACTACCCAAACCAACATTTGAACTTCCTTTTAATGGTCCTAATACATTCAGCCTGTTGCCAAAACTAATTTTGGTATGTTAAGGGGTTATTCAAAATGGCCGCCAAATGGGTCAAATTTCATAAAGGATCAAACAAAATGTATGCTGAAAAGTATGTATTAGATTACTAGAATTGATGTTAATTGACCTAAAACAGGTTTAGTTTTAGTTTAGTCAGTTTATACGAATATCGTATTTCTATGATAAAGCGTAATATGTTAAATATTCTAAAATGTCCAAGATGGTCGCCGAAAAGGTTAATCATTGAATAACCCTGGGTGAAAATGTCATGACCCCAACTTAGCATATAATGACCCGAGCCATCATTTATCACACACCCTACATGACCATTTATTGACTCGATCCAAGTGATAATGTTATAAACCATCCTAAGTGACCATTGACACAAAGGGATTATTTAATGACCCCAAGTGATCATTTCATTACCCAGCTGATAATTTAATGACCCTAGGACTGGTCATAGGCGTGTGTAGGATGGTGTTGACCGGGGGAGGGGCTTACAATGGCTATGTATAATAGTATCATTAGGTAAGCGGCGCGAGTAGAGTGGAGTCGAAGGTTGCGCCGGTTTTGCGGTGTGAATGGGGTTATGTGAGATTTCAGTTTTTCTAACTAAAATGGTCCAGAAAAAGGTTCCTGTGCCTGAATTAAATGTTTCAGTATTGAAGCTTTTAAAACAAGATGGCCATATTTTTATCATACATTTTGGCTGAAATGTGTTTTTTTTAAATGAAATTTGACCCTTTTGGCGACCATTTTGGACGCCATTTTGAATAACCCCTTAGCATACTAAAATTAATTTTGGTAACACCCTAAATATGTTTTAGGACCATGAAAAGAAGATCCTAAAGTAGGTTTGGGAGTCCTGGAAGACACTCCCTTAAATACACCTCCAAATTACTATAACGATTCATGTTAAATAACCCTTGAACACCCCTTTAATTTTAAATCTTACCATATTTGTCATCATGAAACTATCTTTGAAGTTCATAAATCATAGACCATTTCAAACTATAGTTGCCTGATTTATTCCAGCATTGCATGACAGATTAAGCAACTAGCGAATATAAGAAGCAAAACTGAGAAAAATGCCATTTTGTATGATTCCTTAATTTTACGGTGCCTATTTTCTTTATATTTTAGCAGCTTTAAGTACGAATTATTCCTTTCCCTGACAAATTAATTTTTGAAGAAATTGTGAATTTGCACATGCATGTAAATATCAACTTATAATTTGAATATGAGACTCTGTAAGGGTCCATATCCAAACTCTCAGTGCTTTTAAAGCATTTTTCTAGCGATTTAAAAGCGCTTTTCCAACGGTATTTCGTTCTATTGTTAAAAGCATCGGAAAAAGATCGGTGATTAACTAGAAACCTCTCTACTTATCTGGCGTTAACAATATAACTATTGTAGTACTCTCGATGGCTGCATTAGTGAAGCAGACAGATCAAAGGCGCAAGGAAGGTTGTGTTATATTCTTTAAGAAATACTATATTATAGTTTTTTGTGCCCCTGTATTTACAGATACGTACAAAGCGTACGTAACAGGGGAGGGGTATATATATACTAAGCGTACGTGTATGGCTGGCCCAATGTCCAGTAACTCGAAAAACTTGGTTTATCGATTGAAAATCCAAGTTTTTCGAATTATTGGACATTAGGCGTCGAAAAACTTGGATTTTCAATTGATAAACCAAGTTTTTCGAATTATTGGACATTAGGCGTCGAAAAACTTGGTTTCTCAATTGATAAACCAAGTGTTTCGAATTATTTTACATTCCGCGTTGAAAAACCAAGTTTTTCGATCGAAAAACTTGGTTTTTCAACATGATAAACCAAGTTTTTCGAATTAATGGACATTAGGCGTCGAAAAACTTGGTTTTTCAATTGATAAACCAAGTTTTTCGAATTATTGGACATTAGGCGTCGAAAAACTTGGATTTTCAATTGATAAACCAAGTTTTTCGAATTATTGGACATTAGGCGTCGAAAAACTTGGTTTTTCAATTGATAAACCAAGTGTTTCGAATTATTTTACATTCCGCGTTGAAAAACCAAGTTTTTCGATCGAAAAACTTGTTTTTTCAACATGATAAACCAAGTTTTTCGAATTAATGGACATTAGGCGTCGAAAAACTTGGTTTTTCAATTGATAATCCAAGTTTTTCGAGAAAAACTTGGATTTTCAATCGATAAACTAAGTTTTTCGAGTTACTGGACATTGGGCCTGCCATATTCGATTGAAAATCCAAGTTTTTCGAATTATTGGACATTAGGCGTCGAAAAACTTGGATTTTCAATTGATAAACCAATTTTTTCGAATTATTGGACATTAGGCGTCGAAAAACTTGGTTTCTCAATTGATAAACCAAGTTTTTCGAATTATAATTAATGGACATTAGGCGTCGGAAAACTTGGTTTTTCAATTGATAATCCAAGTTTTCGAATTATTGGACATTAGGCGTCGAAAAACTTGGTTTCTCAATTGATAAACCAAGTTTTTCGAATTATAATTAATGGACATTAGGCGTCGGAAAACTTGGTTTTTCAATTGATAATCCAAGTTTTTCGAATTATTGGACATTAGGCGTCGAAAAACTTGGATTTTCAATTGATAAACCAAGATTTTCGAATTATTGGACATTAGGCGTCGAAAAACTTGGTTTTTCAATTGATAAACCAAGTTTTTCGAATTATTGGACATTCCGCGTTGAAAAACCAAGTTCTTCGATCGAAAAACTTGTTTTTTCAACATGATAAACCAAGTTTTTCGAATTAATGGACATTAGGCGTCGAAAAACTTGGTTTTTCAATTGATAATCCAAGTTTTTCGAGAAAAACTTGGATTTTCAATCGATAAACTAAGTTTTTCGAGTTACTGGACATTGGGCCTGCCATATTCGTAACTTAAATGGCGATCTTTAGAGGCGGGAATTTTTTTTATCAAGTCATGACATTTTCGCCATTTATTGCGTACGGAGGGGGGGGGGGGGGGATAAAAAGTTACGTATGTGAAAATGACGATAATTTTGGAAGACCCCTAACAAAAAAATTAGCCCCAGGGGATACATTTTTTAAACACATTTATTGCCTTTGGATGGTCTACTGTATAGTAGAGCCGCGGCTCCCATAGACACTGTACTTGAGCGTGGCAGCCGTCTTGCTCACGACGTAAACCAAAATAAGTTAATTTATTACCTAAATAAATTGAACTTTCCGCGTAGTCAATGGATCGATGACGTATTAGGGACGCACCATTATATACTCGGGGGGGGGGGGGGGGGGCATGGAAGTTTTAAAAAAAACCACTTTGCCCACTATCCAGGAAAATAAAAAACTTTGCCCACCAACAAGGAAAAAAAAAAAGTTGACCCACTGCTGAGTAAAAAAAAAAATCTGACTCGCCCAACTCATGGAAAGAAAAACAGTAAAACCTTTTTTAAAAAAATTGCCGCCTTTGCAAAAAAAAAAAAAAATTGCCGCCAAAGCACTTCGGCGGAGAACAAAATTCGCCAGACCCCAACTTCCATGCCCCCCTCAAAATCAAATGGTGCGTCCCTTACAGCAATGTACTATTCAGCGAAATTAGTTTACATAATTACTGGCTGAGAATAATTAGTTCTTTTAAAATATTACACTACAACACATTTCACACCCCTAGTGATTCTTGAAAATAATTATCAGATCCAATGAACTTTTGGTTACTTTTACGTCGTGAGCAAGAGGGGGTGCCACGCCTAAGTACGGTGTATATGGGAGCCGCCGCTCTATACTACCTGTCATGCTATATGCTACTAACATCCACTTAGATTAGTTACATGGTATGTTACAACACCAAGTTCCAGAAGAACATGCCTCTTTGCGATATGCTAACCATCTGCGGGTTTGATTGTAAAATCCTTGTTTTCGTGATTGGGTCACTCGGACTGTCCGAGTGACCAAATCCGAGTCGGACATGTTCACTTCCGCTTCTGCAGTGGATTAAGGAAACTTGGTTTCCCCATCAGAGTTGCTAAAATAGTGCTATGATTGGCACTAACATCATATGGAAAATTAGAAATAGACTCACCAAAGATAATTAATTCTGAATTTGTTCTGGCCTCACCAAATTGTTCATGCTTTATAATTCATATAATGATGTACATGTATGCTGCTTTGGTGGCTCACATATTGTCTATTGTCATTTTTGAATAAAAAAATTGTATGTATGTAAATATATGTATGTATGGGTCCAACATTTTAGGAGCCAAAAGGGCTCTAAGTAAAACACATTGTATTTCATAAGAACAACTTTGCACCTAGAGCTAGTCTTTATCAAAGACACCTCGCAAAATTACCTGTCAACCTGTCGACCGCAAAGCCTTGATGAAAGGCTAACCTAGGGCCTTTTGACTCTGATCCCTCATTAAGTCAAATGTTGGCATAATTTTGGAACTAGTTTGATTTGACATTTGCCAATGCACACTGGAATTTGCATTGAGAGTATGGTACTGCCCAAGCATAATGTTGCATGATGGGAAATACATAGATTAACCCTTACTCTAGACATAGACGCTCTAGATCACCACACGACACAAACAGATTTCTTTTCCGACCCCCAAAATTCACCAGAAAGGTCACCCCGACCCCCCCCCCCCCCCCCCCCCCTACATATAATATCATAATTTATACATACATTGAACTACATAATTATCATCTCAATATCATCAGTTAGCATCAACATAATTTTTTCTTCTTCAGAGCGTACCTCCCTATTAAGTTACGCTAGTTTGATGCACTCTGCCGAATCTGTATGTTCATCTCGACAATTTCTATCTTATAATATAGCGTCAAATAATAATACACATATTAAACACATCACCAAAAATAAGTCCCCTCTCCATGAAGTCATGACATCTTTCATTTTCAAACAACACTTAGGAAACAGTCATATGACTATTTCTAAGTAAGTTTTATTGGGAAAATGTTTTACCTTTCGATGTTATGACGAACTGTTGAGAAGGGGGACTTCTTTTTGGTGATGTGTTTAAATATCATGCGTATGAGACTTATTTAATATATATTATTATTAAATAATGTGATAACATATTATTGCCCACAGACACATCGAGGAAAAGCAAGGTACGACAAGAGGTGTGCTATTGCCTCCGAAAGCAAACGAGAGGAAGAACATTTTATTCATTTGAACAATCAAACTTTTCCAAAATAATAGAACACATTAGTGTTACACACATTTTTCAGAATCAACTCTTAAGATAACCAATTGTTGGAAATGAATTTGGAGGAGGCAAAATGGAGACGCCGAGCTCCTACCCCGGGGCTAGACACGGCCGCACTATGGGATCAAATTCCGATATAAGAAATTGGTGGAAATGAATTGGAGGAGGCTAGACGCCGAACTACTCCTACCCCTGAAAACAATGGTTGGTGATATAAGGACAAGCTTATTGACAATGCCCCTTGGACCTAGCGCTAGGCGGCGACAGGAGAATCACCTCTCAATAAATCAATTTATCCATATGATTGGTAGGGCTAATTACATGGAATGATGTGACATGATTTATATATAAAATTATTATAGGATTTGTGAGCCCAAAACACATGGAAGCTATGCATTATTCACTAGTTTGTCAAAAGAAAAAAGAAACTATGCCAAACAAGTTTGACACGAAAGGGCGCCGAAAGGGGGAAACTTGCCAAACCCCCCCCCCTTTTTTGTTTTTGTTTTTGTTTTTGTTTTTTGTGGTTGTTGTCACATACAATCAAGGAGCAAGAATAACAATTTAGCTAGACGACCATTAGCTATATATATGGTTGCATTGAAATAGATGTCCGGTAGGCCCTATCTATAAATATTGTTGCGTTGGGTAAATCGCGGTTTCCCAAGTTAATCGTCGGAACTATTCAATGATGATAAGTTTTGTTAATATGTGAAGCACATTATCGACGTATGTTAAATATGTAATCGTTACTTTTTCACAATCTACTCACACGCACGACGACGAAAGTTCTGGTATCCAAATACCGACTAGTGTCAATTCGTAAAATCCGATACGTTCGATCTAGACGTCCCGGCTAGACGTCCAACGGAGCCACATAGGGCGTTATAATTCCCGCATGACTTTCACCAGTTATTCTAGACCTTATTCACGAATGATTGAGCTACAGTGAAAAACTACGACTTCTTCGGTAGTAAGAATGACGTAATAACCGTCAGAAAAACGTAATTTGCAATTATTTTGCAAGTCGCTGAACGACCAAATAAGATGGAACTTGCAGTACGGCCATTTCACATAGCCACCGCAATGGATACGGATTTTGTACTTATGGCCTGGTGTTGACCCTCTTATTCGTGATATTGATGGTTCTATCCCGAAAGCGAGAGAACATTCTTTCCCCGCCAAAACGGGACAGGAAGTGTTGTACATATAGACTCTGATAGTTTTCATAGTCTTGCGTTCCTTTTCAGTGTTCCGGGCTATCATACGTTTCGTTATGTAACGTTGATCATTTGTCTGATGAATTGATGTCACCACGTCTTTTGTATACATTTGGTAATCAGCTGGGCTGGACATAATTGTAATAATACAACTAATTCGCGGACCATCCAATTCACGCACTAATATCCTGTCTCGCATTGATGTACCCATCCACATACGCAACCCTGTGCACACACGCTACCGGTTATATCTGAAATAAATAATGCGAGAAACGGATCAGATCATCTATTTACAATCAATCAATCAATCAATCAATCAATCAATCAATCAATCAATCAATCAATCAATCAATCAATCAATCAATCAATCAATCAATCAATCAATCAATCAATCAATCAATCAATCAATCAATCAATCAATCAATCAATCAATCAATCAATCAATCAATCAATCAAACTACAATCATCAATCAATCAAAATTAACTAATCAATCAATCAAACTACAATCAACCAATCATCAATCAAATCAACTGACTACAACCAATCAATCAATCGACAAATCAACCAATCGACAAATCAATCAATCGACCATCAAACAATCAACCAATCAATCGATCAACCAACCAATTTATTTATTTATTTATCCATTTATTTAATAATATATTTATTTATTTGACTTTATTTATTTACTTATTTATTCATCTTTATTTATAAGGACGGTACCATATTAACAGTAACAACGCAAGAGCGCGTAAACTTATGATGTATCGAGGCGTAATATTATTAGGCCTTAATCGATATTGATATCAAGAGCAGAGACTCAATCCATTTAAAACCAAAAAATAAACAAACAATAAATGTATGGAGAGCAGATAACATTTAATAGCGTGACAGACGGCGGCATGCGAGACCACCATCTAGAACCATGTGATCTCCCAGCCATGACCAAAAGATCGAACGTGTATCAATAAAACACGGTATCACGTGACCTTTATATTATTAAAGAGGGTGTGATGTAATTAATTGAAAGACGCCAAACTGAGAATAATCGGGTGCCTATTGTATCTACAAGTTGTAGAACATCACGCAAATTTGAATATTAAAAACTCCCATTTTAAACCGCTTGAAGTTGTGAACAACACTATTTACAGCCCTGCCACATAGGCATATAATAGATAGATAGGTCAACCAGAATATACACTCCCTCCTATTATATACCGTGAATTATAATTAATGGCGAACAACCAAGTGAAAGAGATTGTCCAATTCAATGAGCAAATTATCGATGAATGAGCAAGTTTATTCGCACGGGTGTCAAGCCTTATAAAACTGGGCTATGGATGGATACCCAAAGATGAATATAATAACAACGTGAAACCCGAGCGAGGATACTAAACACAAACAGCCATGATGTAAAATGCGTGGGCTGTTACAGTAGTCCGAAAAGCCCCTAAAATGTAAGTAACCGACATGAATGATATTTATATTTTTATAATTAATGTATTAATATTATATTTCACGAGTTTAAGGCATGTAGGCGTATAAACATGTGAAGAAGAAAAAAGTGAGGGGTACCGATGATTAGAAAAGACGACTACCGCCATTGACTGTATAATAAACAAAACTACATAAATTAACGGACAAAATGAAAATTTCTCACCGAATTTGTAGTACCATTTACAGAAGCTAAGGATTATTTCCTAGCAATCATGTGAATCCGACCAACGCAGCTCAGAAGAATACCGCAGGTCGTGTAGAAATAGAAATAATAAAAAAAAAAATTATGTCCAAGAAAGAACGTCCAATTCGGATGCCGACAACGGAGGTTATGACTCAGTAAGGAAAACTGATTGCTGCTCGCAAAGCACGCAGGGAGGGACGCACACAAAAGGAATGGCCATCTATTGTTACTGTGGATCTGGAATCAGGCGAGGAAAACGCGCGAAACAGAGACACAAGTTGACAGAGGGACGGGACTCTGCGCCGTGAGCAAAAGCGATTTATACAGATTTCATCTGAATAAATCGTCATTATGTAAAACTTAATATAACATATATTTTCTTCACTTTTTTTCTTCTTTTCTTCATTTCAAAACATACAATAATATTTACTTTATATTACATTATACATTGCAATGTTGTGAATCTTGCTGTCCTATTTTTACGTTTACATTTCTTTTCAAGACTGCAATAAGTTCGTCAATCTTAATAAGATTTCTGTTATGTTTATAATTTAATAAAGTTCAGCATTTTTTTATACGGAAAACACGGTCAAGATATTTGTCTGAGTCCAGCATGTCCAGGACCTTATTGAGTAAACGTTACTATTAATATTGAATTTAGGAGGCGTTATTCTGAACTCTACTTAAGCCTGGTTAATTAATTTTTATTATTTAAGAATGTCTTCAAAAAATAAACTTCCTAAGAAGCGCCAAGATTTACAGTTTGACTTAGGGTCTATAACTCTATATCATAAAGATCAACTCCGAAATTATTTAACGATATTCCTTAAAAGAGTTAAAATTTTAAGAAGACTAAATCTTCATAAGATTAATCTATTAGTTTTTAGGACCCTGGAAAGTCTTTTACTGTAAATCATGACCATTATAAGAGAGAGAAAGGTGTTAACAAATTGATCATGCACCTTCACGTGTATGAGTAAATGAGTAGAGTATAAATAAATACGTGTAAGGTTAGTCGTCAAAGGTTACACATTGTACGCGTAAGGTAACACGTAGTACGTATAAGGTTACACGTGGAACATGTAAGGTTAGACGTCTATGATGTATCTTAGACACCTAAGATAACATTCTCGATTTATTCCGACAACACTTGTGACACTTTGGATTTTATATTTTGCAAACAAGTATTATTAAAGAAACCTGGAAGAGTGGAGGGTGGGGAGGATGGAAAAGGAAGGGCAGAACAATAATATTGGATATCCTACAAGCTTTTGCTATTTACGGATTAAACCCTATTTGTAAACTGTATTTGCTCATCTTCAACGTGTGAGATGTTATCTTAGACGACTAACCCGTACACTTTTTTGTTTATACTATGGCCACTTATACACGTGGAGTAGAAATCATGCGGTATAATATGAAACGATCAGTCACCCATGTTTAACAATTCAAATTATACACTGTAAATTCAGTAAATCCAATTAGTTAAAGGCTACAAAATTAACCTTATATTCATAGGAACCCTTTTCTAGTCAAATCAAATAAGTGTCAAAACAAAAAGAAACTAGAAAATGTACAACAATGTATTTATTTGTAGTTGGTCCTTTCATGGTTACGTAATAGAAACACTCGTGATCACATCTCTCCAATTCTCCACATCTACACTGGCTACCTATCAAATCCCGCATCATGTACAAGATTCTCCGTCTTACTTATAAATCTCTACTTACACTGCAAAAAGGTTGCTTAAATATTTACTCAACATTTTACACAACGTTGTTGAAGTATGCAACCGCTTAACAGTTGCGTAAAATGTACCCAACACCGTTGGATAACATGTTTTCACCAACAGTTGAACAATTCCAGTTACTCAGCAGTTGCACAATTTTAATTACACAACAGTTGGGTATGATTAATTAACCATTTGTTGGGCATTTTGTGACTGTTGCTTAATTTGTAAATTGTTTTCATTATATATTGAGCATTTTTGTATATCAACTGTTGCTTAATTTATCAAATATAGCCATATGTTGGGTATTTTATTTGTGTCAAGTTTTTATTATATATTGAGCATTTTTAAATAGCAACACGCGGTAGGCAACATAATGTGAATTCTGGGCGATGCAGCAGAGCTACATACATCACTTCCTCCCGGTAGTGAACCGGTAACTTGTAATGGGAATTCTAGGCGATGCAGCAGAGCTACATACACTATTCCCGTTCGGTAGTGAATTTGTAATTTATTTTAACATATGTTAGTTATTAAACTATGGCTTATACATGATATCTGACATCTCTTATCAATGGTGTTATTACTGTGAATGGTGTTATTACTGTGGACGTAGTCTTGCTATCTGGGTATGAAGGTATAAATAGTCCATATTATATAATACATAAACATATTTATGTGATTCTTTTGGTGCAAAATAGATCGCATGACATGAACTATTCAGTATATGTCCATGTCGTGTATTTTTTGGCTATAAAAATTGACTATTCAATATTCATCGCTTGTGACGTCGCTATAACACCGTTGAAATTATATTCATAAACAATATATGTCAAACAAGGATGGCAATTTTAAACTATTTGTCAGTGTATTCCGTTTTGGATGCCAAGACAGAATAAATCTAATTGTGGTCCTGCGCTGCAAAAAGGTTGCTTAAATATACATTTTACACAACGTTGTTCAAGTATGCAACCGCTCAACTGTTAAGTAAAATTTGCCCAAAACCGTTGGATAACATGTTTTCACCAACAGTTGAACAATTCTAGTTACTCAAAAGTTAGGCAATTATATTCACTCAACAGTTGTTCAAGTATGCAACAGCTCACGAAATTGGTTTTTTTGGACAACAGTTGCCTAAAATTCACATGTGCGTAACTTGCATCAACTGTTGCGTGATTGTCCTCAATGCTCATGCAACAGTTGCCAAAGTGGAATATTTTTACGCAACATATTTTAGCAACAGAAACAGTTTCCACCTACATTTTAAGGACATTGTTTTCGACGAATTGCTCAACGCTGGGGATTTTTTACTTTTATACAACGCCTAACTTTCTACATATATTGAATGAATTTTAATCAACACGTCAACCAACGGATGATAAAAGTACTTTTAGCAACGTATTTTAAGCAACCTTTTTGCAGTGTAGACTTTTACCGCTATTTTTACAAACACTTATTCATGTCTTAGGTGTCTAAGATACATCATAGACGTCTAACCTTACACGTTCCACGTGTAACCTTATACGTACTACGTGTTACCTTAATACGCGTACAACGAGTAACCTTTGACGACTAACCTTACACGTATTTGTTTATACTATACTCATTTACTCATACACGTGAAGGTGCAATCAATTTGTTAACACCTCTCTCTTCTTCTCCATTTCTTTTTGTTCTCCATGAATCAGTTCTTAATACCCTATTTTTCCTAATGAAATTCTCTCAATTCAGTTCCCAAGACCCACTTTTTGAGACCATGGGCGGCACACCCCTAAACAAAGTTAAGCCCCCGCCGGAGGGAGAGAGTCCTACTCGGGTTCCTATTTGCAAATCAGAAAGAATGTCTTCGTCTTCCTACGGCAACAGTTGGCGTAGGAAGACGAAGACATTCTTTGCCAACTCCTTCCTCCTCGTCATCGATAATGATTTCCCACGCAATAACCGCGGAATGGAAACGATAAAGGATCAACAACGGGAAGAAAACCAGCGTTATGATACGAGCCGTGTCCTTGTGAAATATATCGTTCATAACCGGATGCAATAAGGAAGGGCAGTGTTTACTGAAACCGAGAAAAGCTCCCGATTGCGACCATATGCCGAAGTTCATCGCGATGATGTATATTAAGCACTTTTTAACTGCCTTCGGGATGTCTCTGGGGAGCCTTCGCTGAACTTCGAGGAGTAGGTATGTCTGGAGCAACACCTGGAGAATCATGAAGAAAGGATATAGCAGTAGGGTGACATCCATAGCTAAGACTTCTCCACACGTCATGCTGTTGCTTGGGGTAATGTTGTCAAAGGAAAGACATATTCTCTGTTGTTCATTTTGATCTTGAATGTCGGTAGCGTTTTTTGATAAAGCGACGGGCTTTAGTACGGCGTGTAACTCGATTACAGCCGCAACAATTCGAATCATGAAGAAACCGAATTCGGCAATAGTTGTCAGTATCAAGATATACCCGCAAATATTTCCCGAAGATGACGACGAGGACTTCACCGTTCGATTCGTTGAAAGTTGGAAGATGGCGTATATTGTGCAAATCGTTAGGAAAACCGAGACAAACACTTTACCCCAGAAAAAGCCCATTACCCCAGTAAAAACGACATGGTCGGTTGCCGTTGTGTTAGAATCACATTGTATGATTACAAATGACATGGCTGCCCCAATATGGTGCATTACGGCTAATGTAATTGCGATAACCAAGTGACGTATCCACCAAGTCGAACGCCATGAAATCGGTTCGTTGTTACTGGTAGCCGATGCTTGTTTCTTATTGAGCGTACAGGTGTCCCATAGTTCGTAAAGTAAGCCGATTGAGATGGTTAGATATTCCACGTAAAACGGTTCCAAAAATGGAACCAACGATTCCAATGAAGCTTCTTTTCCCGTTTCATCGTCGACGTCATTGTTTGTGGTGTTACTGTCGGAAGTATGTGTATACCATAGGGGCTCGGTGGCATCTGAAATCCACAGCCACATATGGGTACCTATCATTACCGCAATGGCGTAGTCATGCAATAATGGGCGGCGCTGTATGCCCTTGTGGTTCTCATAGATGAACCAAGAATACATGACCATCTGACAGACAATTGCGCACAGCCAACTGATGTATAGTGTTAAGTTGATGCCCAGTAATACAGGGTTTTCCTCTTTACATGTATGATTTGATAGGTGCACCGCGCTCATTACGATACTACCAATTCCAAAGATGAAAATCTGTAGAAGACCTGGACATTTGTAAATTACAAAGAGGATGAAGTCCTTTGTGTTTCGCCGCCAATTCTTCAATGTCTCGGTGATAGATTTCTCAGCGCCGGAACGTTGCATGGTGACGTATTTCCAAATGATGTACGCTCCTGATATGAGTAATATGACGAAGGAACAGCCCACACGCCCGATGATGGGGACCAAATGATCCGTGCCATTGGAATTCTTACCGTGGTCTGTAAGATGTAAAATGGGCAGCAAAACAAAGACCACACCAATGCTCCCGATGAAAGTTGCACACAAGACGTGAGACGGTTGGATACCGTACGATGCTTTGGAGGGTATCATGTTGAATGCAACATCAGGGATTGTACCCGGTAATGGTGCTTTCTTAGGATTTCTGTCTATTGTAATTGCTTCGTATTGCTGCTGTTGACCCGCCTGAAAAAAGAGAAAACATAGTTTGCTTATTTAAGAATATTCGCTCGAATTGTAACATTTTGAATTATTGAGAACAGCTATTGCCCTATCCAGAAGATAATGGGTTTTATTAAAGGGTTCTGCCGTCTGACTGTTTGGAAACTGTTTAGATTTTGACATTTGTTAGGACAAAATCATGATCATAAGACTGCCCCTTGTCAACTGTGCATAGGGAATAACCATTTATATCTTTGTCCGGTGATGTGAAGTTAAGTGCCACTTATATCTACTAACAGAATACATTATGCATTTGATCATTTCTAAAGGCACTTTGTCAAGCGAAAAATCTGAAATTCTCTTAAATATTAAAAAACAGCAGATTATTTAGGTAATTTCGTAAAATATGGCTTATAATAGGAGTGGGCTATAAATGGGTGATTTTTTTTGTTGACCTGGTAACGATCTTTTTTAAATTCCATCATTTGACCTCAACATGAAATAACAAATTTTTCACTCAGGGGTCCAAGAACAAAATGTACAGCGCCCTCTTGTGTAATCATATCTGATCCTTGTGGAAGAGTGGGTTTGAGTTTGACTGGAAAAAGCTGAAGAATGCTGCCACGAAAGAGCTATTTCAGATTGAGCTATCAAACAGATTCGAAATCGAGTGCAACGACCCATCCACACCGATAACTGAGAGATACCAACAATTTGAGAAAGCAGTTACAGAAGCAGCTGAGAAAGTTGTTGGCAAACGTGAAGCTCATGGCATGCCAAACTGGGTGACCGACAAGACCATTCAGCTAAAGTCTGAGAGGGATGAGGCTAAAAGACGCTACCTTGTCTCAAAGTCACGGCAATCCAGGGAACGATGGAAAAGGCTTAATGCTCATTTGAATGATTCATACAAAGCAGACAAATCATCCATGCTCAACCAACAAATGGAAGATCTTCAACTGGCTGACTCAAAGGGCTACTATTCCACCACTTGGAAAATCATCCATGATCTCTCTTGGAAAGACAGAAAGTCCAGTGTCAAGGTTAAGAAAAGAGATGATACCACCCCAAAAAATGACAAATACCTGCTTGCCGAATGGAAGAAGTACTTCAGTTCATTGCTAAATAATGACAGCGGTCAAACTCCATCCAATCTACCTTCACCTGCTGCCCAGGATCTACCAATCCTAATTAACCCTCCCACACATCAAGAGACTCAGGAAGCAATAAGTCAAATGAAGCCCAACAAAGCTGCGGGTCTTGACTGTGCAATCACATCAGAAGCACTCCAAGATGGCGGTGAAGCTTTGGTCAATGTTGTCCATGGATTTTGCATGGAAGTCTACACTACTCTTAAACCACCCAACCAATGGACCACCAGCGTTATTGTACCTCTACCAAAGAAGGGAGACCTATCTCAAATGACGAATTATAGAGGAATATCGCTACTGTCAATTGCAGCCAAGGTGTATAACAAGATCCTGCTAAACAGAATTAGAGATCATGTCGACCCCATCTTGAGAAGCAATCAGGCTGGCTTCCGTCCTGGAAGAAGCTGTGCACAGCAAATCCATATCCTCAGGAGGATTATGGAAGGGTTCAAGGACCATCAGTTACCTCTCACAGTCACATTCATAGACTTCAAGAAAGATTTCGACTCAATAAACAGGGAAGTCATGTTTGCAGTGCTGCGACATTATGGAATACCAAAACCTCTTGTAGATGCCATAGGTGTGATGTACAACAACTCGAAAAGTGCTGTGATGGTAGATGGCAGCATCTCAGATCCTTTTGCTGTCTCCACTGGAGTGCTACAAGGTGATGTCCTAGCTCCATTCCTATTTGTGATACTGGTAGACTATATATTGAAGAAAGCCACATCTGACCTTGACTCGGGAGTTGTGACACATCATCGTCGCTCTAGACGTCATCCCGCCGTTGTTCTAAACGACCTTGATTTTGCTGATGATATTGCCTTACTTGAGACCACAATTCCACGAGCTCAGACCCAAAAACTGCTGCAGCAGCAAAAGACCTTGGCCTCATCATTAGCGTTCCCAAAACGGAGTATATGACGGCCAACTGCAATCCTCACCCAACACTACAGGTCTATGGGGAACCATCAGCCATGTGACGGATTTCAGATATCTGGGCTCTATGATGGCATCGGGTGCAAGTGACCTTAAAAGACGCAGGGCATTGGCATGGTGCGCATTCTGGAAGTTGGAACACCTGTGGAGGAGTCCTCAAGTAGCTATCGCGACAAAAGTGAAATTATTTAGCACCACCTGTGTGACGATTTTGCTGTATGGCTGTGAATCCTGGGTGATATCTCAAGATATGGAATGTAAAATAAATGCCTATGCTACCTCTTGCTACAGGATAATGCTTAACATCAAACGCATGGATCATGTCCCGAACACCACCATTTATGACATGACCAAGACCGAGCCTCTTATCAACCGAGTAAAAAGTCGCCAGCTGAGATTTCTTGGACATATTCTCCGTCTCCGTGATGAAGAGCCTGCTAGAATGTATGCCACCTACATACCAACACATGGCCGAAGGAGACCTGGTCGTCCAAGCACATCATACTTGAAGTACATACAACGCCCACTTGGTGACAATGAAGGCATGTTTCAATAACGTCAGATAGCCACTCTTGCTACAGATCGCCGTGCTTGGAGAAAACTTGTGGTCGCCTGCTCCGCAGCCGAAGGATGATCATGATCATGATGATGATGGGTTTGAGTATAAAATCTTTCATATTACTCATTTTGTGGCTTGTTGCTGTGATTTCGGTGTCTAAATAAATGTAAAGGCCCTGTCACACCATGGCGTATCGCCTGAACGTATGCCAACGTATGCGAAAATATCAAAAATACGTTGGTGTACGTTGGTGTACGCTGATATAAGTTAGGGGTAAGATGGGGATACGTCGTTTACGTTAAGAGCACGCTGTGATACGCTGTGAAAGTTTGGAACACGTCGAGCCCGCGAAAAATGATTGAGCATGTTCAAAAAATTTCGGCGTACTTAACGTGTGCTTAATACGTTCTGCATAAGTTCCCTGTACGTTCGTGGTACGTTAGACATACGTTGACATATGCTGACATACGCTAGAGGTACGTTGCTCGTAAGTTGGTATACGTTGATGTACGTCGGCTGAAAATATATAGCTATCTAGCATTGATAAAAACCAAAATATTGCAATTCGTTGGGAAGTTGGACGTTCTTGGACTCTGACAATGTTCGAGTTATTTTTTTTGTATGCGTCGGCATACGTTCAGGCGATACGCTGTGGTGTGACAGGGCCTTTAAGGACCTGTCACACCATGGCGTATCGCCTGAACGTATGAAAACGTATGCGAAATATCGAAAAATACGTTGGTGTACGTTGGTGCACGCTGATACAAGTTAGGGGTAAGTTGGGGATATGTCGTTTACGTTAAGAGCACGCTGTGAAACGTTGTGAAAATTTGGAACACGTCGAGCCCGCGAAAAATTATTGAGCATGTTCAAAAAAATTCGACGTACTCAACGTGTGCTTAACTTACGTTCTGCATAAGTTCCCGATAGGTTCGTGGCACGTTAGGCATACGTTAGACATACGTTGACATACGCTGACATACGTTAGGTACGTTACTCGTCGTAAGTTAAAGGTTGGACCTATAGATTTACCCTTCTAGATATTTTAATAGTTATCATCTAGGCTGCGTTTACTTAATAACTGGCAACACTTGTCCCGCCGTGTACGAAACTCAATTTCTGCAGCGGCATAAGTCACGTGTTCGTTGTACGCCGAGGATACGCTGAGGATACGTCGAACACGGCAGACATACGCTACGAATACGTTAAGCATACGTTGGTCATACGCTCGCCGATCGCATACGCTGTGATACGCTGTCATAAGTTTGTTATAAGTTAGTGATACGCTATCAATACGTTAGTCATACGCTATGTATACGTTCAATACGCTATGGATACGTCCATTCCATCACCGATGTCGACTTTTCCTACGCAATTCGTTGGGAAGTTGTAAGTTCTCATGGACTCTGACAATTTTCGAGCTATTTTTTGAATACGTCGGCATACGTTCAGGCCACGTTCAGGCCATACGCTATGGTGTAACAGGGCCTTAAGTTAGCTCAAAGTAGCTAGTTTTGAAAATTACATAAAGATCAGACATTGCGCTTTCGTAAAAATTGACACTTTGGGTCAAAATTGACCACGAGGGCGATTTTCAAGATTTTGCGCAAGTTATCAGCCATTTGCTATTTTAAGGTTTAAGATGATCACAATTTTGACCTACTCACAAAATCTGAGCCAGGCCTCAAATTAAGAAAATTAAAAGAAATGAAAAGGGCAAGCAATTTAAGGCAATTTGAAAGGGGCACAAAGGCAATTATGTACTTTTGAATGGAGTGAAAATAGCCAGAAATGGAGGGAATCTAGGCAACTAGGTGGGGCATGGAAGGCAATTGCCTTCGATGCATTTGATTAATTTGAGGCCTGATCTGAGCGTTCTATCACAATTAGTTTGCCCGCAGCGTTCATTAGATGTTCTTTGGATGCTACCATTTAATGGTACACGAGGAAAAGTGCGTTGACCCCCATGCATTTGAATAGGAGCAGTGAGGGGAGTCATTCTGTTATACCCTTCACAGAGGTATTCATAGTGCATGCATGGTTTTTAAGAACGACGCATACTTCCGATGTTGGTGTGTAGGGTATAACAGAATTATGCCCAGTGAGGAGTGGTGCAAGGAACTTGCGCAAAATCTTGAAAAGTGACCCAAAACATCATTTTTTAAGAAAACGCAATGTCCGATTTGTATATAACTTTCAAAATTATCTAATTTGAGCTCATTTACATTTATTTAGACACCAAAATCACAGCATCAAGCCAATGTGGCTTGACCATTTTATTAAGCATAATTTAAGGATTTGAAACCTTACATGTACATAACTTAATTGGGCATACAAAAAGTGGTTCAACATTATTCCATTTAAACGCCTAATTATTTAATTAATTACGCGCGTAAATTAATTACACAGTAATCATGTTAACGAATGGCTTGACAGATTTGCGTGGCTAACCATAAACATCTTTCTCGGTGATTTTAGTGTTTATTGCATGTTTAATTCATGAGAAAAATACAAAAAACACCATTTGTGGTTTATAAAAATATACCAAAAGTCTGGAGGAAAATATTTTAACTACTAAAGGGATATTCAATTATCTGCTCAGACCATTGTTTTAAACACATCTTTACCTCTTGCAAGTCTGGTTTGGATATACAGTGCTACTACTTAATATCAACGAATTTGGTCATTAATTAAGCTTAATTAAGACAGATTTTGATGTGTTTTTTTAAAGTTAAGATAAATGTGAACTTTTTCCCAGACATAATTGTTGACAATGATGGGAACTTCATTTCCTGTAAATTTGGTGTTAATAGCATAGTTTTTGCTGGAAATTACAAAAAGCAAAATGTTAATGTATTTCTTTATATGCTAAATAATTATAGGCAAATAAGGTCAAACCAATTTTTTGTCTATGACATTAAATCACCAAGCTGTATTCTATAATATCATATTGTCTCCTTGTCTTACATGTTACTTTTTTAATTAAGCGTCATTTCAATAACATGCACTTTTGGTAACGTATGCTCTGTTGCACGCAGCAACCTAGTCGTGACCATGCGTCATCATGATTGTATTGTATTCAAAGTGTAGTATTCAATCACTATAGAATACAATACAATACAATCATTGTATTCTATAGTGATTGAAATTGTATTGTATTGCATCATTTAAACGATGAGTCAACTCCAAAGCAGTCAGAGTATCAACATTTTACTGCGACAAGAAATTGCACTTTTTGCTGGGATTATTAAAAAGGTGAGTTTTGAGTTGGCGTTTGAAACTGTTCACAGATCTGGCCTCACAACAGCGTAGAGTGCGTACGACATGAAGAATATAGTTTGTAAGCTCGAGGGCTAAGGGCACACCCGGGGCACCAAGAGATTAGGTGGGATTGGGGGTGGGGGAGGACACTTGTAAGAGACTGCTTATAGAAAATACGAGGTACACGGCCGGACAACGCTAAATTTTACACTAGATGGCAAAATGAGACTTGATATGTAACAAAACATATCGTCAGCCTGCTTCGATAATTGCCTAACTCACTTTTCAGCGAAATTGAGTTTTTTGCATAAATCATGACTTCATTACATTATGCACATGCTGTAATAATACCTAAGTCATTGACAAATCAAAAGTGTTGATAAATGCAAAATTGCAATTCTGCTTAAGTCAGCATTGTGAGTTAGGCAGGTTGTAATAATTATGTAAAATGTTTAAAATGGGTCATATTAACTCGTATTAGGCCTATAACAAGCCACATTTCACTTAAAGGTATATCCCCAAGCTAATTCTATCCAACATGTACTGCTCCTGTTGGAATTCACCTGTATTATTCATGGTGGTATTCAAAATTTGTTGTTCTTTTCTCATAACTAGAAAAAAATGAGTTAGGCAATTATCGAAGCAGGCTGACGATATGCAATTGCATTCATTTCGATTGGCTATAGTATTTGCCATGAGTAAATACTGCATGGTGGGAGGAGTAAACTACTTAAAGTCCAAACAACTGAAAAGGCTCTATCATGAGTGTTCAAGGGTCAAATAAAAATGCAAAGGAATATTTCTCTACCCCCTTTTTTCACAGAATAACACCCCTGATCAGTAGCGTAACCAGGGGTGGGGCGATTCACAACCATGGCAAAATACTAGATCACTAGGTCACAACCATGGGAAAATACAAGATAAGAAGGTCACAACCATGGGAAAATACAAGATAAGAATGTCACAACCATGGAAAATACACGATAAGAAGGTCACAACCCGGAAAAATACAAGTCAAGAAGGTCACAACACACTGTTCAAATGCATAAATAATATACTTGTGTACATGTATGCTTATTAAGTTACTTCCCTATTTTTTAGAAATGGCCAAAACTTTCATTATTTCATTTGAATTCAAATTATTTCCATTAGATCTTGACTTCCGTACACATATGAAAGATTTCGAGCGCTACCCGCGCATTATGTGATTCAATATTCTTTGGTACAAGCTTGTTTAGAGCCAAAATGTAGCTCAATCGCGCCAAAAATAAGTGTAAAATCGGAAATTTTAGCGAGCTGTGCGCGCATTTCTTGACTCACAAAAATGTTGTCGGTTTTCTTTCATTTCTTGCCCCCCCCCCCCCCCCCCCCCCAATATCAAGATCCTAGTTACGCCACTGCCCTAATTAATAGTTCGTGATCATCAATCTTGGCATAGAGTAGAAATTGGAAATTTCCATTTGTTATAAAAAAAATTGTGTTCTTTTCTGGTGTAAAACATCTATAAAGAGGGTCAAACTATAGCCCATGATTTAACAAGTAACATAGGCCTAATGTACAATACTGAATTGTAATCAAGTAATGAATAATGAAATAGTTGCTTCATATATGAGCCAAGGAACAAATGTGACGGGAAACTCATAATTGAGTCGCATTGGGCTTATTATCGGGAATATGAGCGGCCTTGAAACTAATGCCTAACCAAAGGAGCAGGTGCTTAACACTTTCCACGCAGAAATCTTTCCCACGTTTCATTTTCAAAGTCTTATAATTATATCTCAAGAATTGCTGAACTAATAGGCATGTTTGTACTTGTTTTAAAAATGTATTTCTCATGGTGACTCCAAATATGTTGAAGAAATTCAATAATTGTGACATATTTGAAACATTTGATGCAATTCTAAAACTGTCGTCTGCGCTAGTCGCCTGTCGCGTGGAAAGTGTTTAAGTAAACTTAACATTATTAATAGAATTATTAAAACCTCACCACATCAGACAGCAAGGAATCTTTTTCAGTTGCCATGGCGAAGCCGGTTATAAATGTAATGTTTTTGCCACTTCTTTAACACAAACTTATGAAGCGCAAGTTGCCGTAACTTAATCCTAACAAAGCGGTCGTCGTCTACGCTTTCCGGCTATGTTGCCATTGCAATCGCAACTATTGCTTTCCAGGTCTTGAACTGTTACGCGCAAGTTGAGTTTTGACAATTTTAGAGTAATACAATGCATAACCGGACCGGGAAAATCCCATACTCTTTACATTTATAAGCACACCCCAACCTTGTTAGTGCGTGTCCGTTGATGTTCTTTGTTCATGAGATCTGGGTTTTCCCGCCGGGGTTTTCCCATTGAAATTGAAAGCGTTAGTATAATTTATTTGTAGCAGGGTATTTCCAGACAGATACAGTGCAACAGAGCATAAATTTCAAAATATTGAATTATAAATATAGTGCCTCCTGATTGTTGTACATCAATGAACATTTCAATCCTAAGTATGTGTATCATATATAATTAAAACAGCTTTGTTTTAAAGTACTATGTCGTGTCCTTGTATGATTATCAGCATTGTTACATTTCTTATTAAACCTGATTTCGGATTGGCCAATACTTGATTATCCATACATGCTAATCCAACCAGCTACTGCCTACTTCCTTTCATGATTGGAAGTGTAATTGTCTATCATGCTCTATGTCTTAAAAGTGACGATGCCATTTAATGTTATCTTACTGGTCATTTCCCGTAGACTACCCGTGGACAAAGACATTTTGGAGAGATTCTCTTCAAATAGCTATAATTTTGCCGCCATAGCATTATTAACATTGAGATTTTCAGCATAGATGGCCAATATGATATTTTTGAGGAATATGTAAAGAAAATTAAACCAAATCCCACAATTTGGAAAAATATGGCTTTGAAAAACTGTCAACGTTTTATTGAACCACACTGGTTGTAACGTCGCGAAATCAGTACCCGTGGACAGAGTGAAATGGGACAGACTTTGTTCAAAAGCTGTTATTTTGCAACTGTAAGGTTATTTGTAACGATATTTTCAGCATAGATGGTCAAGATCATATGGTTGATGAATATTGATTTATTTTTTTTGAATCTACAGAATTTCAACAACAAAAATGGCTTCAAAAAACTGTCAACGTTTTATTGAACCACCTTGTATACAGTTAAGCCCACAATTATTCATACCCTTTGAAAAATATGAGTTTTTTTGCGTTTTACTCATATCTATACTAGCTGGAGTGGTGAAACTTTCGCTTTACACTAATACAATTAGTTTGTAAGTACAAATCAATATATTTGGGCTCAACATTTTTTTGCATAACAATAGAATTGAACAAGAATTGTGTTTTATACCTGTCCAAAATGATTCATACCCCATACCAAATCTCAGGATTGATGCAATTTTTTGTGAAAATACATGGTTTTGATATTCCAAACATTCTTTATATTGTGTGATAGGCTTTTATATGTTCATGCAATTATTCCATGATGTGTTCATACAATGTGGATGCATTATAAATGTGTCCTATTGAATGTACAGTGAAGGATGTTATAGGACAACACTCTAGTTCTTAGTCAGCATGGCAAAGAAGATCAAATAAATCATTGAGGACCAAATAACTCATTGGGGACCCTTTTTTGTGCATATTGTGAATGCTCACAAAGAGGGGAAAGGCTACAGAGCTATTTTGAAACAATTCCAAGTGCCAGAATCCACCATACAAAGCAAAATTAGGAAGAACAAGAATTTCAACTCAGTAAAAAAAGTATGCCGTCAAAAGCCAACGGTGTCCCCTTGTTTTGAAAGAAAAGTATTGCGAAAGGCCAACAACAATCCACAGATCACCATCAATGCTCTCCTGAACAACCTCGGCAATTCTTGGACCAATCTTTCATGGCAGACACTCCAGCAGACATTGCACATGAGAGGTCTCCATTGAGGCCGACCAAGAAAGACTCTACTCCTGAAAAGCGACACAGAGAAACTCGTCTTGCATCTTAGCCAACCCCAACAATGAGGACCAAAAGCTTGGATCTTTGTCCAGCAGTGCTCTTGCAAATGCTAGACCAGTTTCTCTTCGTCTCTCTTCAGGAGTAGAATCTTTCTTGGTCGGAGTCAATAGAGAACTCTCGTATGCAATGTCTGCTGGAGTGTCTGCCATGATATATTGGTCCAAGACTCACCAAGGTTGTTCAGGAGAGCATTGGCGGTGATCTGTGGATTGTTCTTGACCTTTCACCATACTTTTCTTGTCAAACAAGTCAATCCAAGGGTGTATGGTCATGTCCTCCTTTAGACGTCAATACACATACCATACAAATGTCCCTACATGTATGGTAAAAAAAATAAAATGTCCTCAGATTGACTAACTTCTATACTCTTTTAAACGTGTTTTTGATGGCCTTTTGACTCTGCTCCCTCATTAAATCAAATGTTGGCATCATTTTGAAACTAGTTTGATTTGACATTTGCCACACTGGAATTTGCATTGAGAGTATGGTACTGCCCAAGCATAATATTGCATGATGGGAAATACATAGATTAAGGATGAATGACAAACAGACACAAGGGGCTTACATTGAGAAGCAAAATAAACAACACTTGAGTAATTGAATGATCAAAAAAATGTTTTATTTTGATATTATTTTCTTATAAAATGAAATATATCACTGATTTATATATATGTGTATATTGGATTGCTTCAGATGGCCAAAAAAGGGATGTCTCAGACATTTCATCAGCAACCTGTTTCTTCTTTACAATATCTTATACGGGAGATAAGAGAAGACCAAAAATGGGCTCTATCTGTGAGTAAGATACTCATACAATCACTGTATTAAAACTATTTGAAAGCTAACATAAGGCAAAGAAAAAAATGTTGTTTTGCTCTCAACGACCGACCCTAAAAACTATTTTTTTTCTTTTTCAGATTTAAATTTTACCTAATTTGTCAAAATATTACTATTTTTGGCTTGAAATGAATAAGTTTGCTTGAATAGATTGCTATCTATTATTACACTACTATTGACATTTACCAATTTTGTCTTGTCATCAGTAATATTTGTCAGCAAAAAAAAGAAGAAAAAACAGAAAATCGACCGACCGACCACACTTCAAAATTATTGGCACTTGAGGGCAACACAACAATTTTATTTTATGCCTAATTCAATAAGCGTCAGTTGAATGGTGATGAGCTTTCATCCATTCATGGATATCTTACTCATGGGTAACACCCAGAAACGCAATTTTAACAAATCTGCCAAGGTAAAGTTTTCCTTTGCTATTTTACTATTAAAAATAAACCTAACATAGGACAGAATGTAAGCTTGTTTGCCAAATATGTCTGAGACTAACCTTTTTTGGCCAAAAGTTAAGTTGAACCTTTTTAGCCAAAAGTTCACATCATCATCATCATCATCATCATCATCGTGTTCTATCATCAATACAAAACTCGGCAAAATGATAAATACATATATATCATAATTTATACATACATTGAACTACATAATTATCATCTCCATATCATAGTTAGCATCATCATAATTTTTTCTTCTTCAGGTAACACCATATCGTCGCTGTTCTGTCAAAACCTTGTATCTCCATCCAGCCCTGGCCTTCAGCATGTATAATTAAAGTAATACTTCCTATGTTTAACCATTGTGCTATCTACTCTAAACATGTTCAAGGGCCAAAAACACACTGATTAAAAGCTTGTAAGTGCTCTTGCCCCTGAACAAGTATAAAGCAACATTTCCTATACACAACCGTTGGCTAGTTTTACTTTATACATGCTGAAGGGCTGGATAAACATACAAGGTTTTGATAGAACAGCGACGATCTCCGTTTACAATACATAATAATATCAAACTAAATACACCCCATGATCAGCAACAGTTTTATATAGTATGTTGACGATTATTTTCTTGTTTGCATAATTCAGGTTACATACAACCATAAGATACAGGCTATAGATACGGACCGCTCATCTCAAGGTAAAAATCTAAAAAATCTAAACTGGGAAAGTCGCTTCTATAGCAAACCAACTATACATATATACACAATGCAATATTAATGATAAGGTTTGTTATATCTACGGTTTATGTTACTTATTGGGTTGAGACGTTAGCAGTTATTTATATCTGAAACAATTGTGCTCTATCAATTTCAGGAAAAACGGCCTCTTATTTTGATCTTTTTCAAAACGGTACAAATATTTTTGCCCTCTCTCTTGTAACAAAGGTTGATTATCACGAAAGACATTCCTGGACTCGTATACGTTGCTCTTGACTGTATTTTCAGTAGACAAATCTCACAACTTTTACTAAATCACATCGGAAATCGGCTTCAAAATAATGAACGGAATGGTCATCATATTTTTCATTATAAACAAGCATTTTGTACTATTGAGTTCACTTGTGTGCAGTTGCGGGCGTAGCAGGAAACACTGTAGACGGCGTGTAACCTGGTGTCATTTACGAACCAAAAAACGCTCAGAAAATAAGTTGTCTGGAATAACCCAAACATTTTATTTTAATCCATTGAAACCATGATTTTTAAGTAATTAGGAAACGTATTGCAAGACATTTTAGTTTCATGTTTATAAAACTAATTTGACACCACAATTGCATTCAGAGGAAAAACTCAAAGATAGAAGAGGGCATTCCATGAAACTGATAGCATAATAAAGAACAAAATGGCCACCACATCACATATTGTTCTATTAGATACATCGCTGTCGGCCAATTCACATACTATCAATCGGACACATACGCCCACTAAAACAATAAATATGGGATATCCTACGTTCTTAAACTATTTTGTCAGGGTTATTGCTCTTTATTCCGTTTTGGGTGCCTAGAGACGGAATAAATCTGGTCCTGGAGCCCAAGTTGCGGACGGGATAACATACGTGACCAGTCGCGTCAAAAGGACATGTTGTCGGCAAACCTAGTTTTGAGATAGAGGCCAATATATTTGGTGAAATATAAAGAAAATAATAGAACAACTTTGGCTTCTTCAAATCATATCTTTTGATTACAAAGTCCATTAACCTTCAACATGGTATCATTTCAAAGCTTTAATTATGCTCTTTCAAGTGATACCAATAACTCAGATTTGACTCGGGCCACCAACATGTCCATTACGACGTGACGGGTCACATATATGCAAAATAACTCGTCTGGTCACTGCTGCGCCTATGGCAAGCCTGTCTGGATGGATCGACTCGACTATGTGTGTGTAGGGTAGACTGGGGATAATCGCTACACATTTTACATTCGTCTCAATGAGTTAGGACAAGCATTTATAAATGTTTGCATTTTGATAGAGCCTTTCATTTCATATGACAGCGATGATCATAAATTATTATAATAAACAATTGAAGAAAAAAATCAATGATTCAATAAACTGATTAACTTGGTCAGTGTGCCGCCGCACTGGTGCTCTCTTAATTTCGCGATTGATTTATCAATCTATCTATAAAATCTCTATAGCTTCAGACTTATTTCATTGCTCAATTAATCTACGGGCAAGCTGTATGATGAAAGTTTTATTTTGGTTTAGACTTAAGTGTTATTTTTCGTTAATATTAACATCGATTAATACGGTATCATACTGTTAGATCTGTGAAATTATAATTTAACTGTAAATAAGTGTTACATGCAATAGAACAGTAAATGGATGCAGCCCCGGGGGGGGGGGGGGTGGCTGACATTGGAAAAGGGTATAGGTATGTGCCGCGCTGAAGACCCCCCTTTTCACCCTCTGCTGCTAGCTCTTATGACCCCCTTTTGAGCCTGCATCAGTTCTTAAGACCCCAATTTTATTGAAAATTCAAAAATCGCGAAATTTTGCGTTCCAAAGCCCCAATTCTTCGAAAATTTTGCGTTCTAACACCAAAATTTGCGTTCTTGTTTATCAAAATTGAAATTTAGGCCAGCTCCCAAGACCTACTTTTTTGAAAAAATCAGTTCCTAAGACCCTATTTTTCGTCATAAAATCTCAGTTCAGTTCTGTAGCCCCCCTTTTTGAGACCCTGGGCGGCACACCCCTACCCAAAAAAAAGTTGAGTGCCCCCCCCCCCCACGGGGATGCAGCCACAATAATTATATAAATCATATTTTTCTTGGCATATAGTGGATATTGACATACTGCGTAATATTATTTGGCTTGCGTACTGAGTAAAAGAACTTACTATGACACTGGACTAAATATAACATTTGGCCTCATTGTGAACTTTGACCTTTGGATGAACATACACCAATTATGGTTGGAAGCACAAAGAACATACTAGAAATACCTTTAGAATGCATACTAGAAACACCTTCCCCAAACTAAACCAGAAACACCTACAATAAAACACAAACAAGTTTTTAAATATAAAGTGATTTAAATCAAGGTTATAACATAAAGGTGAACAAAATTAAAACTCATAATAATAATAACTATTTATAATCGTATGAAAGCCAGCATGTCTTTAGTAACTATGGTTACGGTAATCAAGGTCATCAAAAGTAATTCATATTTAATTAAGGGATGTCCCATTTACATTGCAGGGGAGGGAAAAGGGGGAGGTCGTGAGATCCATTTTAATAAATCCTAATAAAATTGTCAAGTTGGTTTTAAAATGTGAAAAATTGACTCGATTTGATTTTCCTGTCAAATTGATGTTTTGTGCAACTTATTGTGATACGACCACAAGCTGCAAAATAATATGAATTGCAAAAATTACTAACCACCCTCTCTTTCCCTCCCTCTAAATCCAAGGACACATCCCTAACATAAATCATAAGCACAAAATAATAATATGTCATGTGTATTTACAGGTGTAACAAAAATAATAAATGGCATGTCATAATTCAATTCCATTCTCGTATAATTATCTATACAAAGGTGCGTGGTCCCATGATTACAGTTAAAAGAAACGTTAAAAACAAAAGATTAAGTAATTGCAGCTACATTATTATGGGATATAATATTTTGAGACAAAGTTGATGTGTATTTACAGAAAGCCATTTTTGTACTTACACTAAACTAAATGAGTGCTACGGTACTTAACTTTATACTTGTTATAAAAACATACAAATAATTGGCAAAATTTGTGGTGGACTATACATGTACTAGTCGCCTTGAGAATTTTTTGCCACTGATGAACAGGATCAAATTTAGAATAGATCACCGAAATGTGCTCAGACGTCACTATGCAGAGAAAGATCTTTGACTGAGTAATGACAATGAGGTGAGATCATAGAAACTGCGCTCTGATTTGATTTGATTTGAGATCATTTGGGTCCTACGAGCCTGGATAACCCAATCAGCTTATAGCGTATTTCCATTGGGGTCCGTTAGATGTGTGAACAGATACAGATCGGGATGATCCCCTACTTTTTACGAAAGAGTCTGTAACCTTTTTTTAACGTGCTCGGCTATTGCTCTTAAATCACAAAAACAGAATTAGATCTGATGAGATCAACAAAATTGACATGATAGACATCAATACACACCATAAGATCTTTAAAGGTAGATGACCCGATCACATTTTCGTAACACAGAATTATTTCAAACATACGGAGATTTTCATATCATATGAAAGCTCATATTTTCCTCATCATCATACTGAAATTTGACGGCCTAAATCGGTATAATTACGGAGAAATCGATGAAATAACGTCGAATTACCGGGAATGGCGGTAACCACCGATATAGTTTGTGTACTACTCAATGGGTACAGTTCACAGCATCTTGTGCGTCTAAAATAAGAACCATTAGAGCTATGCAACTCAAACTTTGGAACGCGACTTTTTTAAGGATGACCTCATGTAGAATAGAAAACTTCAAGTTGAAAATCGGAACATCTACCTTTAACTGCAATAAGCAGAATGAGAAATGCACTGATTTGAACGAAAACTTACATATCCCACTAATTGTACATTAATTTAATGTGTACATATACCTCTGGCGAAGAATTTTGACGACAGCTTATGACCTTCATAATTTGGCTGTAAATCTATTCATTTTAAGTGATGGGAATCTTGTGAGGGGGACCAGAAGAAGGGACTTAATTTGGCAAAATGCACCTATTTACAAAAGATGTTGTTTCGATTGAAGTGAACTTCAGATATTTCAAATAAATTTGCAATCTAAACAGGTTCTGAGTAATTTCATGGCTAATTTGTTTTAGACACACAAATCACAACAATTTTTATCAGGCATGAGAGTTTATTTCACTGAAAAAACAGGAGACTTAATTTAACAAAAACAGGATAAAATGTGCGAATTTGTTTCCAAACATTTGTGTTGTAAAGGTGAATTTGCTATGACAGTTCCATCATCATATTTTTATATGTTTTTATGTTCAAGCTAAATCATTGGTATTAAAGTGATAAAGCCGTGGGACACAATGAGTGTTTTAAGAGCGGAGAGGTAACACAATGGGATGGGGGCAACAAGTATGCTTGTCTCCACAAATTATTAAATAAATACATCATGAAATATATGATACGGGATATTGTCAGGCCTAGCTCAAAGGTGCATTACATAATAATATTCACAAATAGTACTGCTATAGATAATTGAAATGTGGTCTGTAGTAGAGCTCCGAGGAATGTTACCCCTTTGTGGAAAATATGCTCCAAGGGATGTCATCACTTTGTGGAATAAATGCAGATGGTCCATTTCATCATACTGTAAAACCACTTAATTTTGCAAATTTCGGGAGGGATGCGGATTCGCGAAATCAAATACCCGCGAAACTGACAATTTTGCATTGAAAGTAACAGTAAAATTCCCAGATTCGTGAAATTAAATGCCCACTAAAATAGCAGTAATTTTCACTTCGTGAAATAAAGAATCCGCGAAATTATAGTGTTTTACAGTATTCATTGATCCACCATAGTTATTTGCCCACAAAAACCTGACATCACTGAACATTTACTGATGATGCACTACACCACTCTCTGTTTAGACGTTACAATAGTATGTCAGCCTCAAGGCGTTCCACTGATGGCATTGAATATGTGTCCAGAAGCTCTTCTACTGACCTGCCACGTCTCTTCGTCAGATATCTATTGAGAGGAAAAATAAATAAATAATATAATTGTGGTATAAAAAAAATAAAAAAATGGCATGATTTTGTTTTGAATGTGAATGGTTTGGTAACAGTTGATATCAATTCGATCCAAAAGAGTGATAAGGGAGCCTCCCAACTTAGTCACTTGATCCAGAAAACATCCTGAAACATCTACTTCCTGTAACTTATTACGCACTACATGTAAAACTGAAATTCTTAATGGATAAAAATAGCAAACAAACAACAACTTAAAATAACACATTGATACTATTAATGATCTGCTCCGTCAAATCCTGTACAAATTTGCAAGCATTAGGCCTAAAAAAAAAAAGTTTGATTGGCGTAACATGACCAAAACAAATAGGGTAGGTCGGTCGGGATTTTTTTTTTTTTTTAATTTTTTTTTAAATCATCTCCTTTTGAACACTTAAAAGACAGCAGTACACACAAATGAAGAGACGGCAAAAATTCCCTTTTCTTTAAACATTTTTATTTTTATTTATAGAAACCAACAGACTCTATGAGTACAAGTTTCTGAAGTTTTAAACAATAACAAACGTCAGATTTCAGTTTTTTTTGTATTTTGGTGGGTTTTTTTGTTTTTTTCCCCCTAAAAATAATAAAAAATATTCAGGGTCGGCGATGTATTTAGGGTCGGTCGGGTTACGCCAATCAAACAAATTTTTTTTTTAGGCCTTACCGACCCGGGACAATAATGATGCCCAAATCAACCGAAAACACATTGCCCGTGCTCTCCTATATTAACTCGCTGCTGCAAGGGAAGCTCAACAATGTTATAAGCATGTGTAAGCGGACAAACTTTATCTCCGTTTTGAGCTAGGAGCATGTCTTATTTGTGAACCAACACAAGTAAATGGGGCAGTAAGTAATTTTATTTAAGAGCACAAATGTGGGACATGGTCATAATAAGTCAAATTTATAAAAAGTTTCATATCTGATCTTACGTCTAACCAAAGATTTACATTCATGAAAATCAAGAGTTAAACATTTTGAGGTCCTTAATTTTCATTTACTCCATTGGGTTTGAGATTTTACAGACACAATGGGAAAGATATCAAAATATCATGATGTGAAGAAAACAATCATAGCCAAAAAAAGTGATCGGAACAGACACCTTTAAGTGTCAAAATTCGGTGGTGATACCAGTAACAATCACAACAAAATAATATGCACCTGACAAACATGAACTGCATGAAACCACTCTATAGGAAATTAGGCAGTCAAAGTTCACTGTGTTCATGCAATGATACACATGTGTATGTTACAAAATGATCACACATCATATGTGACCCATCACATCAAAATGGACATGTTGGAGGCAAGTCTCCAATTTGAGTTACATGTATCAGCTGAAAGAGCACAAGCTTTAAAATGATACCTTGTAGTGAAGGAAATCAGACTTCGGAATCACAAGATATCATTCAAGAACCATATATTTTACTATTATTTTCTATATATATTTCAAAACTGTGTTTGCCGACGACATGCCCTTTTTAATGCGACTGGTCACATACAATTGGATGAAATCAAACACAGTTTTATTTCAGATTTACATTGGGTTATAGACCATTTCAAATTGAAGTTTTCCGCAAATATGACCATTTCAAATTTCAAAATTTCAAGTTTTCCGAAAATATGACTGACAACTCGTCTGCATGACATGGAATCATGAGGACCACCACATTCTAAGGTTGGAAACAGACTCCATGTGCGGCTATGTAACGCATGTAATAGTGCTATTTTAAGATCAGTGGAAGAGTTTATTGTTTATTAAAAGAAAAGTTCGTGATTTCTTTTAATTTGTCGAACGTATTGACCCGTATACGTTTTACAATGCAATCTTAAGAGTAACCAACAGCCACATATACAGAAATGTAGCAGTAGAGCCACGATTTTAGCCCCGAATAGTAGCTACCCAGGTAAAATAAAATAAACATTTGAGATCGTCCTCTGCGAATCTTTCTCCTTTCATGTAATCTGACAATTTCCAAAGTTTTCCGATCTCAATTTGAAATGGTCTACAGGGTGAATAAAAAAAGGGTACTCAACTTTGGGATTTTATTTCTAAAAATCTGTGCAAACAATTCTCAAATCATTTATTCTGGCAGAGAGGCTGTTTCATTAGCTTTCAACAGAATTTTAGTTAGTTAAAATTGGTTAAGGAAAACATGTTTTATGCCCATTTAGATAAAAGTGTACATTTTACCATGCGTCACATGTTTTATTGAGAAATGGGAATCGCTTCAGAATATTCCGATAAGATAAAGCCATTTGGCTAATTAAATGATGAGATCTGTCATGGAATGTATACATGGTGACATCACTAATCCCTCTCCTGTCCTATTTAACAATGTCTATGATTGGTTAATACCAAGATATACTCATTTGAATAACCAATTGCAATACTGCTTCTAAAATATTTCACTCCAATCTTTATCAGGGATACAATTGTTCTAACAATGTCTCTCATTGGTGCAATAAAGGATGTATTCATCTTTCTGACCAATCGGCAGGTAGTTCTCAGGGGTTTAAACAACATTTGTCAAAACTTTTTAATGGCTAATATAAATCTGTTTTACATATCAATATAAAACCACTTGATTTGTGCTTCATAATAAAGTTCATAAAAGCATGCACAAAACACTTTCTTTTTCGGTGCAGTTCTACTTTAATGTGTAATGTTACCAGCTGTTCTAACCTTACGTTAACTCTTACCAGCCAGATCCTTTGGGAAGATTTTTTTTCAGAAACATTTCTCAAGTCGTATCTCATGAATTACTGCACCAATACTAAGCATGTTCACACTTTTTTCAATCATGGTGATTCCAAATATGGTGATGCATTTAAATATTTGTGACATTTTTGAAACATTTTGCGACATTTTGGAATGCCGTCTGCAGACGCCTGCCGCGTGGAAAGTGTTAACTCTATTTCATCTGTAACTAAATGAACAGGTGTAAGCTAGCCAAAAGTGGACCTATGTCTTTAAGCTATTCAGCTATTTGAAGAATTAAGCATTAGATATAGCAAGACTGAGCCCCAATAGAACACAGGATTAATACTCATTGACAGTTTTACCAACTATTTTTACCAACTCAGGAAAGTTGCTGAGAGGAACAAAAACTCTTACAGGTATAGCCCAATTTATTTGAATGTCAGAAAAAGAAAAGAGGAAACTATTCAAGATTGAGCAGCTCTGATGATGAATTACCAAAAAATAACAAAATTAAGGGTGTTTAACCCTAAAAATGAAATGTATCAAGTGCTGTAACTTTTGAACTATTAAAGTGATGAATATAAAAGTATACAATTTTGCAGTTTTTAAAATGTTGACCAAAAATGGTCAACAATTACATTACCATTCTTAGAAAAGTGTCTTTAGATGATTTTGGTGCAATTTTCGGCATTTTTTTTACCAGACACTGATAAAAATCAGCATTGTTAGTGACATTTGATACCAAAAATTGGTTCTCTGACTCATTCCTATTCCAAAAATGTATACTATTATATATACATCACATTAATAGTTCAAAAGTTACAGGGCTTGATAAATTTCATATCTTTTAGGATTAACACCCCCCTTAATTGGGTTATTTTTCAGTAATTCATCATCAGAGCTGCCCCTTAAGCAAGAGGCGAGAGAAAGAAAAAGCCAATTCTTGTATGTGTTTTCTGATATGTATAATAGCAAATTGATGAAAAAACGATGTGTAACAAGTGAAAGAGCAGCGCAATTAATTTAAGGCATAGCACTTGGTTATGCAAAGTAATCTGCAAATATATTAAACATATTGTAGAGGATTCATACACTCTTAGTAGTGTCGGACCAATCAGAAAGCAAGAAACTAAAATATGTGGAGTGCATTGAGAGTGTCTAATGTGCGCTTCTCAATGGGCGCACCACACGCTTTGTTTAGATTTGTTGTTCAGGAATCGTGGGTTCACCGATTTTCACTGCAGGAGTTAGCAAACTTGTTAACATGTTTTTATTCGTTTTGTACATAAATTATGCTCAAATTGTGAATTTTGATTTGTATAGTGCCGTGTACATGTTTTGTTTCTCAAAAATTTAGAAAAATCGATGCACTTGCGCAAATGTTGATATGCTCACAATAGCATTTCCCTTCAGGATCGTGCCATTATTCACACTTCAACATCAGCGCACATGCAACACATACGCATTTATTGCCCTATAAATACTGATTTTTTAACCAAATTCTCGGGATTTTTCAGCTAGTGATGAAGCACAATAGCAGAAATAATGCATCAATTTGTCTCTAAACAAATTAGACTATGTGGGGATTATTATTTATGATGACCAAAAAAAAGGACCTCTGGAAATTTTGAAAGCTTTATTTGTAGCCATGTGTGAATTGACTGAGATGATTTCTGCTGCAACTATCAGTATCAAATTGTTATATTTGGTTTTAGAGGAAAGGGGACAACATCTTTTTTATTTATTTGTAACTTAGGAAATTATCAGATATTTTATACACTGGTGTAATTTAATGAAGAACGAAACCAGCAGGACATTTGGCAAGCTTTAATGTTGGTATGAACTAGTTTCACTCTTTCGATCCTCTGAACAGAATATTTGACTTGTTAATGTTACCCTTTTAAAAGATGTTAGCTGTAAGATGGCAAAATACCTACCAAACAATCAAGCCAGTGCCCCATAACCCCCACAGATGTAGGCTGAGGGATTTTAAAGGGCAATGTTGGTAGTGAAATGTGACAACACAAACCATTAAATAGGTGGCAACTGTTAGATAATGAATTCATGCGTAACTTAATAGTAAATGAAATAATGTATGCAAACCACCACAAAATAAACCACAACACATAAGTCACCAATGACAATGTCCAGTACATTATCAGTTCACAAAATCAACCGACCCGACAAACTCTAGGTATCAAATCACATACCCAAAATACAAAGGTCAAATTGCTATAGCACACTTTTGTGTATGATCCATTGAACTGTGGGAATGGTTACTGCGATATCATGCAAAATTGCAGCGACCAAATCCTGCACATGGTTTGGTATCAAAACTGGTATGAAACAAAAAGGTCAATATATATTTTGCACACTTGTGTATATGATCCATTGAACTGTGCCCATGACTATTGTGATATTATCATGCATGCAAGACCAACCACCTTATAAAGCAAGCACCACAATAAAGGACCAATAGATAGGTCGCCTACCAGTAGGGAAGATCATTCTATCCCATCATGCATCAGACTCGTGATTCCCCGGAATCATCGTGCTACGGAGTGAAGTAAGATAGAGCACATGCATATATTACGATACGAGAAGAGTTTTGTCGCAAAACGCAGGAGGCATCAACAACAAAATGCTACAGATTTACAGTCCTCTTGGTAGGGGCAGTTGGTCAGGTATTCTTTTTTCTTTCTTTTTCAAAATTGTCTGTAACATTTCGGTATAAATAATAAAAATTAAAAAAATTCAATAACATTTCAAATTTCCCCAACAAAATTTCAAGCAATCACAATTTTTTGTTGTTGCAATTATTAAATTGAATCCACATACGAGGGGCATTCAGTAAATAATGAAAGTGATCATGGTATGGGATGCATGAGTGATTCTATTGAGGGGATAATGTGATCAATACAAAGTATGAACCTTTATCTTTCAAACAGTACAGTTTTGGATTTATAAGTGTGAACTATGACGTCATAGCATTGTCTCAAAGTAAGTACACTTGGGACACTACTTAATCAGTTATTTGGCGGGAAATTTGAATTATTTGTATGAAACATGTGATAAGAAGATTGCATAACATGACACCAGAAGCAGGTAAATCCCATTTTTTTTCACGTAAGTATGATAAAAAGACAATAACTTAAATCCCTGTGTAATTTGATGTATGTAGTATATGAGTAAAAAGTAAGGAGAGGCAATCGAATAAAAAGTATACAAATATCAGTATTTCAAATAGCCAATTGTCATTGAAAAATGCCCAGTCAGCGAATCACTAATATTGCGGAAAATCAAACAATTTATGAAAAATCCAAGCAATTAACCAGTTTGGGAGATTCCATATGATAGTTAACTAATTTTCTGAACTTATTCTTATGAAACCTGCAGAAAATGTGCGCATGCGCAGACGGCAGATCATTTTGAACAGGGCCACAAATGGCTAAAATCAAGAAATTTACCAGATAAAAGCTTACTGTGCCTTCAAATTCTAATCAGAAATAATTAAAAATGCTTAAATCAATGTGTTTAAATATTGTGATAGTCAAAATAAAGATATACATGAATGTATCAATCAAAGATGGCTGCCACAACCTCTCTTATTACTGTTATCTTTAGAGCTACTATATATGTATTGTTAAAGTAATCGTCACATAATTTCAATGGTTTGAGGAAATTTTATGAACAGCTCCTTCTGAAATCCCCACTATTATTGCTTTACATCCCACACAAATTTACTAAATTATAATCCCTCCATTGTTCTTTATCCTTTGTTGTTTTCAAAGGTATATTATTGCGGATTTTGCTAAATAAAAGCGCATTTGAGATGGTCCCTTCTTATTTGCGTTAAGGAATTCAGGTCTAAAAAATAATGTCAAGCGGAGATAAGTGTGTGTTCTAACTATGTGCCAAGTGTTATCTGTTTTTATGCTTGCATTGCCGAGATATACGCAAATGTATCGATCAACCCATTTTCAACATATTACATATCCAGCCAAATAATTGACAGATTTCAGTCAGTGTCTGAAACCTATTGTGTTTATGTTAATGACATTACATAACCAAAGGTATCTAACATTCCAAAAGTGTATTGTTTGAAAGACAAAGGTTCATACTTTGTATTGATCACATTATCCCTCAATAGAATCACTCATGCATCCCATACCATGATCACTTTCATTATTTACTGAATGCCCCTCGTATATATAAAAGTGACAAATTTGTTCAAAAATTGTTTGAAAAATTGAAATTAAAAAATCTAAAATTTGATAAATATGGATCGATCACGCTCAAAGAACAGGTTTGTTTTTCTTCTTTGCCTAAATGCAGTTTTTCAAAATGAAATGCTAGTAGCATATATTTATTTTTTCTATTCTTACTTTTTGAGCACACATTTTTCATTGTCTCCATTGAGCTATATGTTTTTCTATTTTGAGTTTATTTTACTTGAATTTATTTGAAATCGCTTTCATATTGCTTGCTTATGTAATTCATTACTACTTTCTTTTTTACCGTTTTGCAGCTACATTAATAAAACATGCGAGAAAATCCTTTAGGCCACTTAAAGTTAATTATTAGATTCCCGTAACACTGCCCTTCGCAAAGTGAGGAGGGAGGGCGATTTTTATTTCCTATTTTTAAAAACTAAATTGACACATAAACATAGTTTTTTCATGCAAATTTCATATTGTCAGCATCTTTCAGCAGCATCACAAAAATGGTGAGGCTCATTATATGCTTAAGTTTTTGAGGGCGAGACCCCTGGAGTTTCTATAAAAAAACCACTTGAAAGTGACTGTTAGTTGATAAATACATAATTAAGTCTATCAACCAGGGGGGTGTGGATCCTCAGCATAGCCTCCGTAAAACTGCCGTAACTTCTTTAATATTCATTTAATCTTTATCAAAGTATACAGTTTTTTGAAGGAAAGGGTTTAATGAATCCAACCATGATAATGAAATTGACCATTTTGGAAAAATTATAAAAAACACTATTTTTGACCCATTTTAGGTTCTGCAAAGATAACTCAAAATATAATTTGACAAATTTTGTCATACTAGTTGTATGATAATTCTGATAACATTTTTTTTGTGGCACTTTTTGGTCTATAACTCAAAAAATAAACAAGATATTAAAAAAAAAAAAAAAAAAACGCACCCTGGGGAATGTTATCAGGATTATCATAAAACTAGTATGATAAAATTTGACAAAATATATTTTGAGTTATCTTTGCAGAACCTAAAATGGGTCAAAAAACGTGTTTTTTATAATTTTCTCCCAAACGGTCAATTTCATTACCATGGTTGGATTCATTGAACCATTTTCTGCAAAAAACTGTATACTTATATAAAGATTAAATGAATATTGAAGAAGTTACGGCAGTTTTACGGAGGCTGTACCTGAGAGACCACACACCCCTTAACATTTCAGTATTAGAAATTCAATACTTTTTTAACATTGTAAAATTTTAAAAAAGTTGACATTATCCCAGAAAGTGAGGAGGGGGGGGGGGGGGGGCTACGAGAATCTAATACTTTTTTCAAGAGGCCTTTAATTCTGCCATTTATTAAATTTCCCGCCATTTCTGCAACTAACCTTTTCCATCATGAGTTGTGATAAGTTGGCCACCATACTTTTGTAGTTGAGTACCAGGTCGTCGTGATACTCATGTTGGTCGGATTTGATCAGTTTTGCGTTGACTTCCAGCGATTGACCACACACTTGTACAAATTGTCTGGAGAGAGAAATAAAACAACATAGGGCTAAAAAAATGGTTTGATTGTCCATAGATCACTTGGGGTTGGGTAGGTCGGTCGTGAAAGTTTTTTTTGGGTTTTTTTCTTTCTTTTTCTCCCTTGCCCTTTTTTCAGGTACCAAAAGTAAAATGAGCTTGTTGTGGTAACCAAAACGGGGGGGGGGGGGGGGGGAGGGGGGGAATCTGGAAAATTTTGATGAGTATTTTTATTTTCTAAACACTTTTAAAAACAATTAAAAACATTTTTTTGATTTCCGACTAAAACGTGTAAAAAACAAATTTGAAGAAAAAAAATTGAAATTTGAAGAAGAAAAAAGAATTTTTCAACAACAGAAAAAAGAAGAAAAAAAGAAGAAGATTTTGGGTCGGAAGGATTTCTAGGGTCGGGCGGGCGAGGACAATGAAATGTCTTTTTGCCCAGTATTCAATTTGAAATAGCAGAGACAAACACCCTGCAGTTTATATGACCAGCCATATCACAAGGGGGATTTTGTCAGCAATATGCATTAAAAGAAATTGAGGAAGTAAATGAGGAAGTAAGCATGAAAAAACATTGAAATAAAACAAGAATTTCCACCTAATATTTCACATTATGCATTGACCGAATGCACTAACCAAAGGTTATATATACACCTAGCACATAAAGTCCCTGCTCAGGTGCTTTGAGGTTAAATAATTCAAAATATATAATCGGTACCAAAAATCTGAGATATACATTAAATGAGCAAATTTCTTCTCCGCAGTTTGATACCTCATTCAACAAAATCGAATGGATACTTTTAAAGTTATGTCGATTTCAATGACCGCGGATGCAACAGAAAAGTGGCACTAGGTATAGGAATCATTGATTTGTGTGTGATAACTGTGTGCTATCTGAACGTGACAGATGAATGGGTCTTTAGTGATAACCGCAATGTGCGGGACAAAGGGTGTATCTGGCTGTGAAGAATACAAGTCTTAGCTGATAAGCTGTGAGTTTTTCAGTGCGTAAATCCATAGACGGGTAAAACATTGATTTTTACCGTCTATGGTAAATCACACACAAATCAATGATTTCCTATACCTAGTGCCACTTTTCTGTTGCATCAGCGGTCATTGAAATCGACATAACTTTAAAAGTATCCATTCGATTTTGTTGAATGAGGTATCAAACTGCGGAGAAGAAATTTGCTCATTTAATGTATATCTCAGATTTTTGGTACCGATTATATATTTTGAATTAGTCAACCTCAAAGCACCTGAGCAGGGACTTTATGTGCTAGGTGTATATCAAGCCAGGTATTGTTTTAAAGCTTCACAAAATACACTTTTGCATACAAATAAAATCTAATCATTTTGAACGACAAAAAGCCGGCATGACAATTCCTTGATACACAATAGTACAAAATTGATCAATCTGATGCTTTTCTGTTGGTGATGTCGGGAATTGTGATACTTCCGTTCACTTTATTAACGCCTTTTCCCAGTTCATTGACATGGTCTGTCATTTTTAAATATAGCAGAGTTATAACATTTCCGACTTGTGACTTGACTTGACATTTTCCCACAATGACTTGCTCTCTATAAATGTAATGACTTGCTAGCATTGAAAATATATAGACTTTTAAATTAAATAACTTAACTTGTGACTTGCCACTTAGTGTTTTCATGTCATTTTTGACTCGAGGATTAGTGATTTATTGTCACCTTATTGTAATACACAGGGGGTTAGGAATACAGGGTGAGTCAAAAAAAATGCAATAGTGGAAAGAAGCCATCTTGTTTTCAAAACCAAGTTGAAGTTTGAAAAACTGTTTAAGAATAACATATTTGTTACTAACTTCATGTTAAAAAAGGAAATCAATAGCATTTGTCGTTTGCCTTTGATGAATCTTTTAACCTATGCATCCGTTTCACATGTTTGTCCAAAAGACACCCAAACGAACATGCATCAGATCGCAAAATGCGTCTGTCATTCAAATTTGAAAACTTGAGTAAATTTGTGACTTATTTTGGAATTTAATGTATCCTTGCTTGTTTACATGGGATTAACCTTACCCATGCTATGAATCGGTTTTATTGTTCTAAAATTGCATAAAAGTATGAAATGATTCCCTGATTTGTTTGCGGGATATTCAAATAAAATATGCAATGTGTGCGCATCAATGGAAAATCAATATGCTTCGTGGACAAACACATGCATTGGGTTGTGCAGTGAAAAGGTTCACCAAAGGCAAACGATAAATGCAATTGACTTAATGTTTACGTCATTCTTGCAACGTTTAAAAATGTTTTAAACTTCAACTTAGTTTTGAAACAAGATGGCTTCTTTCCACTATTGCATGTTTATTTACTCGCACTGTATGTAATCCATTTAATGGAATATCTAAAAATCTGTGTTCACATTATTCCTGTGTAGAGTCCACAAAATCCTTACCTAAAGAGTTGCTTGAGTTCCCATACTAGTTGACTCTTCCATTTCCTCTCACAGTCTTTACCCAGGAAAGCAGCTGCATACGCCTGCGGACCCGCATTCACCTATAGCAAATACATAATATAGTAAGACAATGATGAAATACCGGCCTTAGAATAAGCAATTATTTTCCAACTTGCAGGTTGCAGACGCGAAATTGAAAATAGCCACTTAATATGAATGCTCTAAATTTCTTGTTTGTAATGTCATTTTTTCAAATTTGCCTTCATTTGCTTTCGATAAAGATACCGCTCTGATCTAAACGTCAGGCCCCTCTCTCATTTACTTAACACAGACTTGTTTTTGTGGACAAGCAGTTTGCATTCAGCTTTTAAAATTAATTTGAGAAATACACCAATATTGTTCACATCTGCTGCCGTTTTAAGTGTGAGCGACCACACCGGAAGCACAATGTTATGTCTACAACACCACCAAACCCCCATACTGGTTTGTCCATATACAAAACAGATATTTCAGAAACCTTTCCCAAATTTCAAAGCCTATCTTAAGAATTACTGAATCAATACTAGTAATATTTGTACTTATTTTAATACATTTCTCATGGTGATTCCAAAAATGGTAATGACATTTAATTATTTTGACATTTTTGAAACATTTTGTGACATTTTGGAATGTCTTCTGCAGATACCTGATGCGTGGAAAGTATTAACCATGTTTTAAACATACAGGTGTTGACTTACCGTTACACTGACACTGCCCTGTAGCAGCAATTGCAATCGTTTCATGTCCGGCTTGTCGACCTTCAGCACGTCGTTCATCTCGTGAACCTTGGCTTTCAGTTCGTCTATGGCCACCTGGATTGGGTTCAATTCCTGCTGCTGCACGTAGACTACCAGGATTCGCTTTTTGACGTAGGGGAAAGCGTGTCCGGCTGCAAGACAAATAGATACAAAGGAAATAAAATGTATGCAGAAGCTTATAGACGTTATTCATAATTGGCGCATTTACGTCAACAGAGGGTGTGAATTCTAACTGAGCATGTAGTGCGCCGATCAACATAACAATCTCATACTTTTACTGCAATGTAATGAACTGTGAACTTCTACATTTTCCTAGTTAGTGTCGGTTAACAGCAAACATTTCATTTCAAACTAGTGGAATAGATAGTTTTACGTTCAAGTTTATTTCACGAATGTAATAAAGTCAAATATTTAACAGATCAAGACTTCTTTATGATTATAGCAAAGTTCAACACATTGAAAAACTACAGTAATCTTGTCTCGGCTACATCACTGGCCGTGTTTTCGGAGCACTAATTGCTCTGAACATGCTCAGTTGGATAGCCTGGCCTTCTTTTGACATAAATGTGCCAATTATGAATAACGTCTACATGTGATGCTATCAAACAAAATGAGTCGAAAATATCACTTCTTTTTTTTATTGGGAATTTGCAATGCTACATTTCGCAAGAAACCCCATTTTTAGACGGACATTTTAATTCCACAATATTCGTAATTTAAGGGTATTCAAAACAATAGAAAACAAACTAATTTCTACCCATCATTGGATATATCTTAAAATCAATATTCAATATTCAACTTATTTTGATTTATCACATCACTATGATTGATGTACACGTTATAATCATGTGACATGCATGTAGCAAACATGGCCACCTGGATCAATCATGTTAACCAATTTTTGCTGCATAGCTATGGTATGATCAGTTCAAAATTGGCGAATGAATACAGGCAACAAGTGCACTGTGCACCCACCATATGCGTAACGTGTGCATACATGTGGCCATAATCTTGCACTTACGCCTGGATTACTTTTGTGTGCAGAGAGATAAAAACTGAATAGTTCTCACCAATTTGGAACTGATTAAACTATAGACTACAATGATGCGCCTTTTGACATAAGGGAAAGCGTGTTCGGCTGCAAATTCAAAATAATGGGACCCAATGTGTGACTTCACTGATGCCAAAAAGTGTCACAGGCACCGACAAATGTCTGCATTTGGCACCAAAAATTATTTACTGATGCCAACATTGACTCGTGCCAATAGTCTTTCTCGTGTACTGTTTGTTCCCAATCTTTCCCCGCTCATTGATGTATAACACTTTGGACACAAAGATGACCACCTATAGTCATGAGCTACAGAGGTGCAGAACATTATTCTGCTACAACCAGGAATTTTAATGGCAAGTCACCTATTAATAAGCGTAAACACGGAAGTGTGCTCCAATTGGTCCAATAGAACAGCTTGACTTTGAGCATAACAAATCTATATAGCTAGTGCATCAAGAATGTTACCACCACTCACTCATCATTTTTACCGCCCACTCAATTATTTTTTATCGCCCCACTCACTCATTTTTTACAGCCCACTCACTCATTTTTTACTGTCCGCTCACTAATTTTTATCGCACGCGGGACCAGTGCTAAACTTCTCTACCGAACAATCAATCTTTGGAAATTCATCTTTGTTTATTCCGTACAGTAACAGTTGCTTTGACAATCCATTTCCAAAAGAGACCACACATATTTTGCTTTTGCATATTTTGAAACAGCGGAATTAGAATCCACCTAGCAGCCGATGCTCTTCCGAGTTTGATCATCAGCTTTGTGTGAAAAGACTTGTTATAGGCTCATAAGGCCAAACAAAGAAGATAGTCTGTCTCAGAAACATTTTGCAAATAAGCTAAGTGCTCACGAGGGACGATCGCCTATAGCTGCGTGCACTCTTTTTCCTGGTCAATGGACCGCGAACTCCCAAACAAATCATGTGAGGGCAGTATTTTTTTCAGGATGATCGCGTCCCCAGTGACTTCATCAAGCTCTCTATGTTGGTTGATAAATGCATTTAATACCTGAGGATCGAGGTTATCTGTGTTTTTATTCATAGTTTCAATTTGTTCTAATATTTAACCAATAAATATCGAAAAAAGTAACAAAATCAGATGTAATTTGGGGGAGATATACCTTTTCATGAATGATGTAATTTTACGGACAAATTTTCTTGATATTTCGAGCTCAAAATCATTTTATGCCCAAGAATGCCCAAAAATGTTATTGATGGAATCGCGAGTTTCGATGTTGCTCTACAATAAAATAGTAACACTGGATGGGGCAAACATGGGGAAAATAGTGTAATTTGATCGACATTTCATGTCTCTCTGACTTTATGATTTCACAATTTAGCCCTTCAAATTCTATAGAGAATTGCATAGGCTTTTTATGTTAAAGATCAAATTCAATCTCAAATCACTAACAGCCGGATTTGTGTTTCAATAATTAAATGTCTTTTTCTTTTAGTTTCTTTTGGTTAATATAATAAATATAACAAATTATCATGATAGAAATTTACGAAAATAATAATAAAGGCGAAGTTTAGACTCGTTAGCGTGGCATACTGTGTGTGCACGGCCTATGCAGTCACACAGTAGTTGATTTTCACGCGTCAAGTAGTATCGATTTCCAATTGTATACAAAGGAAATGCATGTTCAAGTGATTGCGTAGGGCCTCAGAATCGATAGTTAATTTGGTAAATAAGTTGTTCAGTGTGAGTGATAATATTGATAATACAAAACTGTCAAATGAGGGCGTAGCGAACAAGATGCCCAATCCGTCCCTCGTGTGCTGTGCATTGTTTTTGTTTTTTTAGAATATAGGCCGAGGTATGCGATTTTGTTGTTGTTGTTGTTGCTAATCCAAGCTTCAGAGAACTTTTTTTTAAAAGTCCCCACAAAAAGAAAATCCACAAAATCAAAAAAAAAAAAAAAAAAAAAATAGGCCTCAGCGCATAGACCTACGCGCCGTAGTTCATTTCACATACCAATGCAGGCAGGCTTCTGAGACAAACCTTCTTCTTTGTTTGACCTAAACTGACTCAACTTACTTGTGACAATTGTCTTCCTCTTGAACTGTTCCTCAACTTTCTCTGTCCTAGGCTTGTTTGAATCCTGCGTGTAGGGTGTCTCATAAACAAAGCGTCTGATGTTATTGCTCCTTTCGTACGTTGTCTGCCTGGATTCCAGCTCCTTGTCGTCGAAGTAAGGCTTCACATAGGTGATCTGAATGTAGGCCATGGCGGAGTCCAATTCCTCTGGGTTCACCTGGTAAAAGGGAAAGATTTTGAACATAAAGTTATTTTCAATGATAATGCTTTACATAAGTGATCCCGATGTAGGTCATGGCTGAGTTGAATACATCTGGGTTCGCCTGGTACGGAGAAAGTGAAAGATTGAACACCAAGTTATTTGTATGATAATTAAGGCTTCACATAGGTGATCTGGACGTACGTCATGGATGAGTCTAATTCCTCTGGGTTTTTCCTTAGTAAAGAGCGATTGAAAGTAAGGGTGGGAGCGTCCGGGATTCCTGAATTTCTCCAAACATACCCTTGGCTGAGTGTTAGGGTGCCATCTTTTGTTGAAATTGTGTCTAGTCCTGGTAAATTGAGTCCCGCCCGAAAATGTCTAGTCCCGGGACCAAAAATCACCTTCCCAAAACCCCAAAATAAAAGATTGACAAAATAATAATAAACTTACCAAAACAAATAAAAATTGTCATCTAAATTACACTTATTTAATGCAAATTTATAGTGGAGATTCACTTGAAATGGATTTATCTAGTCAAATCTGTGAATTTTCTTTCACTTATGCTCGTTAAAATGTTATGTGCATCTGATCTATGTGTTTCGCAGACACCTGTATGACTAGCATGTATGAAAATCCAGGTAATCGGGATGGGTTTTGATAGACTATTGCGGCAACTACAGTATCTAATACTAGCTAACGGGATACAGACAATCCGGGAGATAATCATCCCCTCTATATTGACGATCTATGATTTGACCCACCTTCTTAGAATCCTGGATGAGTTTGACATTTTCAGCACCATATTTGTCATTGTAAAGCGAGTGCAATCTATGGCAGATGTCCGACAGCGCTGTCACTTTGGGTTCTTTGTAGATGTACACTTTACCGTCATCTTCTTCAAAATGCTATAAGATAAAAGATTGGTTGGTAACCAGAAAATGACATTGAATCATACATAGCAATGCACATAAACTCAAATATCTAATCTTTGAATAAGTTCATCTGGATTGCTACCATTAATTTGATTCATAATTTGTTAAACAAACCTTCTGCCTGAATGCTGTAATGACATCACACTATCCTTGTAGCCTATCACAAGTTTGTTCTTATTAGAAAATGTGCATGTTATTGCAATGCATTGTGGGACGTTTATAATTTGATCTCAAATTTGTTAAACAAACCTGTCCAAAGAATGCTACTCTGAAGTACTATCCCAGCAGCCTTCTGCCTGAATGCTGTACTGATATCACACTATCCTTGTAGCCTATCACAAGTTTGTTCTTATTAGAAAATGTGCATGTTATTGCAATGCATTGTGGGACGTTTATAATTTGATCTCAAATTTGTTAAACAAACCTGTCTAAAGAATGCTACTCTGAAGTACTATCCCAGCAGCCTTCTGCCTGAATGCTGTACTGACATCACACTATCCTTGTAGCCTATCACAAGTTTGTTCTTATTAGAAAATGTGCATGTTATTGCAATGCATTGTGGGACGTTTATAATTTGATCTCAAATTTGTTAAACAAACCTGTCCAAAGAATGCTACTCTGAAGTACTATCCCAGCAGCCTTCTGCCTGAATGCTGTACTGACATCACACTATCCTTGTAGCCTATCACTACGTTTGTTCTTATTAGAAAATGTGCATGTAATCGTAATGCATGGTGGGACATTTACAATTTGATCGCAAATGTGTTACACAAACCTGTCCAAAGAATGCTACTCTGAAGTATAACGTACTCTCAGCAGCCTTTTGCCTGTATTGACATCACAGTATCCTAGCCTATCACTAAGTTTGTTCTTATTAGAAAATGTGCATATAATTGCAATGCATGGTGGGACATTAACAATTTGATCTATAATGTGTTACACAAACCTGTCCAAAGAATGCTACTCTGAAGTACTGTCCCAGCAGCCTTCTGCCTGAATGTTGTACTGCCATCACAGTCTTGTAAGCTTCACTCAACTTCCCATAGGCTATGGCTAACCTCTGTACGAATCAAAGGGGACAAGACAAAAGATAATTTAGGGCACAACAGATGGCAAAAGTCAGAGATTTTTCTTAATTCAGTAGTCTTTAAATTCCAAATCCATCCTGATATGAGATGAAGACTCATATTCCTGAAGGAGAACAGTTATGTACTATCCGTGAAACTGAGGATTATATGGTAGGAAAATAATTATTTAATGTATATTGAACTATTTTATTGAACACAGAACTATAATATTCAATAAATGAATTTAAACTGCACATCCCCAACCTGTGATCATTGGAAATTCTTGCTCGGTGGTCTGTGTTGAAAGTGCTGATGGGATAGCCATACAAAAATATATTGATGTCTTTGTTACTACAACCGCCTCATCAGCAACAGATCCCTGCACGTAATCACCCAGTAAAATTCAATGCATGAATCAAAAACTATAACATGCTACTGGAAATCAATGTACAGCAATGAAAAAAGAGTCCTGTTTCACAGGCAAACTGTCGTCTCTAGGGTTGGTTGGTCAGGTGTTTTTTAGTGTTTTTTAACAAGTCTGGTAATGTTGGTTAATTTTCAGTGATTTCTTTTTGATTTTCAGCAATAAAATTAGTTGAATCAAAACATTAAAAAAATATTTTAAAAAAATAAAAAAATATCAAAGATATCAAATCACACAAAAAGGGGAAATATACATACCCAAAAATTCCTATTGCGTTCATAGAATGGTATAAGTAGCTTGTAGACCTCGCTCATCGTCTCGTATCTCTCAGCCTTCTGTAGACCTTCTGTGCATTGTTCCAATTGATCTATCAAGGTTTGCTGCGATAAAGGAACAAGTCATTAGAAAATAAACATTCAAATATTAAAAATTATTTTTAAAACTCATTTTTACTTGTCGTAATAAATGTGGTCTTCCGATATGACCTCAGACTGCTATGCCAGCATATCGGGTTAGATTCGTGGTAAAGGTGGAGTCATTTCCTCTCCCCGACTTGCTCCATTTGTCTCCCTCCCCTGATTTGGTCCATCTGTCTCCTCTCTTGATTCGATTCATTTGTTCCCTCCTTTGATTCAGTCCATTTGTTCACCTCCCCTAATTTGGTCTATCTGTCCCCTCCCTTGATTCGGTCCATTTGTCCCCTCCCTTGATTAAGTCCATTTGCCCCCTCCCCTGATTTGGTCCATTTGTCCCCCTGAGAGTTTATTCCAAACATCACCCCAAATTATTATAGCCTTTATTTTTAGATACATACCTCACTATAAACTACATCATGCATCCCAGTGTCATCCTTCATTCCCTTCTCTTCAGATTCTATATTGGGTCCGATTTGCTTGAAAGCAGAGCATCCCTGTGGGTAGCTTCCCTTGTTGCGTCTCAGGTACTCGGCTATTAGTGCAGCTATGTGTATCCAGCAATGGGCAGCCTGTGGTGGGGGAAGTGAAAACAATATTGTTAGCCAAACAAAAAAGGGTTTGTCTAGCGACCTAGCGCGCATTGGTTTTGAAATGCCAAAAATATCGCATCTGAAATGCAGGAAATTGTAAAATAAATTTGTATTTTCCTTACAAATATTTTTCTTGAAGTTTTTATTAAAAATATCTGCAAATTTTCCTTTTCTTAAACTTTTACATGACTCAGTTCTTTGAAAAAGGCTGCACAATTGTTCTTTACACAACTACATCACAATATTCATTTTATATAGAAAAAAAAAATATATCAGAAAGTGTCAACGGTTGCAAATAGTTAGAATAAAAATTGACACAAAAATAAAAAAAATGTTAAAAAAAAAAGACAAAATGGAAGACAAAAAAACATGCGCGTCGCCCGATTTGGAAGCCTTAGCAAGCTTTGAGACAAATTTTTGTTTGTTTGTTGCCTAAACTGATGTTATTTACAATTGATATGAGCCTATGATTAAGCTAGACTATTCTGTACATCGACCAGCATTTGAAGAGTTTATATGCAAAAATGTGCTACGTCCACAAAGTGAACTTTGGAGAGAGAAAATCATGTTTTTTTAATATGGACATTTTGGATTGATCGATTTGGTTAAATTGCATATGGCTAAAAGGTATGCCCATACGGAACTAAAATAATGTGTTTGGTTGAAATCTTGAGCCTTTGTTATTTTGTTATTATCTTATTTGTTTCCAAAATACTATGCACGCTTTGCATACGTGCCGTGATCAAGTGAAATGAGTCGCATGTCGGCAGTTTACAATTTTGATATTTGTCCATCATTGAAAAGCAGTTGGAAAATGCTACAAACCCAACAAAAATTGAATTTCTAGTTTTTAAGTTACAAACAATAATTACCAACTGAGAAAACAAAGTAAAACTTAGGAATTTGTCACTTCTTTTTACCTATAACTCAAAGTCAATATTTCCGACATCTGACTCATTCTGCTTGATCGCTTTACATATATAAGCTCTTCATTTCTGGATCATTTTTTTCATGTTCTTTCACATCCTAAGTGGTTGCTATAATACTTGTTATTGTTAGCCTTAGTAACAGATGACCTCATGGATTCACACCCTCGCTTACCTCAGAGTAATTGCCATGATCTATATGTATTCTAGCCATCAGGGGTTAAAATACTTTTTGGGCTATGAGGGCTATTTTGAGCAAGTTCTGCAAAAAATCGCCCCCTTTAGTACATTTTACAATAGGCCAACATTTTCTCAGGGGGGCTATTTTGTGAAAACTTGGGGCTAATTGCCCTTTGCCCCCGTGTATTTTGAGCCCTGCTAGCCATGCTATCCAGCCAGATGGCCTCATGGGTTCACACCCTCGCTTAGCTCAAGAGTAATTGCCATGATCTATATGTATTCTAGCCATGCTATCCAGCCAGATGACCTCATGGGTTCACACCCTCGCTTACCTCAGAGTAATTGCCATGATCTATATGTATTCTAGCCATGCTATCCAGCCAGATGGCCTCATGGATTCACACCCTCGCTTACCTCAGAGTAATTGCCATGATCTATATGTATTCTAGCCATGCAATCCAGCCAGATGGCCTCATAGGTTTACACCCTCGCTTACCTCAGAGTAATTGCCATGATCTATATGTATTCTAGCCATGCTATCCAGCCAGGTGGCCTCATGGATTTACACCCTCGCTTACCTCAGAGTAATTGCCATGATCTATATGTATTCTAGCCAAGCTATCCAGCCAGATGGCCGCATGGGTTCACACCCTCGCTTACCTCAGAGTAATTGCCATGATCTATATGTATTCTAGCCATGCTATCCAGCCAGATGGCCTCATGGGTTCACACCATCGCTTACCTCAGAGTAATTGCCATGATCTATATGTATTCTAGCCATGCTATCCAGCCAGATGGCCTCATGGGTTCACACCATCGCTTACCTCAGAGTAATTGCCATGATCTATATGTATTCTAGCCATGCTATCCAGCCAGGTGGCCGCATGGGTTCACACCCTCACTTACCTCAGAGTAATTGCCATGATCTATATGTATTCTAGCCATGCTATCCAGCCAGATGGCCTCATGGGTTCACACCATCGCTTACCTCAGAATAATTGCCATGATCTATATGTATTCTAGCCATGCTATCCAGCCAGGTGCGTCGCAGCTCTGGTGTACTCGCATATGACTTGGCTAGACTGTACTGTAGATCAACAAGCATCTCTGGGTCGTTTTCATGCTCCTTCATCTGAGCCGTGGCCATTAGTACTGTGCGGATCTTCTTGGTCAAATCTTTGACTTGGGATGGAAATGAGGTGTGCTGTCAAGACAAAAAATAAAAAATAATGCAAAAAATGGATGTTTGTCTCACTGTTGGGGCACATAGACCATTTCAAATCTGAAAATATATGATCAATTCCGAATGCTTCCGATAAGCCGAGTGATTTGACGCTCGGTTACATGACCTGTCAGCTCACAGGTCATGTCAATGTGTCGGAGAAAAACAAACATGTTTTTCACCCGTCTGCCCGTGTGGTAGATTGCGCTGGTGTTGGTGATAGATTGTATCCCTCACAAAGTTGATGTTGCGGCATTTCAGTAACCAAAAACGGTGAGATGGAAGAGATTTGGGGTAATATTTCCACTTTTTAATTTGAAATGGTCTATTGGGTTAAGTGAATTGAAGTGAAGTGATTATTGTATTGATTTCGGATTAAGAGAACAAAATACACTATGTGAAATACTCCAGGCAAATAATTATAATTTAAGTTTGGAGACTTACTAGTAAGATTTGTTAGATTTATCAAAACTATTTTGAAAATTCACATTAGCCAGGTTTCAAATATTGCTGTATTTGACTTACGGTTCGTTCACACTAGACGATGTTTGCCGTGCGATGCGATGCGGTAGCCTTACTTCCGCCGCAACGTACGGCAATTCATCGCAGGTCACGCCGGGTCAAAGCAGGTCACAGCTAGCGATGGCAGCCAGCGCAGTGTGACAAAATAGGAGAATGTCAGCATCAACACAATGCATTGCAGACTGCCGCAATTGCAGTTAAACATTTTAATTCCATTGCGATAACGCACCGCACAACACGGTAAATAACGTCTAGTGTGAACAAACCTTTTGCGTGTAATTTTTGCTTCAAAACAACAGGTCAAACAAAACATTAAAAAAACCTGACCAGTAGACAACATTTTTGGCCTAAAAATCAAATGTCCATCTTATTACCTGCATACTTCTGTCACTGTTGGCATAATTGTTGACTAACGCTAACGATTCCTGGAAACGGGCGCTGTTCGCCTCGCCTATAAGCTTGGAGACTGAGATGATTACCTGTATGGGCAAATATTTAAAAAATATCAATAGTCATAACCAATGCTTATGAGGGACCGTCCTTTCATTCCAAAATACACATGAGAAAACCAAAATGATTTCCAAAATGTGTAAACTGAAACATTTGCTGGATAAACCAGTAACATTGAGCTTCTGTAACAATGGTTATATATATGAAGGTTTGAAAACTGAAACACTCCTGTTGAATTTCAGGTGCTTTACCATGACTGGTCTAATGGATAAGGCGATTGCCCTGTAAGCAAGAGGTCCTGGGTTCAATTCCCAGATGAGATAATTTTCCCATATTAGTCTATTTTCTATAATGATGGCGAACCTGTTTAAATATTTATAATATTTGTTTAAAACCCATCGTGAATGCCTATTGTTCTTATGAAATGCTGTTGGAAGGGTTGAAGAGGTAGCGTACATTAGACAATTGATTTCCTAAACAACTTAATCATTGGCTACTGTCTGTTATCAACCACTTAGCTCCAGCTTTACCTTCAGTAGCCACTTCATGATCATGACTCGCATAAAAAAAACTCTTGAGTGGCAATTACTAGATCAATTCCAGTTAAACAATCAATTCCAAAACCCTTTTTGGGTTTGAAATGATAATTAGTGTTACTATTTATTTTGAAAACAGAAATTCCCCTCCACAATTCTTTCCATACAGCCTCTATATGTACCTACGAAGCACTGAGCACATATGTTAGAAGACTTGAGTGCCTGAAATCAAGTCTGTATTTTCCTGGGACTTGGACTATTTACCTGGAATCTACTTCTCAATGACTCACACTCGGATTTAGAGTGCGATGAACTTAGACTCAACTACTGTGGACTTGGACTCAAACAAAAAAACCTTGACCTCAACACCGCTGAACACTTGATTGTGAATTCAAGTCCACCTTGTAGAGCTGTTTTCAATAAAAATGCAGCAGGCGTCTGCAGACGACATTCCCAAATTTCACAAAATGTTTCAAAAATGTCAACCATATTCGAGTTAATTACCATATTTGGAATCACCATTGGAAATGCATTAAAATAAGTACCAACATGCCTAGTATTGGTTCAGTAATTAATCCTTGAGATACACCTTGAAATTTGGGAAAGGTTTCTGTAAAATCTGTTTTGTATATGGTAGTACCAAAAGCCGCGTGGAAAGTGTTAAAGGGTTATATTATATTACGAACCATTCAGGAGCTTATCTGAACATGCAACATAGCCAATTCTGGGGTAGGAAGTAGGGGAAAGGGGCTCAGATTTAAACCTTTGTTTGTGTATTAAATGCAGTCCATTTTAGGGAAGGTGATTTGATCTACATGTTAGCTGTGTATCCGATGCATTGGGTGGTAAAAGGGGAGGGAGAGCAAGAGAGTAGGGGGGGGGGGGGGGTAAATATAAATGTTGAAATATATCCATCATATCCCTTGCAAGTGACAAGCTGAAAATACTGCTGTAACAGATTGATTAGTAAAATCTAAACTCACTTTCTAAGATGTGCAAAACAATTTGGAGCAAAAGTGTCCGGTAAGTTCTAAAACAACACACCCAAGCCAAATAAGTTCCTGACCAAATGCTCTTATATGTAAATTAATCAAAATTCTGTGGCTTTTTTCAAATATCTAAATATAAAAATGTATGGGCAAGTCATTTTCTCATAATTTAATACATCATTCACTAACATTCAGTGGATGCTTGTGAAGTTATGAATGTTTATACATCAAGAGGTGACAAGATGATAATGGTTGCAGTAACTGTCATATGAGACAGTAAACACACAAATATTCCCACGAGTGATTTCCACACTATTGCACAGTGTGCTATATAAGGCGACAAAGAAGAAAAATAATGTACTGTTTGAAGGACCTCTGAGATTTGGTCAGGCGGTCTGGCCTTTTCTCCCTCTTAAAATGTCACCAAAACATTCAGAATTACCTGTAAATAATTGGCAATTTTTTGACAAACTAAAAAGGATTGGGGTCGGTATTCTATTTGAATGTGATTTATTTTACCCATTTCTAAAATAAATGGGTCGTTCGGGCCCGTAGAACACAAGATTTTTGTGGCGCACCTAATCTTATTGATTAAGTCATTAACTTCAGCTTATATTTCACCACATATTGATACACAAACAATCATAGGTTCAATACCATCTATTGAAATCTTTATCAAATCAAGTGTCATATTTTTTTCAATTTTCTATTTTGATACTACAGCTTTATCAATTTTTAAAAAGCTTGCAAATTAGCCCCCTGGTCAGAAGCTTTCTGGTTTCTGTAGAATGCATCATCACATGCAGCCCAAAACCTAAGCCAAGTAACCTTTGCATAACATGCATTACTTTGTTATGATGATCAAAATACCCTGTGCTTACCAATACCTTTAGCATTGTCCAAGACACTATTCCATTCTTGAATTGCATGAAAAAAATGTAGGCATCTCTCTACTGAATTCACACTTTCATTGCTTAGTTGGTAGTGACAATTATGACACATACTATATTACATTGGCCGCTGTCGGCTTCAGCGCGCCGTGTGTGTTGGAATGCGGAATGAGCAGTCTCTAAGTAATTCGTCTATGGGCGTTCGGCTCCTTACGAATTTGGGTGCAGAATGTAAACAAATCTATTCAATCTACCGTACCCGATGAAGGCCGATGGCCGAAAATTTGTACAATAAATTATATATTATCACGGCATTTCTCCACTTTTAACTTCATTTATTTGATATTATTTAATGCCGACGCAGCTTCTTTGTTATATTACATGAACATCACATGTATATATTATGTGCATGTCACAATCATATCACATTGAGATCAAATTCACATCACATGTACATCACAAGAAGATCACATGTATAAATCACATGTACATCATATGAACGTCTGACATCACATAGATGTATGTCACAGTGTACATCACGTGGGTAATGGGTTTTGATGTTTCTGTGCAAACATGTAAATGTGCTGCGATGAATTCTTGAACTGATCAAAACAAGCCAGACCTATTATGACGCCAACCGTGAAATCTTTCTTCCAAGAACAGCAAAGACTCCTGCCACAACAAATCACAGCACACAATTTACGACTAAGTCTCCAAAATGAACCGAAACCCCAGCTGAAAACATTCATAATCAACACCTTTATGCACTCGTCAATAGACGATGTCACCTGTAATGTCACACCAGCCAAGCAAACAAATGTTTGCCTGCTGGTGCGCGCACGAATTGCCTGCCAAACAAAAGCTTGCCTGCTGGTATGCGCACGCATTCGAAGGGAGTCTCCATTATAACCATACACTAAACAAAACCAGTCATCTGTGACGGGATCTGTAACAACAGCAGTCAATGCAACAGTCAATAGGCCGTATTCATAAAAATAAGTAATTACTAACTAGTAAATGCTATAAGTAAAAGCAACAGCTAGGTAAGTAAAAGGTCTAGTCTAAGCAATTGCTAAAAATGTTATTCATAACCATTTGCTAAATGATTACAGGTGTTACTTGCCACAGTTAGTAAGTGCTCAAATAGTTGCTATTGTACTACAGTACCATCCACAAAAGGGGTGGCAAAATGGTTCACTATTAGAGACATTTTGTAGTAGCTAATATAAGTTACTCATTAGTATCTCTTATTTCGCCAACGGACGTTTGGTACCCTGGATCTGACAAATATGCCAAAGTCGTCTCCATTTGTGCCACTGGTGTCAAACGTCCACCACGAGTCTCGGTATTTGGTGGTATGAAGGTGTCTGCAAGCCATTCCACATTTTGTTTGTCAAACCTATATAAAGTTCTGTAAGTGGTAGGGTTGACTTCATCACGATTAAGCCTGATGTTATACACCTTAGGTTGTGGTCTTCGAGGTAAAAACATGGCAGAAGATGTGATATGTCTGTACTAGCTAAACAGCAAGCCACAAATGAGGTGCTTGTACAATCACTAGTAAATGCTAGTCAAAGGTCATTCTTATGAATACAAATTGAAGTAGGTGCTAATTTCTCTTGCATTTACTTATAAGTAAAAAGCAATTACTAATGCTTAAAATTTGCAGCTTTTACTTCTAAGTCATTGCTTATTTCTATGAATAAACATTTAAGTAAAAGGTTAGTAAAAGGGGGTTGTTACTTTAGTAAAAGCAATTACTTATTTTTATGAATACGGCCTAATGTATGTTCACCAGGCACTTATTGTTGATCAACAAGAGGTGACATGGTCTATTATCCAATCTCCTTATCCCACATGTGGGGGTAGACTACCCATCATGATCAAGAACAAGGGTTACAGACCCTTAAAGCGTGTCACATGTGTCTAACATGGTCGATACAGATACTGCTATACATACCTGTGGATGAAATCTGATGAATTATATTCTGTCAACAAAAAAAACCTATGAGTAATAGTATATGTACCTCACATTGGAAAAAAGCCACAGGTACAATACATTTTTATATCATGTAAAGTGCTCAATAAAAGAAAGTCATACACTTTTTATGTCCCATAAGAGTAACTTCCAATTAATTTTTTGTCCAAAATCTTTTCAGAACAATTTGGTACCAAACAGGCCACAAAACAACAAAAAATAAGCCATGATTAGCACCATTTCATGAAAATCTGTGCCGTTTCCAAATTCACATTTTCAACAAACTTACGCGGGGAGAAAAGACCACATGTTGTAACCTGTTCACATTCAAATAGCCCGCTCGCTCACTGTGTGATCAATATCGCTTTCATTTCTAGCCAATCAAGTGCCTCACACCGCATTTTCTCGACGCTTGCGTGCATTGAAAATGCGAATTTGGAAACGTTACAGATTTTTATTAAATGGTGTTAATAATGGTTTATCTTCATTGTTTTGTGGCATGTTTGGTACAAAATTGTTCCGAAAATGTTCCGACATCTAAATGTCTATCTAGCCTGTTTGGACAAAAAGTAATCGGAAGACTCTCGACATAAACAAAGTGTATGACTTTCTTTTGTTGAGCACTTAACATCATAATGTTTGTCATATGTGCATGGGCATCACATGTACCTCGCATGTACAATTATACATATTCAATACTTGTTACAATACATACCTGTAGATGTACTCTGATGAATTCTTTCCTCTGCGTGAACTCAAAGTTATTCCTCATGAGTAGGTAGAGCAATGCGCATGCTTCACTACGTGTACTGGCGAGACGAGAGTTGAGACATTTCAACATCTGGAAGGGAGAAGATTAAACCAAGAAATTTGGAATGTTGGCAGCATAGCAGAAAAAATCCTGGATCCTTTCTGCTGACCCAACAACGCAATATGTACTTCAATCTCATCCAACGTATGATATTCCTTCTGCAAATTTATTATAGGTATATGTGTGGTGGCATGGGAAAACCCTTCACATGGTCTTTTTCTAGCAACTTGGTTTTTTTCTTTGGCAGAGGGCTTCATACTCTACTGAGTAATAGGACTGTTTAAATTTTTCAGAAATTCCATCTAGAACTACAGTTATAGTATTTTAAAGTCGGCAAGTTTAAACGCAACACTAAAAATTGAAACTGGCAATTCAAAGGTGTACACAAAAGCTTTTAAATGCTCTAATAATAATAAAACTACATTGTTATATCACACAGAATAGCTTGTCATATGAAAAGGACTTTTGATATGAACCTAGTTTTTTTGCGATATTATTAACAATTGTAAGTACTTCACTTTCAAAATCTTTACAATGCATTGTCGGAATTCACAAGTGGTTACCATGGTAACAATGTCATTTTACGTAAACATAGCATTTTACACATAAAATTTGATAAACAAGGTTCAGAAAAGTACTAAAATAAACTTAACATCTGGAATTTTGCATAAAAAAGGTATAATCTCTATCTTGGGACCAAAGTTGCAAAATTGACATGGAACTCATTTTGTTAGGAATATTTTGGTATGACCCAGATATCTCAATATTAACACTAGCGACTTCCGACGGGTTTTCCCATACCACCACACATATACTGTGGTGAAGAACATCTCCTCCCCCACCCTTTCCTCCCCATTATTTGTCAGTCCTGTATGATGTTTGATTCAGTTATATTATACTCATTTATATCAGAACTCAAATATCCCACAAAACTAAGCCACAAACTACAATGATGACATGCCCCTTCCCTCTTCCCTAGCAGGGGATGGTAGAATGTACTTACCGCTAAACATATATCTGCACATAATGTGGCACTGCCCTTAAAGCATGCTACTGGGAACTGTAAACAAAAAGAAGATGAAAATGTGTTTAATAAATGACAGTATATATGCAAAGCACAATGTTCAAAATAACTAGTTATTGTCATAGGGCAATAAATAATACCAATGGCTTAAATGGCTATTTTTTACCCGGGCACCCTGGTAGCATAAACCCCCGACTGGGGGTGGGGGGGGGGGGTGAATGACTGCTCCAAATGAAATTTTCACAGTTCTCAAACTTGTTCGACAGAGAACCCCTTAAACTCTTAACCTATATCATGAATACCTGTTGTAAACGTCTATCTCGCAAATTATCATACATATGGAAGTTTGAATGGATGTTATGAGGTCAAGCCTTTGAATAGTCCTAGAGGAGATTTGGTGATAAATCGGAGAAAAAAAACATCTACAATAATCCACATTGCCACTAGATCGAATGTAGGTGAAGCATACATGTATGTGACTGTCCACAACGAATCCAGTGTACGGTCACCATTTTTCAAAAAGGAAAATTTTGATTTTAGGGAAAATCTACTTAAAATAAGCTTGAAAACGATATCTCATGTGGTTATTGATTTGTTAATAAACACTTAAATAATGGTTTATTGAATTTTCTTGAGTTTATCAAGCCATATCTGTGAGAAGGCCCTGGCGACTTTACACTGGGTTTGTGGTGGATGGTCACATATTAGAAATGGGGTTAAAATGGTTCTAGTCTCACCTTGTTAACAAATGCCCTGAGTGAAGCAAAGGCGTGTTTCTGTAGCGTTTCTGACTGGCCTAGTTGTAGATAGGACAGGAATATATCCAAGACTTTCCTCATCAGTGGATTATCACCATCATCACCATCGAGTAATGCCTATCAGAAACACAGACACAATTACATTATATAGATGCACACAAATTCAATGTAATTATACAGGGTGTCCCAACAGTTCCGATACCTTTTTAAATCTTTGTATCAGCGCCAGAAAAAATGTTTATTTCCCCAGGAACCTATTCAATTTGACCTCCAATTTCCCGCAAGATTTCGGGAAAAGGTGTGTGTGACCTACATCGGGCTGTCCTCATGTTGATATCCAAATTGGAATGTTGATATATTTTATAAGCTTTTATATTTGTGTAAATTCTAAACATCTACACAATTCTAAACGTCTCCAAAGTTCTAAACACCTACAAAGTTCGCTAAACGGCTAAAAAGAAGAAAAAATTAACAGTCAATATATTTGCCGTTAAAACAAGCCTGCTCATTTCATGCGAACATTGCAGGATTTAAAGATCTTGAATCATCCGCGATTGCGATGTCACTTTCGTTAGTCATCATCTTGTTTTTGAGATTGCTTCATTTGTCCCACAATTCTTCGCTGCTTCTGCTTAGTCTTAATCCTCAGTCGTTTAAAAATCCTTTTTTCTCTTTTCCCTCTCCATCCACTTCATATGCTCATTATATACTACACGTTTATATGAAAGAGCATTTTTACAGCTGGTAACTTTCTTCTGTACTTTGGCAATACAAATAGCTGTTATTGTAAGTTGGTAGCAACATTATTCTACAACTCTACTCAATATAAAAATGTTTTTAGTTTTATACTGCAAAATTTACCAGAGATATAAAGCTTTAAAAAGGTATTTTTTGGGACACCTTGTACAGATATAAGCATAATTGGGTCCTATAGCTTGTCACATCTCATCACTGTATCTCTAATACAGTATGCAAGCTCTTACCTACCAAACATCCTTCAACAGTTATGTCAGACACATGGTGTAGATTTGGTCTGCTTATCACACACCAAAACATCAAACCAGCGCTTTAGAGCATGATCACTGGCCTGCCTAATCTGGTAATTGGAGAATCTATGACAGGCTAATAGCTAAATCACCAGTGATTAGGCAATGGTACATAATGGTTCATAGGTGGCCTTAACCCCCTGGGCACTACCAGTCTTTCATACAATAATTCCCATTGGTCAATTACATGATATAATCATTTTGATGACCAATTACAGTTTTGCTTATAAATATTTTATGCTAAATTTTTTGAAAATTGTAATTATTCTAACGATGTCTCTGATTGGCACAATATTTGACACATTCGAAATTTCAACCAATCGGCCGGTAGTTCTCAGGGGGTTAAACCAAGAAATGCAATGGAGACCTCTTTTGATTACTTCAAAATGATTCTGCCTATTATCTTACCTTGAAGTGAGTACAATAAAGACCTAGTACATCTAGAACAATGAGACCTATCTCATTGGCCATGTTTGCTTCCTGGGTAATTCTATGAGATGCCTCTGCTTCTGATAGAGCAGCAACTGTGGAGAGAGAGATAATCAAAATGATTCATGGTTAGGTAAGCCTGCATAATATAATTTCATTTGCTTTATAGCATAAAAACATTATCAAATAAGTATTCATTCAACCACTTTCAAAATCCATTCATAAACTTAATACAATAAATCTGCTTTTATGGGAAAGCCACTGAAATTCACTTAAAAACATCAGAACAATATTGTCTTCTTTAAATTATGTGTACACCTCCCTGTGATGAGTAAAATCAACCAGCCCACTAAGTAAAACATCTTGCCAACGAATCAACAGCGTTTGAACCCAAAATGCCAACACACAAGTGATCGATGCGCTTGTTTATTCTGACAAAACACTAACTGCAAGGAAGTCATTGATGCGCATAAATTTGACAACTTGTGATGCCAAACAAAGTTTGTGTGCCCATGCATCATACTGTTGTTTTCCATTTACCTGGCACCCGCGTGCTGTATTAATAAATAGTTGACGTTTGATTGGCGCATATCTGACATACATACTCAGGTAATGCATAATACTAATAACCCCAGTTTTTGGCTTTAATATCAGTATGAAAATTAAAAGCAATGTGATGTGTTACATTATGTTACAAGGTATTGAGTTCAATGGGGGAATAAACAGAGTTAGTTAACGGCATATTATGTTATCTTTTCCAAGTAGCGCCCTCTATCATTGATTTTTACTATGAAAACAGATTTTCTTGCAGATTTGCATTTTTGATCATAAATCATAAAGATCCTCTAAGTTACAGATCGATACGATTCCTAATTACTTCAAAATGATGGTTTGAAAATAGAGAAAGAAAATCTGCTCTCAATTTTTTTTCAAGGATTGAGAGCGTCCCCTGGAAAATATCACATAATATACCTTTAATTCAAATTTAACCTTCAACATTATTTCAAAGAAATTGTTAAAACATTGCATTATAAAGAAGAGAAAAGATACTACATTAGTTTTAACCTCATTCTTGTAAGAAATAACAGAAATTAGAATCAACGTAACAGAACTTGAATTAGAGGATAATGAATGGATGTGTATTGTTTGGAGGTAACTGTGAAAAATCAACACATTTTCACTTTGCTACCAAGGTATTGTACAGGGGTGAAGCTCTGAGGTAAATTCTAAGGGCCCCAAAGTGAAATGTTTTGATTTTTCACCGTTATATACCAACAAAACAACTGATCAAAGTCATTCTCTTGATTCAAAACAGGTGTTCAAAATCATTATTTAATGATATGGATGTGATTTGTACTATTAATTATTCTTTAAAAATGTATACATTTTACAGTATGCTTTTCCCATTACAAATCGATCAATCTAGTTGAAAAACTGCAACGAACCATTCACATCGTGTACCTACTGCATGGTGCAAATATGCTGTGCGTTCGTAGCATTTCGCTGCGAACTGTGTGAGCACAGTTCGATGCATTACGTGAGCTTGTTTTCTCGATCAAACTTGATGATACGTAGGGGGACAAATGTTTGCCCGGCACTCATGTCTCTGATACTGAGTTAACTGACCTGTGCTCATTTGTGCGCAGCAGTAAAGAATTCACAGTTCTACGACGGTAAAGAATTAGGGTCAATGTTAATGGTTAATTTTTGTCTCGGACGGTATAACACAGCCGAATATGATGATTTTCATACCAACACAAATCAATGTCTTAAAAAAGTAAAGAAAGACCATTGTTATTCGGAATTTCAATAAATTGCAAACAAAAGTTAGTCATTTTTAAAAATCTTAGTTGTTTTAATGTTAACAAGCATGTCTTGTTATAATTAGAAACTTTACCTCACCAGCCTCTTCAAATATAAAATGTCAATTTGTTTGTTTGTTACTTTTTGGGCTATGCATATGTTTCCTTGTTTTGTTTTTGTTTTTTGGATGGACATTTTGAAAATGCTAAAAGCAAAAAGCTAAAAACAAAACGTGATTCTAAAGGCAATGTGGGATAGCAACTACAGGTAAAAAAAATCCTACTTAAATCCTATTAGGAGGACAAATAGTGCTTGCTTATTGGATTTGAAATTAATAACAACAAAAATGCCAACGATTGTTGAGCATATATATGCATAGACGATGCCTCATTGCGCTCATCAAGATTGAAAACTGCTACAGCAAAACATGATCAAATGTGCAACTGTATGGACATTTGGAATTTTTTCGGTGTGGGGGGGGGGGGGCGTTTATCTTTAATTATGATCTCCTCAAAGAAAGTTCGGAAACTTATTTCAATCACCAATTTTTAGAATATTTATTGATATATTTGTATTGTGTTACACATCAATGGAACGCTATTGTGTGTTCTGCTTTCCAATGATACCACATTTGTAGCAATCGCCTGTTTCAGTGCTCAGTCAAAATGTTTTAAAAATGTCAACATTATTGAATTTCATTACCAAATTTGGAATCACTGTGAGAAATGCATTACAATTAGTAAAAACATGCCTAGTATTGGTTCAGTAATCCTTGAGATAGACTCTGAAAGTTGGGAAAGGTTTCTGACAAATCTGTTTTGAATGGTTATACTAATAGGTAATAGCCATCTCAATCAGAATGAGTGAAAATCACCTTTTTGTAGCGCTCAAAGAGCAACTCTCGGCAATATCCTCAAATAGGTCTTACATACGGAATAAAGCACTCAGCAGCTATCATGTTTACAATGCAAATCAACTGCAAAACAATTGCTGCCTTAAACTTTATTCTGTATGTAAGACCTATTTGAGGATATTGCCCAACTCTCTGTTCAATGAAGTATTACATAGACAACTACAGTGTGGAGAGATGCTCTATTAACTTTTGAGCACAAAAGGGCGATGATTTTGGCAGATTAATAAGAAAGAAACTGCCCCATATTCTCAGACAAGTTGCTGAGCACTGAAAGAAGTGATTGATACACATTTAGTATCATTGGAAAGATGAACACATAAGATTTCCATTAATGTCCACAACACTATGAAAGAAATATTCAAAATATTAGTGATTGAAAAATAATTTCCGCACATTTTGTGAGGGGTTTATCATGATATTTTTTGAACATGCTACCAATGGTTTTCAAAAGACACAGCATTATCGATCCTTCTTAACAATATCGCTGACCACGGCAGAACCAAGTTTCACAGACATACTCACTATACAATTAAACATGATACAACATAATACAATATACATTTTATAAACGGCTCTACAAAGTCAGGGGTAAGTTTTCTGTTTCACTTGTGTGCACGGCACAAGTCATTTTTTCGGATGTTTTCGACTTTCGAAAATGACGTCATGCTATTAATTAAATCGAGATCTCGCGCGCTATTGCGCAATCGACACTCATCAGTAAAGGCGCAATTCAAAACGTGCATTAAGCCTTCGATCGCCAAAATTGCAGTCTCTGATAGCGAGGTTCTTTTTTTTTATGAATGAAAAGTCACGAGCGGCATGGTTTTATTTATTAAAATTGTCCCTTACCGTATACATATTATCATTATCCATAACTCAATATTCAAATTTCCCTCAATTGTCATCTTAAATCAAACAGTAAGAATCACACTATGAAAGTAACTTAAACAAATGAATTCTGAACTTCTGAAAGGGGTTAATAATGAGGGTGTGCGTGATGTTTTTAGAACATGCTAAGCAAATAAGACATAGCATTGTCCATTCTCCTTACCAATATCGTTGACCACGCCAGAGCCAAGTTTGATAGACATACTCACTAAACGACACGATACAACATAATACAATATACTTATATAAACGGCTCTAACAAAGTCAAGGGGAAAGTTTTCTGTGTCCCTTGAGTGAAATACTACCATATGCCCCCGTATCAGGTAATACGAAACGAGTTATTTTTCTATGAAAACTGGGTCCATTTTTATGAGCAGCTCATTACACAGATATAGGCACGTACATTGACTGAATGATCCCATGTCTAATTTTCGTTTTATTTGATAGCAATGTTTTTAGAACAGGCTGTGTTACGGGGGGACGCAAGGAAGTATTTTTTGAAATTTGGGAGTACTGTAATTATTGAACTATGACCCAAATGTATATAAAAGTATATCAGAGAATCCAAATTTGGCATCAATTTTGACCAAAAATGTTGATGTTTTGAGAAAATCACAACAAATCCCTTTTTTGACCCAAAATCTTTGAACAAAGCTAACAAAAATAATTTTGAGTAAAATCTGTCCAAATCGCTTGATTATGATGTAAAGACACTAAAGTAGGGACAAATTCCTCATTTTAAAACCTGATATTTGTTTTGATTTTGACTAAAACGTGCCAAATCACTTTTTTGCACTTTTTGGTCAAAAAAAACTTTTATATGCATTTGATTAATAGTTCAATAATTACAGCACTCATAAAATTCATAAAATCAAATCAAAAACTTCCTTCAGTCCCCCCTTAAGGTTGTTATCAGACCTATTGTACAGTGAAACGGATGTAACATGTTCAATTTCTTTGAAATAATTAAAAATACCAGCAAATATAATTTAATGTTGAGTCACATTTCAAATGCCTTTTTACACTATAAGCGGCTAATCAATGTTTTGGCAGTATAAAGGGTTCAACAAAAGAAAGTATACCACTTTGTCTATGTCATTTTGAGTAACATTCAATTTCTTTTGACCAAACAGGCTAGATAGGCATTTAGATGAATATTTTTGGCATAATTTGATACCAAATTTGCCCCATAACAACAAAGATAAACCATGATTTAGCACCATTTAAAGAAAAACTTTCCTATTTTCAAAAGTTTCTTTTCCAATACACAGCACGAGAAGAAAGGACCAATTGGGGTCTCTCTGTGTATCTGAATATAGCTAGAATTGACGGGCTATCGATCGCACAGTGCAAATGAGTTGGGTCGTACGACATTGTGTGTGTTAACAATTGGTCCTATAGATCATTACTATTGACAGAGATGCAAGTGGGTGATAGATCAATTTCCTGAACTGTTTACGCGAGCTTGGCCAGATGGGCCGAGCATTTGCATGCGGTGTCAAACTTTTATAGGGGCTTGTCTGGAAAATAGGCTTTAGGTATCACCCCCCTAAGAAAACCATGTTTGTCTCTTTTTATGCTGAAATATCATCATCCGATTCCGGAAATGAAAAAAAAAATGATCCTTCTTCCAAAAATCTGGAATTCTTTTTTTTATGGCCAAATTTCCGGAGGTCTTGCATCGGTATTAAGTTGAACTCAGCCATTCAAAACATGCAAAATGATTGATCCGTCATCATTTTTTTCACAATTTGATTGTGCTCTTACCGAAAGGAAGCTCTCCACCTACGAGGGATCGCGTCTGCATGGCGCGTGATCTGGAGACAGGTAGCGTCTGGCTTCTCTCCTCGCTGCTTTTGGTTGGTTTTTCACGCAATCTGTAGGGGGAAGAAATATTTAAGTGAATGTTTCAGACCATGTTATTATTACAATACACACACAGTAGATACACAGTAGATAATAATAGTAGATTATAATACTGTAATGCATGAAAATTGTGTGTGCATTTTAATTTTGCGAATTTTGCGAGGGCATCCAATTCTCAAAATATTCATGCACGCGAAAATGTGTTCCACGACTGCCAGCAAATAAAAGAACTTTGCGATCGCAAAATTATCATGCAGGGAAAAAATGACCACTATTGGCGATTCGCAAAAATTTAATGCCGCAAAATGTTCTTGCTTTACAGCACATACCACCATTTCTTATAGCATCTTAAATAAAGGTGATGAAGAAAACACACCCGCCACAAGCAAACGGACCTCTCAGGCAGGGTCGGCCAGGCATATTTATGTTTCTTCAAAATGTTTGCGAACATTTTTGGGAATTTCAACAATTTTTAGAAATGTCAACAAAAATCAAGACATTTCAATCAAATTTGAATAAAATAGGTCGTCTGGCCTGTAGAATAGGGTGGGTTTTTTTCGTCACCTTATAAAAAAATGCCAACAATTTTTCAACAAAAATGGAGAATGGCCTCTGGGGTGTCTCAAAATTATTTATACCGGGAAAATGCATATACTTGGCTACAAATATTATCACCATTGGTCAGATTAGTACCGTCAGATTGCTTGTGAGTCTAACATATACATATTAAAGGTAGATGACCCGATCACATTCCGATTTTCAACTTGAAGTTTTCTATTCTACATGAAAGGTCATCCTTAAAAAAGTTGTGTTCCAAAGTTTGAGTTGCATAGCTCTAATGGTTCTTATTTTAGACGCACAAGATGCTGTGAACTGTACCCATTGAGTAGTACACAAACTATATTGGTGGTTATACCACCATTCGCGGTAATTCGACGTTATTTCATCGATTTCTCCGTAATTATACCGATTTAGGCCGTCAAATTTCAGTATGATGATGAGAAAAATACGAGCTTTCATATGATATGAAAATCTCCGTATGTTTGAAATAATTCTGTGTTACGAAAATGTGATCGGGTCATCTACCTTTAAGCTTTCCTTTTTAGATTTCTAAGGATCGAAAGATTTTAGATATTATTATTTAGTATTATAGTTTGCTTTTAAATTTAAAAAAAAAGCCTTTTTTGGTCAATACATGGAATTTGTATGGCCATTTGAAGGAGAAAAACAAATTTAAAATAATAATATAATGCCAAAACACGTATATGGGTTAAAATGAGTGTAAGATTGATTTCTTTTAAATACAGCAGCAAAATAAATTAAAAACCAATTGTTTAACCAATTGTTTGATATAATCAACTTACAAATCATGCCTATTATAAAAAAAATAAAAATAAAATCCTGCTGTTCTTAAATGTTAATCACTGATCAAGCCAGGTCCCAAACTGAATTTAATCACACGATAAAAGCACACATTCTATTCATAAAGTAACGCAATTTGCATGCTCATTTGCTTGGATTTAACACATAGCAAAAACCGTTCACTCTACTAATAAGTGTTATTAAGCTGCATCCATTGTAAAATCATGCTATTGTGGTTTTAAAAAACCACAAAGGGCAGGCACTGAACATACACACCTCCATAGTTTATTCAGTTACGAATTAACGACATATTATGAGGCTTGTATTTATCCGCGGGGCATACAGAATCCCATGCATCTATGGGTGATACTCGAGTGACCCATTGAATCAATCAATTCAAGAACTCCCTCAAAACTCATTTGTTCCATTTGTGTGAATTGTTATTTTATGTATACGAGGGTCATTCAATAAGTTCTACCTCCTCCCTCATAACATCGCTAATATTAATGTCAACCTCATGACATTTGTCATGATTATAGCTCCGAATCATTTGTACTAAATGATAATTGGTATCTCTTTTACTTTTTTTATGATGCGGTCAAAGCCAGAGAGAGATTTTGGACAACGGACACAGAAAATTACCTTAAAAATATACACATGTTTTCCCGGTGTTTTTTCGTATTATATGGTTAGATATAAGAGCATGATTTAAATACTGAAAATGGAAATGAATGAATGATATCTAAATATATTACAGTATTATTATGTATAGATAAGTTTGTAAACAATATTAACTCTTGTAGGCTTGCAAATAGTGTACTATCAACTCAAATGTATTGCTATGCCTTTGGCATACCAGAATACTGCTAATCAGTCAAATTTTCATTGTCACAACTTAAGCCACAATGATGCCTCGAATGTTAAATCTTTACCATAATAGTCACTTCATCAATTTTACTTATGTGCAACCTTTAGAATAGTCAATCAGGTAGTCAATAATAGAAAATTATCGCGTTGACAGACTTTAAATCCCTCATTTTAGTTCGGTATATTGAAGATCGCTTAGTTATCATTAAAGTCAAATATGACTTTTACAGGGTTCTCTAGGGGAGGGGTAAACTGAATGGTTGTCCTTGACCTGGATCTGGCTATCAGAGGACATATTTTTTCCAAAACAATCAGTCAATTTTATTGTTTAAAGTCTGTTAAAGAGATATCTGACATTTAGAACGGTTATAATTGACCGATAGGTACGTTTTGCCTCTTACAATAGGCCAATTGAAAAAGCACTTCGGCAATATTTTGCTGTTTTTCATCCGTTTTCGTCACACTAAATCGAGGTTTGGTTCTCACTGCATGTCCGGAAAAGTACAACCAGTACTCAGATCAATTTACATTGGATTTGTAGCTGAGGTTCCAAGCTACAATCGTGTGAGATTTGATAAGACTGGCTTATATAATAGTAAAGTTATGAGGTAGGAGGTAGAACTTATTGAATGACCCTCGTATTTGCTTCATGTTGTAGTTTATTATGCTCTGTTTCAGCGCATTGGGATGTTGTTCAAATAATTTTGCGCTTTATAAGAACTGTTTATTATTATTATTATTATTATTATTATTATTGCGCTTATACCCGCTAATAATGTGCGCATGTTATGCGATCTTTTCCAAGTGATGCCCTCTATCCTTGATTTTTTATTCTGGAAGCAGATTTTCTTGCAGATTTGCATATTTTGATCATAAATCATAAATATCTTTACAGAGCGATAGCGATTCCTAATTACGTCAAAATCATGGTTTGAAGAGTTTGAAAAGACCCCGACAACTAATTTTCTTAGTGTTTTTGGTTCGTAGAATTCCATGGTTTGACACCCTGTTAACACCGTTTAAAAATGTTTCTGGCTACGATCGCAACTGAACACAAGTGAACACAATAGAATGGAATGCTTTATAATAAAAAAATTGTTGACAATTCCTTTAATAATTGGAATCAGATTATCATTGTGATTTAGTAAAGTTATGTGATTTTCTACGGAAAATACAGCCAAGATCGATTTATGAGTCCGGGAATGTCTTTTCTGATAGTCAAACTTCATTATGAGAGAGAGAAAAAAATGTTTAAAAGTTTGACAAAGATTACATAATATTCATTTAAACCAATTTTATGCACGGCAGCACAGATCCTTTTGCACTCAGATAAATACAAACTTCATAATACTCGCCAAATTGAAACGGAGTAAACAGTGCCCGAAACACCTCGAAAAACTACTCATTGAAAACTAAATCAACCTTCTATTTCTAGAAACCTAAATGCACAAAACTATACATGCACAATAAAATGAATAAAGGAACTTTTGGAACTACTATTATAAGATACACCCCAAATCTTTGTAGAACTATAAGAGCATAGAGTATGTAAGCTTGTGACAACGAAATGATCACCACCTTGTACACCTATTTTTTTCTCCAATTTACTTTGAGAGATTGGTTGTGAAAATCATTTAGGAATAATGTAAGGTAATGTCTTAATCTAAAACACACCACAAAGATGAGAATGTAAACAATTGGAGAACTGGGAAGATATAACAAATGAGTGAAATAACCTAAAATACCAAAAGAGGCAAATGAGAAATATAAGAAAACTATGAAGATTTGGGCATAAACGAAAAGATTCTACTTCTCAGGTAAATTTCAATGCCTGAAAACCTTGATATCATGCCGGAGTTTCTACTTTTCAGATAAATCTTAATACCTGAAAACCATAATATCATGCCAGAGTTTCCACTTTCAGGAGAATTCTACTGCCTGAAAACAATGATATCATGCAGGAGTTTCTACTTTTCAGGTAAATCTTAATGCCTAAAAACAAAGATAGCATGCTGGAGTGTCTACTTTTCAGGTAATTTTTAATGCCTGAAAACCATGATATCATGCAGGAGTTTCTACTTTTCAGGAAAATTCTCATGCCGGAAAACCTTGATATCATGCAGCATACGCTGTTGGTTTCAGGCATGTGTGATGCATCTTACTAAAACATCACCTATCTGCAAAAAGAATATACAAATTGTTTTTACAATACCATATTGCTATGTTTTCTAAATGCCACATTGACTATCAAAAAATTAAAACAATTGCTGATTTTGTATTTGAGCAGCAAAAATGATTTCAAGGGGAAAAAAATGTTTCTCAACCCAGAATTTCTTTGAATATTTTATTCTCTATTTTCATTATTCATTTGTATAATTTTGAAATAAGAAGTTGAGAAGTTTTTTGAAAATCATCAAATATTGCCAAAGCTATCAATTGAAACCGGCCTGAACCACTCAACCAGGGGGAATGGACCTCCAAAGTTCAATACAACCCTCTACCCAGCCTACACCCCCACCCCCTCTAAAAATAAAATAAAATTAGGGTTGTACAATTTATTTCCGTAGGGCAGAATCATGCAAATATGGCATGTAAATTACATTTTGTAGACATGCATGCAGCCAATTGGCAATCAAGAAAAACACAAAGTGAAGAAGGCGGTCACACAATGGTCATTATGGGCCTAACACTCTCATCTTAGTTGCAAAGTTCCATTGATAGGTATACTATAAAGTACATCAACTTAAAAGTATGCTAAAAGCTTCACTGCAAAATTGTTATACCTTAATATTTAGATATTGTAAAATAAAACAACTAAATTAAAATAGTGCTATAGAATGCTTGTTCTGCCCTGAGACTAAAATACTAAAAGGTATTTTAGTCTCAGGTTCTGCCTATATGTGATGTTATCAAGCAAATCGAGTCGGAAGTCAAAATACTGATTTTGAGATATTAACCAATGTTCTCTATTATTTTGAAGAAACTTCAACTGCACACATCTTTAGAATTAAGTGTCCGTATGGAATTGGGGAAGCGTGTTGGCACAGCGGATTGTTCTCTCGCCTTGCACCAATGAAACCCGGGTCAATTCTGTGCACGACCGCGGGCTTTATGTGCATTTGGTTTATCACGATCCATGCACGCTTTCGCAGGTTTTCTCCGGGTACTCCGGTTTCCTCCTGCTTTCAAAATCAGTGATCAGTTGTTTCGGTTATCAAAAACTTCCTTGACCCAATGGTATTTGGGGAGCTGCATTGAAAATGGTGGATGTTACAATCTAAGTGCGGATAGTGGTTTGCGCCTGAATTGGCTGCACCCTAGATGATGCGATAAGATTCTGATGATTCACCAGCAGGGAAATCACAGCGCTTTGAACCCTTTGGAAAAGGCGCTATATAAATACTGATTATTATTATTATTAATATTGTTATTATTATTATTGGATTTTCCCTGCAAAATGGAGCTTTCCAACTAACCATCACAACACAAGTGCAAAACTAGAAATAATATATTTTCGCCTTCAAGACTCACTTTGCTTGATCGCAACCAAAAGGAATGAATACTCGTAAACGTGGAATTTTTCGCGCTACATTAATTTTCACTCTCCAAGCAACTACAGCGAAAATAAAAACACGCAAACATACTTATTTTGTGTATAAGTCTATGGAATGAACTTTCAAATCGTGAATTTAAAGACGAGCGAAAATGGCTGAAAGTCAGCAAAGCGCGAAAAATAAATTGCGCGCAAAATTACCACATTTACAGTACATCGCATTTTGCGATAACCTCTTCATACTGAGATGATAACTCATGGAACTTTGCATGAAAGATGAGAGCACCAGTTGCTCATAACGATTGGCTTACCATGTATGTAGAGAGAGTTGTGCATACAATATATAACATGGGGGACACGGGAGATAGAAAACAAAGAAACGATAGGACATCTGATTATATGTAGCAAAACGATATACAGTTCTCAAAATTATGCTCTTTTTAAAATTAATTAAATAACTTGCTCTTTCAAGTCATACCAATAACTCGGATTTGACTCGGGCTTCCGACATGTCCATTTTGACATGACGGGTCACATATACAATGCATAGGAAGTTGCAGCTTACCGTTTCTAATTTTCAGGGTGATGCACTGCCACGACTAGATTATTTTAAGTTAAAATTATAATGCTACAATGTTGAGCATAAAATACCAGGCAAATTATTTTTTTTGAGTACTGTATATATACAAGAAAATACTCAAATTCAACAAGAAACATGAAATCGTAAGAAAATATATATATAAAATTTCCACAATTCAAGCCCTCTTACAGAATAAGTTTAACCCCCCCCCCCCCCCCCCAGACACTACCTGTTTTTTTGTACCAGAATTCCCATGATCAATTACATGATACAATCATCTTACAATTTTGCTTATAACTATTTTATGCTAATTTTTTTTTAAATTGTGAATATTCGAACAATGTCTCTCATTAGCACAATATTTAACACACCTTATTTGTATTACATAGACTCACATGCCATAATCCTTTAATTAATTAAACAACTTGAGCTGTGTTGTGGGTCTAATCATCTTACAATTTTGCTTATAAATACTTTATGCTAATCTTTTTTTAAATGGTGAATATTTTAACAATGTCTCTTCATTATTAGCACAATGTTTGACACACCTTCTTTGTATTACATGGCCTCACGTCATGGGTAATGTGGACAATGCAGAATTATCTATCTGGATCCTTTTTAGTCCCTGCCATAATCCTTATAATTAATTAAATAACTTGATCCTATGGTGTGGGTCTACTACAGAAAAGAGGTGTAATTACACACTTCAACATGACTATTGCCAATGATTGAGGTATGGTGCAAGTATGATTGATTTGTGTCCAAAGAATTACGGTAGCAATACGGTCCTTGTGATAATACTTTTGAAATAGTTTGAATGAGGTGCAGGGCAGGAAAAAATGCAAAGTTTCCCTGCAAGGGAAATTCGACGAAGTTGGATATCCCGCTGCTTTAGCAGTGGAGGGGGTGTCTGAGGGGGGCCTCAGAAGCTTAAGCTTGCTTAAGCTTTTTGAAAAATTAAGGTCCAATTGATGTCATGGTGCATCAAGTTATGTAATATAGGTATTTCTTGCATCACTCTCTCATTCTTACTTTCTGTCTGTACACCCCCGCGTGCCCCAAAGTGAACACACGAGGGAGCTTTTTGACTCACCTGGCGGCAACTATTTGTTTCTTGCCCAAGTACTGGAAGTGACGTAAACACAACCTGGATAAAAATGTGAAATTACATAAATAATTAATTATTATATTAATTGAGAGTTATAAAATACAACCCAAAAGTATCCAAGGTATTAATTGAGAGTTATAAAATACAACATGAAAGTATCCAATGTATATGCAGTATCTATAGGAACTATATTGCATTTCTTGGTCATCTAATGTTGGAGGCATTTCACCCTAACCTGGCGAATTTATATTAACTATATCAATAATTAATATTAATCCCATCAATAAAATAGAAATTGATAGAATTGATATTATTTCTTCATCTCCTTGTCGCTAGAGATGCAAGAGAAATATGGGAATTTGAACCCTTAGCCTTTAGATGCATTTCTAACGCTTCAATTCCAATTGTTTTCGTTAGCTCAGTTGGTAGAGCATCAGTCTTGATTTCAAGAGGTCCTGGATTCCAATCCTGGTTGAAGAAATGAATTTTCATTTCTAGATAAAGATTAAGTATTGTCATTGCTATACCATGCTTACTCTACAACCTAGAGTAATCTCCTTGAACACTTTCCACACGGCAGGCACCTGCAGATAACATTCCAAAAGTTCACAAAATGTTTCAAAAATGTCAACATTGTTGAATTACATTACCATATTTGGAATCACCATGAGGAAATACATTGAAATAAGTACAAACATGCCTAGTATTGGTTCAGTAATCCTTGAGATAAACTTTGAAAATAGGAAAAGGTTATATGGTAAAACTAATAGCCGTGTGGAAAGTGTTAAGGTATTGCTAGACTTACTCTAAGACTTCAAAGAATTGCACTTGTTCTTCTTCTGGTGCACGGCTCCACCAGCCCAGCAACACATCTGAAATTAGAAGAATACAAAAATAGCTAATCAAAAAGCTAAAGTAAAAAGCCAAAGTCTCGATACAGACTATTTGTATGCACAGATGTCTCTATAGACTGACCTGTGATTGGTCATTGCCAAGTAAAGTCAAACAACATAGGCTGAGCCTAGTGATTTAGCACATAGAAAATAACTGCGTTTAAAATATAATCAATCAGCGACAAGCTCTCATATTTTTTTCTTTTTCTTTTTTTTTTCTTCTGATTTCTATTCTTCTGACATAGCAAGTCTTTTCAGTCTTCTTCATTACAAAAATAAAAAAGTAAGATAGTAGTCCTATAATATCCATATCTCACGATCTGACAGTTTAAAAAAAAAATCACTTTTAAAGTATGACTTCTCTAATAATTCTAAACCCCTTACCTATCAAGGACTACATACCTTCATTCGCATTTTTGATGACTTTACATGAAGCAAACTAGTAAATCTCTGATCTCATGATCTAACAGTTTATCATACATGATAGTCGATTTGTTTCGTCCCTAAAATGCCTTCTCTGTGACAAGCCATCCACTTTGTCTACTCTCCCTGTGTGGGCTTACCCTGGTCACGCAAACAACTAGGCCTACATACATTCAGTTGATGGTTGATTTGTTCCTACTTTGTCACAGCTTCGGTGACAGGCCACACACTTTGAACCCCTCCTCTGAAATCCTAACCGTCTCGTACCAAATAGCTGCTTACCTTCATTCGCATTCTTGATGACATATAAGAAGCAAACCAGTAAATCTGTGATCTCATGATCTAACAGTTTATAGTACATGATGGTTGATTTGTTCCTACTATGTCCTGGCTTTGGTAACAGGCCACACACTTTGACACTCTCCCCTGAAATCCTAACCCTCTCATAATGGATAGCTACATACCTTCATTTGCATTTTTGATGACATATCAGAAGTAACCTAATAAATCCTTGATCTTATGATGTAACAATTTATGGTACATGATGGTTGATTTGTTCCTACTATGTCTGGGATATGGGGACAGGCCATACACTGTGTCCCCCCTCCCCTGAAATCCTACCCCCTTACCACAAGCTACATACCTTCATTTGAATTCTTGATGACATATAAGAAGCAAACCAGTAAATCTTTGATCTCATGATCTAACAGTTTATCGTACATGATGGTTGATTTGTTCCTAACATGTCCTGGCTTCGGTGATAGACCGTCTACTTTATCTCCTTCACCTGCGTGCCCGTTCATGGTGACCTTGAGGTCGTTAGTAGTACTGCTTAGTGATTGGCTGGAGCCCATCTTCTCTTTGTCATTGATTGGTTGTGGGGTGGATATCTTGGGTGCAGCTGCTGGTGTTAAATAAAGAACAAAAATAAGGTTGAGAGTCAAAGATAATAATACAAAAATGAATCTCTTCCCTCCCTGTTCAGAAAAATATTGACATTTTCATGCTATCTTAATTTTGAACGTATTCCATTCCACAAATATTCCCCACAAAATGAGAATGTTTGATTTTAACGGGATATGCAATTGAAATGTTTATCAAATTAAAAACTGTTAACAGATTTTCAAAGTCAAATAATATCGTCGCTGTTCTGACATACCAGCACATCTCTTTACTTATTTCTGTTGTGATGTGCCGGTATGTCAGAACAGCGACGATATGTATGCATGAAAATGACATCTTTTCTGTATGTCTGTAATTTTAAACAAACCAGACATTTCCATCTTTTATTTTTGTTAGTTGATTTAATTTGAGCACCAACTATTATTTTATCTAGCCATCTTTTATGAGTTGCTCTTAAGAAAGGAATACAGCGCTGATTAACGTTCATTTTGTTTATTAACACTTTCCACGCGGCAGGCGTCTGCAGACGACAGTTCCGAAATTCAACAAATGTTTCAAAAATGTCAACATTACTGATTTTCATCACCATATTTGGAATCACCATGAGAAATGCATTCAAATAAGTACAAACATGCCTAGTATTGGTTCAGTAATTCTTGAGATAGACTTAGAAAGTTGGGAAAGATTTCTGAACATTTTGTTTTGTATATAGAAAAAATAATAGCCGTGTGGAGAGTGTTAAGTCATTTAATGTATATAAAAGCAAGTTAATTGAAATTAAACGTTTTTGTTTGGTGATAATATACACCTTCTGTTTTGGTTTGTCTGCCAGAAGTAAGATTTCATCAAAATGACATTTCAAACAGTTAACTGAGTATTGTATCTAGGGATGCCTACACATAAAGTTGGCACTGTGGTGTCCATTACGGGGCAGAGAACACAATTTTGCCCACACTGTATAATGTGTACTGTTGCAGCAAAAGGGAGCAGTTGTCGGTAACATGTATTTTGAGATAGAATTGATAGAATTATATTAGTCATTGGAAAACAAAGAAAGTAAAGACAATTTAACAGTAATTTTGTTCTCATAAAGTTAGAAAGCAGTTCCCTATCTTAACCCCAATGGGGTTTATCCTAGCACCAAATCCTCTATTGAGGGATTAAAGGATTATACAGCTTTAATCTGTAGTAGGTCTGGACACTAGTCTAACTTATAAATACATGAAATATCTTACACCAAGCATTATACACCCACAATGGAGTCATTTTGAAGCACTCAAAAAGCTCCTTTTGTTGGTATAAGGTCTCAACGTTTTCTTTGATAGACAACTGCTCCCTTTTTCTTCATCTGTACACATATAGTATATGCATACAAATTAGATGTTTGGGTTGATTCATTTGAACATTCCTATAGTACAATTTGGGATGTTATTTCTGTGCAACCCACTTCTGGCAGACATATAAAGAATAACTATTGGCTCAGAACTGATTGGCATGGTAACAGCGTTAGAAATAAAAAATATATAAACTGGTTATCCAGCAGATAACCCAGTGAAGATTTTGGTAATCCGCCACTACTTGTTGTTATCCCCAATTGTTTTGGTTTCAAAATCTTGGTTATCGGTCGGAATATCAGCAAGGAAAAAATGGTTATCCGTCAGGAAATTTTGTCATTTCAGGTGCATGGATTACCGCTATTTCGAACGCTGCATGATAACACACTAGATATAACACCAATAAAAATAGGTTGTTCCTGCATGTGTAAATAAGCTTAATCAGGCTGCAAATCATCACTTAAACCACAAGAAGCTAGTTTAATTATTGGGCATAAATAACCTACATATGTTTTGAGGTCCGGAAAATTTTTATGCAAAATGCCGTATACTCATCAGCCACAAATGCATAAGAGGTGTATCTGTCCAATGAAAGATTTCACAATGCAGATGGATATTACTAGATATGTTTTGTGGTTTCTAGAACATTTTTATGCAAAATGCCATATACTCAATAGCATCAGATGCATAAGAGGTTTTTCTGCCCAATGATAGACTTCAGAGTACGGATGGGTATTGAGGTTGGATCAATCTTTATTCATTTGAGTTATGTAAATCATGCCAGATCAAGAGCTTTCACAGCATAACAACTTGGTAAAATGTTATATCTACAAAAGCATTCAAATCTTTTTAAATGTGCATGTATTTTGAACATAACTACTGCATGTTGCGCATAATGTTATTAGCAGGATTAGGCTTATCAAAACATGCAAAATGTGTGATTGTATAATCAGGTATCATATATTAGTAAATTCCATGCATTGCTTTTTTGACAATATACACACCAACACTGATTTGGCTATGAGGTTATAGAGCTTATGACCAGCCCTTGTTAATTTTGCAGCACAGGTCGCTAAACATGATGATATATAGCACGCAATATTTATGGTATAAAATAATGCAATATGACTACATTTAGCCGAAGATGGTGTTCACCAAAATCTACCGCTCCTGTGATTAGGAAATTAAAGAGATTTACAATGCTACACATAATATTTGCTTCTACACTTTTGCTACTATAATAATGTGTTGCGATAACATAAGGTTATATTAGCGGCTCCTATACCAATGGTTTATATCAGACCATACTATCTGAAAAGAATGAAGTTAAAAATAGTTAATACAATTAAAAAGGATGAAAAGTATGTTTGATTTTTCATAAGTGATATAGATTGTAAGCAAATTGCAACATAATCTGCTTTAGCTATATAATGTTATGTTTATTTCTATGTCATTTATTGAGTTGCTGCATAGTTAATGAGTTCTATGCAACCCCGTGTCACATACTGGAATATGGACATCTGATACAACACTTTGCCCCACAACCTCGCTTTAAAAAAGTAACCATATTTTCCCTGCATCCAGCTGTTCCCCAGCCTCCTCCATACAATCAGCCACCATTGCACTGCCACCTCGTCCTTGTACAGAAGGAAACACATAGCACAAACCTATATTGCCGAGAATGTCTAGCTCTAATGCAATCATTCCCGCCTGGAGCGACATTGGCCTTTTGGGCGTTGATGATCGTTTGGTTCTGGGACTTGGCATGAATCGACTGAAAGACTCCTTCCTATAAGCGCTGGGAGAGTCTGGTGACATGGCATCAGCATCTGACAGATGGAACAATTGTTACCTATCAATGCTGATTATGGTTACAAAGAACACAGACACTTCACTTGACACTAGTGATAGTGCCATGCTCAACAATTACTTTCACAATGGTGTTCCGTGATTAGATCCTAACAAAAGTCTACACATATCTATGGAAACTATATCCACTTACGAACGGTTGATATTACCATGTTTTGGACCTTGTTATTGAATAAAGTATCTAGAATTAAGTTTAAAGAAAATGACTAATTTGAAGACATTTCGGAAGAGTGTTAGAGCAAAGATGCCACTCCCTTCACAATTCTGTCTTAAGATTATTGTCAATGTTTGTTACATTTGAATCTACATAAGATACAGTCAATGTCAAGAAGGTTGCATTGCAACACATGTCTGACACTCATTTTCACTGATATTTGCAGGTAGGAATATTCTTCTACTATGCTGATGAGCTCAAAAGCCTCACGTTATAGGCCTCCCTTGCATAAAGTGTGTATAGTGGGTTGAGCCTGTATTGGGCCCAATAACTAATGTGTCTGCAATGTATATTTGTTTCATACGATGAACATATGGTTCACACAAGAAGAGAGATTATTTATGAGGTATAGAAAACCCACCACCATCCAACCATGTTATAGGAGTTGTCAGTTTGCCAGTATATAAACAAACCTGAGAAACCAGGTGGTGTGGTCACGAATGTTGGCGATTGTGGCTGTGACGCAGCGCCAGCTATCATCGCCTTACTCGCTGCTGAACCTTTGCGATATCGTTTGGGACTACCGGGAGTCGTGGGCGATCTTGCCGCTTCCAGGATCGGGGACGGCAAGGGCGGCTGTTCATCAAAGCTGAGAACTAATCATTGAAAAGGACATTAATGATATGAAACAATTGCTATCTCTCATCGCTGATGAAGGTTGCAAAGAACATAGACGCTTCACTGGACACTATTGTAAGTGCCCAGCTAACTGATTACAATTTTCAGTGTGGTGTTCAGTGAATAGGTGACACATGATTCATTCAGTAAAGGGATGATGGAAGCTGACTGTCAAAATGATAATTCAATAGCTAGTTATGCAGCTCTCAGATGAACTATTCTTTAAAAGAACAAGGACAACTGACATCATGTTTTGATTTAACCAAAAGCAAGTCCATTCTTTGTAGCTTGAACATGTTTTCAGGAATTTCCATTTTGGTTACCTGAAATCATAATCTTAGTATCAAATTGTTAGTTAAAAGCTGAGTAAAGCTTTAGGATACAGTAGAACTGTACAGCGATATTGACTGAAATCAAAATAAATGAAGCATGGAAAATCAAACAAATGACACAAAATCAATTTCTGCGAACAAAATGATAACAAAAAAGCTGTTAGTACATTAAACATGATTATCTTAATATTTAATATGTGGTTGAATATAGGAGTGCTATAATTAGTTGGTACAATAATAAATGACAAGGAAAACCAATGTTTAACTGATCACTGGTTTTCACAATAATTTGTCTACCATTATTTTACCATATGACTAACAAGACCTGTTACGACCTGTTACAGGCAGATGTGACTCAACTCAATTATTTAATACTTTGATTCATCTCAATAGGTCAAACCAAATATAAATAAAGTCACTCATTTGTTAGTCCAGTCAAATTGCACTACTTGAATTTGTAACCCAACAAGTCGGTGCCCCATCACTATTAATTACATCTTATATATTTGATGACGCAACTCTTGTTAATAGGTTAAAATCAATTTAAAAATCATATTTTTGAGACTCAAGATAAGTTGCTGCCAGACTAAACATAATCATGCCTATGTGATCCTCTATTTGTTGGTATGTGATGCGTAACCCTTAGTCTCATCTGTGGATGTGGTGTTTGTTTGTAAATATAGTCAATTACTAGTCTCATGGTTCATAGTCCCAAGTTATTTAATTTTAAACCATGACTTGATGAGTAAATTAGTACAGTTTTTGCTCTATATGATGTAAAATGAAATTGAGTCAAACTTTGCAACCAAATGGCACATCTCATGTCAGACAAAAGCTAAAGTACTGACAGAAATGTAGTTTGTTTTTTCTCTCGACTCGAGCCATATAACATATTTGAGTTACGTGTTTGTGCTCTGGGTGTTAACTTAAGTAATAAGCGTTCCAGTCATGTCATATCACTAAAATTCTTAACCCATGGGATCTACCTGTCTATCTTAAAGTGGTTCTGATTGGTCTATTACAATATGTACTCAGATGAATAGCCAATTCAAATGCAGCTTGTAAAATGTTTTACTCCCATCTTTAACAGGGACACAATTATTCCAACAATGTCTCTCATTGCTGCAATAAATGATGTATCCATCTTTTTAACCAATCGGCCGGTAGTTCTCAGGGGGTTATTAAGTCAAACATTCCCCAAATCACTGACTCATACAGGCTGTAACAAAAAAAAGTTATACAGTTTTGAAAAAAATATTAAAAATATCTCCCATAGAAATTCTGTTTCGAGTTTTAATGGTGTGCAAGGGGAATTGTCTTAGCTTTCGAATAAGCTTTGTTTCATGACAATCGATGGTCGGTAAGCAGAGATATGATCAATTGTCTAAAGTAGTCATGAAATCACCTGGGCCACTTTGGTTTAATCAATGGTAAAACCACTGGGATGAATATGCATGGAATCGAACCAGGAACATAGCAGTAGAGCGCTCTAGTTAGACAACAATGGTTCGTTAAAATTGGTTAAAAGTATTACAAAGAAGGTTAGGTCTTTACAAATATTATTTTTACAAATATTAAAAATATCTCCCGTAGAAATTCTGTTTCGAGTTTTAATGGTGTGCAAGGGGAATTGTCTTAGCTTTCGAATAAGCTTTGTTTCATGACAATCGATGGTCGGTAAGCAGAGATATGATCAATTGTCTAAAGTAGTCATGAAATCACCTGGGCCACTTTGGTTTAATCAATGGTAAAACCACTGGGATGAATATGCATGGAATCGAACCAGGAACATAGCAGTAGAGCGCTCTAGTTAGACAACAATGGTTCGTTAAAATTGGTTAAAAGTATTACAAAGAAGGTTAGGTCTTTACAAATATTATTTATTTATTTTATTAATTTATTTATTCAAATGAAATAAAACCATTTGAAAAAGAATTATATTGTTATCTTTAATGCTCCTTGCATGATACCCTAACCATTGCATTTATACAAGCAAGATTGTATGATATTATTGTGAAAGTGGCCCAACCCGATTTCTAGACGACTTAGTAGATTGGTCATACATTTTAAACGCAAGTAGTTAAAAAGACCAAATAAAATGATTCTGGTAGCCAAAACGGGACTTAACACAGAGTGTAAGAGATTTTGACATTGCATGATTTTAACATTGAACTAAAAATAAAATGGTGATTGTATAACTTTTTTTGTTAGTCTGTATTTCTCCCAAATACTCTTTACTGACGGCGAGTTAGAACTTGTTGTGCGCAAATTAATCAATTATTAGAAAACATATCAATTATTCAATAATTATTCAATAATTAGTAATTATTTACCACTCTTTATTGAATCTTTCATTAATCAAATGGACAAAAATATGTTCTACGGCCCTTATCAAACCTCAATTTGTGAATTTCTAAAATGTAATATATGAACAAAATTGTTCATAAATAATTTTTAATGAAAACACTTTACAAATATTTGTGTAAGTTTTGATAGATTTTTTAAAAATAGGATGGTCCAGTGATATATATATAATAAGATTAACAAACATGGGCATTTGAGAATGCATAAAAAGACAACTCTTTGTGTTTAAAGTATTTTCTACTCCAGTAATTACTAATCTTAAGTGCCAGCTATTAGCAATACATTAATCAATAATACTTCAATATCTAAGTGAATGCAGGAAAAGTGTACTTTAGGTCCCAGATACTGGCCATGGTATACCAGTATCGTTCAAAATACTGGAACATTAAGTTGCCAGTATCGCTCGCTCAATACTGGTACAAATTTTGTTCCAGTAGCGAGCGATACTGGAACGTTTTCGTGTTCCAGTATCGGTCGATACTGGTACACATGCTACAAGTAGTGATTCATCCCAGTGTTGAACTATACTGGTACATAATTGTGTTCCAGTATCGCCCGATTCTGGAACATTTTACATGTGCCAGTATCGCCCGATACTACAACACTTTTTATAATTTGTACCAGTATCAAATGATATTGGGTGTTCCAGTATCGAATGATACTAGTACAGTTCAGAATCTGGGACCTTAAGTACATCGTTTCCTGAATGTGTTTACATGCTTTTGTTATCATGCAGTGGTTTTATTAAATCATAATGTTTCATGCTTGTTACTTCAATGTTTGTGATTTTATTATTAATTAAATTTTCTAAAATAAATTATGAGATCATCAGAGATGCTGTTGACTCTGTTGGCAATATCTACTCTGAGACTAACGAACGAACATCATTATTATCTAAATTGATAGATGAGTTTTTTGTGCAGATGAGATACAGTGATGACGTAATCTAATTTGCTCTTGCATTCCTTACTACACCTTTGATAAACACTCTTTACCACGGGGGCATGAATAGACTCAACACTATCAATGTAAAAATATGAAGACCAGGTATTTATATGACCAAAGGAATGTGATACCATGCTCTGATGTACTATTCCACTAATGCCTAAATGTGATGCAGCACATCAAAAGGGGGGACTTTGCAGCTATCTTTTTTTTTAAGATATAGATGAAAACGGACAGAAAAAAGAAGAAAAAATGTTAACAATTTAGGACTCATTTTCAGTCATATAATCTGAATGCCTTGATCGATTTTTATAAATTTGGTGTCATTTTAAAGCTAAAATTGATATCACCTGCAATGTCCCCCTTTTGATGTGTGCTGCATCACAAATGACTGTAACATGTCCCATGTTGGGAATGATTATGTAATACCCTTCACGTTGAACCCTCTACACTCATATGTTTTACGGAATAATATGTATTATAATCTATGGAGTGGAGGGTATTCTACAATTATGCCGAATGATGTTCATATAACATATCACACTATCACAGGGCTCCTAATAAATCCATTAACCCAAACTGATTCAAGATCAAAATAAGTCTTTTGAGGATTTTTGACCAGATGATGAATCAACTGGCAACTCCAAAACTATAAAAAGTTGTCAAGGTCATTACTACCAAAAGTGTTGACAAAGGAAACAGGAGTATCCGAAACTAAATGTGAGTACTATTAACTGGATCAGTATAATGAACCACCCATACAAAGATTCCAATCAACAATCCTTATGAACCTAGTTGGTAAGATTCTTGCATAATTGTTAGATACTCAGGTTGGGGAACATCAGAGAGTCTATAATAATGGGATAAGAAATTCAAACCCCCATAGGCATATACGCGCGATGTGACTCTTAGCATAACGACCAGTGGTGCTATTCTTGGCAATTGCAATAATTGACAGCTTGTTCGCGCGTCGCAAGCTCAAGAGACGCCCGATGTGACTCCTAAGGCCAAAAAAAAAAAAAGAGTTGACTTGCCCTTTCCGACCAACCCGAATTTTCGGAAATCTAGGGTCGCTATATTTTTCTTCTTTTTTTTTTCTTCTTTTTTTTAAATACAAAATTGAAAGAAGCACATAACAATAAAGAAAGATGAAAACGTGTCTTTGAGTAGTATTTGCTTGTTTAAAAAATCAAAAATAAATAAATCAAAAAAATCAAAAAATAAATAAATCAAAAAACATTTTTTTGTGCAGTAAATTTTCAAAAATTTTCAAAAAACAAACAAAATAAATCCGACCGTCCGACCCTTACTTTGACCCTGAAAGGGCAAGTCAATTTTTTTGTTTTTTGCCTAACATAGCAACTGGGAGTAGCACTATCACGCCTGACAATGACAAGCAAGCGCGTAGTGGCACGGCCTTGACAACATCTGACTACAAGCACTTACCACATGTGGTCGAGTGGATAAGGCGCTGGATTCATGATACAAAGGTTGCGAGTTCTAGCACGGCTACGGCCAGCGTATTTGAATCCCTGGGCAAGATTCTTAGTCTCGATTGCCTCGTCGACCTAAGCGATATTTGGGGAGCTGTTAGGGTATCAAGATCTAAGTAGTGCTGATAGGCTTGTGCACTTGGTCGGTCGCTGCCTAAGTGTAGCAACCAAAGGGTTCTGATATCTAAACTGGCAGCGATAATAATTGGCCAAAAGCGCTCTGGGACTGTGCTTGCATTGTTCAAAGCGCTATATAAGGATGGTATTATTATTATTATTATTATTATAAGGGGAGGGGTGTTCAGTCTAGATGTGCACATAGCCAGAATATCATGCATGATCTAAACCAGCATATAACTTTCTTTTCTGAAAAAACACTACTTCATTTTCCTACTACTACCATACCCTTTTGGAGGGGATCTGTATACAAACAAACGTTTTTTTAGTCTTAAACAATTACAGGGTGAAATGTGTGTGGCATGCAGGAGTCAAACTTACACAACTAAAAACACATGTGGATAATGGGACAGACTATGTTGTCAGTAGGACTACTGTAAAACCACTTTATTTCGCGAGGGATTTAATTTCGCGAATTTCACGGGGGGATGCGGATTCGCGAAATTAAATACCCGCGAAAGTGACACTATTGCACTGAAAGTGAGAGTAACATTTCCAGATTCGCGGAATTAAATGCCCGCTAAAATAGCAGTTATTTTAAATTCGTGAAATAAAGTATCCGCGAAATTATAGTGTTTTACAGTATGTTATACAAATAAATGATGTAATGTTATATACCGCTGTATTATGAGTTATTTTACTAGGAGGGTTAAACCTATGTTGAGTGCTATGAGACCAAATGTTATAGAATCCACTTCACACACGCTTTTAATCAAATCTGACTTTACTCTTGCAATATAACCAATTAATTTGTACTTATTTATAAATCGGTGGGGAAAATGGAGATTTTTCCTTCTTCTTATCTTGATGAATTCAACTTTGGGACAACTAAATAATGTGTTATCAAAAAATAAATAGGAATACTTCAAGTATAGTGAAATCTTGTTAACACAAAATTCCCTGTGTTAACAGGAATTTGTATTATCAGGTTTTACTGTTGGGTCACGAAACAAACACCCTATTCTACTGACAAACAGACCTCTCACGTAGGGTCGGTCGGTTATGTGTCGTGGTGGGGGTTTTGCTGAGGCTTATTTTCAAGAATTTTGGGTGAATTTTCAAAAACAAATCAAATAATTTCACACATAAAAGTCCTCTCTTTTTTTTTTTCTTCTTTTTTTCAATTATCTTTTTTAATCCAATATTTTCAAACATTCCCCCACATTTCCCCAATTTTTTCAAAAACATTCTAAAAATTGGGTTTGTTGAGCCGTAGAACAAGGTGGTTTTTTTGGTGGCCTAATGTAAAATATACTGCTTGATACCTAAACAATGTGTTATCAGCAATTTTGTGTTATGAGACGTTGTTGCCAACAAGGTTTCACTGTGATTATTCTTTTTATAAACTATGCGTACAGGTATCCCATACGAATATTTCCAAACTGTAAAGTGAGCCGTGAATTCTACAAAAGTGATCTGATCACACGTGCAGTGGATTCTACAATGGCAACCTCCCACAATATGTCCTATTGAGATGAGACGCACAAACCTTGCCCTGACGACCACGACAGCCTGTTTGCGCTATTTTTATTCCTGGATCCGCCTCGCATTACGACCTGTTCACCTGCATGCACCCATAACAAAGTATTGTATTTAAATAGCAGCATAACAGACTTTCACCTAAAAATATATGTGGTCCAAGTATGGGACCCTGGGGTACACCCAATGTACAATCTAGTGTGCAGTCAAGGGGAAATATCTTACAAAACAGACGACACTGGACATGGGCGTATTCACGAAATATTCAGGTACAAATATGCGAACGAGGTTACGTGATCAAGTGAATAGGACGAACGCTTAACAACGGTTTTAATTCAAAAAATGATACTGACACTGCGGATGGTTAGCCACCCACAGTGGTTTTAGGATGAAATAATTTAGTTCCAACGTGTGATGAATTTTATGGGGTCATATAATCAAAATCCATTGTTACATTGTAACCAACAGAAATTCAAAATTAACGGCCGTTCGTGTCCACCGTCGTCTGACAAAACATACATTACGAGGTCAAGGTATGGCCCTCTGGGTGGCAAAAACACTGTAACATCTAATTTGCAATCAATTAAAAAATCTTAAAAACTAACATATTATGGTCTAAGAATAGTTTGTGGGGTACAATAGAACTGATTGTTGGGATACGAACATTGATTGCTGGTCCCAAAATTATGATTTATAATGATGTAGTTCAAAAAATAACCCCAAGGTATATGCAGCCAATGTACCTTATAATATAAGATATACATTAACAACAAACAAAATTGATAAATTGATGTCCAAGGTTGGTTCATCCAAGCACAGAAAATGGATACTATTATTTGTTGTAATCAAGGATAAGATAATATAGGTTTTTTGTGTTTTTTTAGAGGTGCTCAAGCAGGGAAAAGCAATATACATTACATTGGAAAGTGTGACAAGCCGCTTTATTCATGTTTGTCTTGGACATTACATTTCAGTGTGGCATGATTTCATAAGATGCAGTGTATAGACCATGTCACCTCTTGTTGATCAAAAATGTTAAGTGCCCGGTTCCATTCCATGCATGGGGGAACATGCGTTGACTGTTGTATTGGCAGCTGTTGTTATAGATGATTGATTGGTTTGGTTTAGTGTATGGTTTATAATGGACACCTCGCCCCCTTCGAATGTGCGCGCATACCGACGGACAAGCTTTTGCTTGGCAAGTAATTCGAGCACACATCGACAGGCAATATTGTGTTTGCGTGGCTGCTGTGACGTTAGGTGACATTGTCTATACATTTGCTATTAGTTTTTTCCATAAATATATTTATGCATAAATGGAAGTGGATATATCAGAGCAATATATATATATGCAATAATACAAATTTCAAATATGTTTGTGTTTCAATAGTGAGTATATAAAGTGTATAATATGGACATATCAATGGGTTAGGTTTGGTTTAGGCCTGCACTTGTTTCATTCACTTTAATCATTCTTCAATGAGAATATTAAACTGGTCCAGTGTTGTGACCAAAGTCATTCAATAAATAGGTACAAGTCAATACAGATAGAAGTGACTGGAGTCCAGGAGGTCTTTCACAATTTTCATCGCATCAAGTCCAGTTACTACAATCAACAAGTCAAGTTCTTATTATGTTCAAATAACTCCCAAGTATAAGTCATCAGAAAGCTATCCTTTTAGCTTCATTTTGAATGAAAAAGCCTCCTTAGATCTTTACAATGTTCTAAAATCAGTCGGCTTCTCAAGATTCCATCTATGATTTGTGTTCGTGTCACAGTAACAATGACTCTGATTTGGTTCAGCACCACACTGTCATGTCATGTCTACAAACAGTGTGACTAGACATTGTCTAGTCAGATAATTTGATTCCTATATTTCAGCCAAGATAAGATTAAGACAAAGGCTAAAGGATATACAAATGACCCAAGTCTTGTCAAGTATTCTGGTAAGTTTAGTCAAGTAAAGTCAAGCCTTCAGTCCATTTCACTTCCTCTGGAAAGTGATGTAACTCTATACCGGCGCAACATTTAAGCACACATATGTATCTTCCGTCTGTCTATACGAGTGTGTGATGGCAGCACCTCAAAATTATGTCAGTGAATGCCGCAGTGGAAGCTAAATAGACTATAGTTAATTATTTTGGAAAACTTTATAACAGTGACTGACTGAAGTCAATTTCTAGCTCTCTGACTTTTAAGTCTAGTCATTGATATCTGTCACAACACCGATCCATATACGCTGTGTGAAAATGAAACAAATCCAGGCCAACCACAATATGCACTGTGTATTTGTGTATGTATGATATGACAAACCTGGACTGCCTGATGTGGAGGACCATGAAAGCCTGTTGGCGCTATTTGCACTCTTTCGGGAACCGCTTCGGTGAACAACCTCTGGTGTGCTGCCTGTACGTATCAATGGCCCACAGAAATACACGATGAAATATGGATACGAAATCTAAACTATGACATCATTGAATAGGTATGATTCTTAATCGGATATACTGTAAAACAACTTAATTTCGCGAGGGATTAAATTTCGAGAGGGATGTCGATTCACGAAATTGAATGCACATGAAATTGGCCATTTTCCATTGAAAGTGACAGTAAATTGTCCAGATTCGCGAAATTAAAGCCTGCTAAAATAGCAGTAATTCTTAATTCGCAAATAAAATATCCGCAAAATTATCGTGTTTTACAGAATGTATACAGAATATTACATTGATGATGAAATCTGGACATGTAATCACATAATGGTCCCAAGGATAGATACTTGGGGAATCCCCCATTCAATGTGACTCTATCATCCATCCATTGGCCATAATGTGAATAAATGAACTTGCAGAATTGAGTTACAATGGATTCCTTGATTATAGTCAATCACAAATATGTATTATTACATAATAACATAACATACACAAATGGTCCTACAATTGAGTCTTGTGGAATCCCTTGATTTTTAAAGAGGACCATCATGTTATACATTAAAATCCTTCTTTTTCGAAACATTATGGTTAGTAACACTTTATGTAACACTTTATGGACTATCACAATATTGGATGAAACACACATGGAAAGAAACATAATTCTGAAGGTTAATTCCACTCTATGTGTGTCTAAATCCTGCACTGGATCCAATGGTTATATGTGGTTACCATTAATACACGATGAGTGCACAAAAATCACGATAAATACAAAGATGTTCTGTTAAAAAGGAGGAAAAGTTGTCATCACATTAAGTTAGTATTCTCACTTCTGAAACAAATGATACAAGTGATTAAAATTGAGAGTTTTCCCCTTCAACTCTATGCCAGACAGGGGGTTTGTAGGAAAAAGTCAACAGGGAGGACTGGCAAATAATGAACAAATGGGGTTAGCCGCCCAGGCCTCGAACCCAAGCTTCTGTGATGGGAGTCTAGGTGATCATGCATCACGCTCGGGGGGTCCCGTAACTTTTTGAAGCCTATAATTTTCTGTGATGGGCTTCTCTTAGATTATGTTGGATGTGATATGGTTAGGGTTAAGAATTTTTAATTGAATGTACAGAACCAATTCTTGTGAATAACTGGATATTGATTCATTGGATGGGGGACCTATAATGATGATCACTGAAGTCAAGAGAGGGGGTATGTGAGGGATGGGGATTGAAGCAGATAGTGAGTATATATGGGCAATTGATGATGGATTGAGTGTCAGCAGACAAATTAAAGATGACAAAATTAACACTAGAAATTACACACTTCACTATATAACTCAGTCAGTACCGAATTGGGGAACCTACTTACAGCAGGGGATTAATACAAAAGGGCGTGGGTACGCAAACATTTTGCATGACGCAACATGGCGCATCGTGAATTGTTTGCCAAAACAGTGTGTTTATACTTGGATTCCTTTTGCGCGCAGAGAAATAAAAACAGCATAATATTTCTTGCCAATTTGGAACTGATTAAACTATAAAAGTGTTTGCTATGACGAAGACATAGAATGTCCAGAGCATTGAAATTGTGAATGGTGACAACACTACATGAATAGAGAAGAGTACAGCTAGAAACTATGTGATACAATTTACTATTAAATGGAGGTTCAAAAAGCTACGTCAAACATAACATTGTTGCTACTCAAGGTACACTATAATGTCCCAGTGCCATAGAAATACAGATAGAGAAACCAGACATTGCCACCATTGATATTACATATTGTGTCATAAATTGTGTAACCTTCAGCTGTGCCAATGGGATTTTGGGTACCTTGGCTGGGTATATGTGTATCATAGCAACGAGCAGGTAAAATGGTTTCATCTATGCGCATACACAAAAACCCATCCTTTTATTCCCACTGGGAACCTTCATATCAAGCTATCAAGCTATACTTTTAGCCATGTTAATTTGAAAATGCTATTTGCTAAGAATATCTAAAATATCAGGTTTCCAGAAGGGACGTTATTCTATAGTCACCATAAGGAATCCTACTGATTAACACTTTCCACACGGCTATTGGTTTTACCAAATACATAACACTTATTTTGTGGAAACCTTCCAACCTTTCAAGGTCTATCTCAAGGATAACTGAACCAATACTATGCATGTTTGTATTAATTTTGATGCATTTCTCACGGTGATTCCAAATATGGTAATGAAATTCAATAATATTGACATTTTTAAAAAACATTGTGAAGTTGTGGTATGTCGTTTGCAGACGCCTGCTGCATGGAAAGTGTTAACAGGGCAGCCAGTCTGGGTTCTCTTAACTTTATTTCTATGTTCCATATAACTAAATCTATATATTTTATGTATGAGAACTTGTTTTGGTTTCCTTAACCCATCAATGATACATTTTATCAGCCTATTAATCTTTAGGCTATGGACTCTGTGGACACACTAACTTTTTTATCTGTCTAATACAAATTGGAGGAAAGAAAGTGGAAAATATCAACAAATTGAATTTCAATAATCAAAAGTTGGGGTGAACATTTTGTTGCAGTATAACTTTTATTTCAAAACTGCACCCCTAGAAGATCTTACCAACTTCTAGGGGTGTGGCTTAAAATATGCAAATATGAAATGCAAATTACTATGGTGAAAAGTTGAAATGATAGTACTGATGATTTCATTACCTGTAATATGATTGTTAGTACAAATGGATGAAGGCTTGAATACAATGCGAGTGTTGATTTGCTTTGCTTCCATAACCAACCTTTCATCATTAGGCAGGGAAAAGATTGTTCATATTCATGGTCCTTGAACATATGTGACTTGTTCTACCGAAACTAGACGGAATTGGGCATAGGTCCAAACAGAGAAATAGCCCAAACCTAATTGGGGGTGATTTTATGGGAATTTGAGATTCTTGTAAATAATTAATCTTCAGAGTGTAACATTATTGTGAAAGTTTCAGATTAAAAAATAAAAACAAATATAAAATAAAAATGCATTTAAGGGAAGTGTCAACCCTAAATATATGAAATTTATCAAGCACTGTAACTTTTAAACTAATAATGTAATGTACATAAAAGTATACAATTTTTCAAATTAAATGAGTCGGAGAATCTATATTTGGTATTAAATTTCCACAAAAAAAGTGATTTCTACATTTTTGCCCAAAAATCACTTTTTTGGCGCCAAAGATTTTCAGACAACCTAACAAAATCAGTTTTTGATTAAAAATTTCAATATTTCACCCTAAAGTCAATTATCTAGGAGGCACTTTTTTTTTTTTGCTTAAAAATTTTTAGTTTTGAAAATATTGACCAAAAAGTGCCAATAATGAGATTTTCATCTCAAAAATCACATTTTTGGCACTTTTTGGATGCATATCTCGAGTTTTAAAATCCATAATCGAAAAAATAAAAAATTGCCTCCTAGCGCTGAAAGTCCTCTACACAATGGTAGTAAAATCTTACCTGATAGTTTGATATCTTTTTAGTTATGCTGTCTGAAAAATCGTAAAATTCCTTCAAAATTGAACTTCTAGAAAACAGCGATTTAGTAAAAATATTGACATTTTCCACCATTTAAAGCTAAATGTTCACGGAATACAGGGGCGTGTGACCTAAAAAGCGAGTATACTATTATGAACAATCATAATAAACTATCAGATTCAATTTATATTGTCCCAATGTGAAGAAATTGGAAGAAAACTGAAATTTAAATGATCGTAAGATTGGCCTTTGTTTACATTTTTAGACATTGTTTTGCGCTCTTTTGTTTTTCGCGTCTACGTCGCGGATATTAAGCGGCGCGTCTAGTATTACGCGCGGGAAGTTTCAGCGCGCGACGCAATGATCGAACAGCTGTCGCAGCATTTGAAAAGCGCGGAACTCCGCTTGAATTCCCGCCAAATAACCATGCGCCTTTTCCTGGCTCAAACTTACCAAAACAACAATTTTAAATCACCCAAAAGAACGGGAAATAATCGCTTCCGATTAGTAACTTATGATGGTAATGATAGAATACATATAAAAGTATAAAATAATAGAGAAATATGAAATTCAATTTTTGAAACAAGTGCCGAGTTGACACTGCCCTTAATGGGGTTTTTTAATTTTAAGTACATTGTAAGTACATTGTAAGAAGTACCTTTAAATGGCGATATCTCAGTTTGGAGTTTTCATAATGACGAAGTTGAAAATGATTTAACTCCGCTTTGGGAAGTCCGATTAAAAAAAGAAAAGTACCATTGTAAAGCTGAAGATCTCTGCTTTAATAATCAATTACTAACCTAATTTTGATATCTTGCCCAATTGTGTCTAGTTTCAGTAGAACACGTCACATATGTTTGACACAAAAATAATCAAAGTTACATAAGAATGTAACTAATTATGTATGTTTTCAGGGGCAAAAAAAAACATAGGATCCTTTTCCTGCCCAACAATGATTCGCAATGTATTGTGGGATACTATCATGCAGATCATCACTTTCCATTTAGTGCAAGTTTGGATTGCTATAATAATTGAATGAACATTAACCTAACAGTATATTTATTAAGTTTTTCTGGTTGTCAACCCTCGATATGAAGAGGTATTTTGCAAAAGGGCCTACATCCACTTTGGCGCTTATTGAGAAAAAGTCCAAAAACTGTTTCTAAATATTCAAGATGAGCAATTGAAAAACTGAATGGATTATGAAAGAGGTACACTATACTCTATTTGGCCATCTCGAGACAGTGACGTAACTGAACAGACGCAGCCTTTACGCACGCGTGTGTATCTTCCGCCTTTCAACGCTCGTGTTTGTACGCCAGCGCCGCGAGTATGCGCGCGCGTTATGTGATGCAATTAGTAGAATACGCGGTTACGTCACTGTCTTGAGATGACCAAACAGAGTATACATACTAATTGAAATTGAAATAAATTTTAAATGTGCTAGTTTTAATTTTTTTTAAAATCATGTTGACATTTTTTGAAAATTTGGATGTAGGCCCTTTTGCAACAAAACTCCATCTGTTTGTACATAAAGAAAAAATACCACACACAAAAAAACATTTATTTTAATCATTTAAAATAAATAAGTTTGATATTGAAATGTATAGGTCACAATCATATGTTTCAAGGAAATAAAGTCATTTTTTTTCAAAAATACCTACATCTCATTGTAAACAGCCATTGAAGTTGTTGTTTTGTTGCAAAAGGGCCTGTATCCCGATTTAATTCTGGATACAGGCCCTTTTGCAACAAAACAACAACTTCAATGGCTGTTTTCAATGAGATGTAGGTATTTTTGAAAAAAATGACTTTGTTTCCTTGAAACATATGATTTTTCCCTATACATTTCTATATCAAACTCATTTTTTGAAAAAATGCACCATAGCCCTTTTGCAAAATACCTCTTCATATGTTCTCTGGGTTTTTGAAGAGCATAAAATTCACTGACCCATCAGAGAGAGACAATTTCGGAATGCAAAAATCTGTTCAAAAAGTATTCATTCAATCATTCATCTAAATATGCTAATAGCATTCTTGTGATGCAAAATGTTCTTATGATCCATATCCCACAATCCTTTGCAGTAAATGATACAGGAAGCAGCCTATCACACAAATGATTGTATCTCATATTTCATTTACCAACAACAGTCATTGTTCTATGTAAAGTATGTGTCCTAGGTTTTGAGACAAACACAAAAAATGTCCGCCTTTCAAGCTTCCAAAATCAGGTCTTGAGCAGGAGCTATATTTTACTATTTTGACCAAAAAAATGGCTCCTGGTCCTATACTTTATTGTGCAAAGTTTGGGAAACACCAGGAACCAAAACTTGGTAACCAGTGGGTAAAACACTCCTGGGTGCCCGCTTATTTGGAGGCTTGCCGCCTTTACATCGCTTTATGGTAACTATGGTTTAAAAGATAGTGGATCCATAACCCAGTAATTAGCAGTGGGCAAACAAGCCCTTAGAGAGCCCTTAGAGAGCCCTTAGAGAGCTTCCTTGCAGGCTCTCGAAAATTCTCAAAGCAAGATTGACATCATACAAATGCACTCAGGGGAAATAAGCTTGGAAGGACAAATATGTGCAGATCATGTCATGCATAGCAACGAGCAGTGAGTGCTCAGTAAATCGCTCTGACTAAGGGAAATTTAACTTGGATTATCAACTGCTAACTTGGATTACCAACTGCTAACTTGGATTACAAACTGCTAACTTGGATTGTCAACTAATTTAAAACAAACAACTCAAACCAATGGAGTAAAGTGTTGGTAAATGCCAATTGAGATACATCATCAATCAGCAATATTCTCAAACAGGTCTCCAATATGGAATAAGGCGACAAAAAAGAAAAGAAACTCTGTTGTGTATGGGCAAACGGACCTATCAGGTCAGGTCGGTCACTCTGGCTTTTTTTTTGGTTTTTTCTGTTTTTCCTATTTTCCCTTGAAAATGACCGGGAAAATCACCAACAATTGGTGTGTGTTTTTAAAAATCTGTAAAAAGCAACAACAAAAAAAGGGTATTCATTTGCAGGTGAACATTTTTTCCACAGATTTCTAAAAACATGGGTTGGTCGGACAATTTGGTACCAAAATCAATGTTATATCACATTCCAAACCAAAGTAATGGATTATTGAAAAATCACTTTGCTGCAAAACATCAAATACAAATTGTAAAGTTACGGCCATTTAAAGTTTTGGTTTTGTTAACAAATTAATGAAGTAAATTAAAATTAGATACCTCAAATTGTATTTTAACTCTTTATTTTCATGAATTTGAGTCTTTGAAATATGACTTTTATAAATTTGACTTATTATGACCTTGTTCCACATTAGTGCTCTTAAATCAAATTAGCTACTGCCGCACTGTGCCTCATTTACTCATGTTGGATCACATTTGTCTACCTCATTAGACACTTTATGATATATGACAGTAATACCATGTAGGAGACCTATCCAAGGATATTGCCTGTCTTAAAAGCATCTTTTCACATGTATAAATAAAAAGTATTTGTCTACATGTATATACCAACCTCCTGTGCTCATACGTCTCTGCGTCGTGATCGGACCCATATCTGGCAATGCGGTATTGGACAAGGAATGACGAACCCCTGTAAAATTATGAAGGAGGCGTATAGAGGGATAGGAGGAAACGAATGGAAGCTAGATGGTAATATATTGCTGGTTATTGAGTTTCTAATCGAGTAGTATATGGCTACACAATGAAAATCAAGTTTGTTTCCTGTAGTGTTTTTTTTTGCTTTTGGAAGAAAGAAAAAAAGAAAAAAAAATCTGTATTTTTTTGTTGTTGATTTTTTGGATTTTTTTTGGATTTTTTTTTTTTTTGGATTATTTTTGGAATTTTTTGGAATTTTTTTTGAATATTTTTGCATTTTTTGCATTTTTTTGTCGGTTTTTTTTTGGATTTTTTTTTTTTGGATTTTTTTGGATTTTTTTGGATTTTTTTGGATTTTTTTTGGATTTTTTTGCTTATTGGAGCCAATACCTTATTTAAAGTTCATTTTCACACTATACCATTTTTTCAAAAATAATTCTCAAACATCTTCAGAAACATCAAATGGTGCTCAAGTTACTTTAAACAGATAATTGTCTTCACTATTCACTAAATGCAAAATCCAGTTAGTCAGGTCAGCGATTACCTTTTTATATTTTGATTTCACAGCTAATCTCAAACCTATATTTAAAATTGGAATCACACAAACTAAAATGCTTATCTTCTTTTGATTTTAGGATTTCTATAAGAAACAAACCTGTGTTCTAGCTTGATGTGACAATAGGCAATTTTAAAAATGTTGAAAACATGTCTACAATTCCAGAATTACAATTATAGGACCAACAGCTTTTACATATGCTTCCTCTTCAAATTAAGTCATTGATTGTGAGTCATGCATAGGTAATAATTTAGTTGGACAAAACAACCTGAAAACATACTGATTCATTTTTTTTGGTATTTGATTGAATCACCCTGTAATTATCATACAAAGATGGTATATATGAACAATAATTTTTTAGGAAGTTATTGAAATAAATTAATCGCCTCTTAATTTTAGCTATTGTATTTGGAAACTGATGAAGAATAAATGTTTTAATTTTGTCAGGTATCAGTTAAAGGTACGTGTTCAAATTGCTGGCCCAATTTTCAACTTGATGTTTTCTATTCTACATGAAGGGTCATCGTAATAAAATAGTCATATTCCAAAGGTTGAGTTGCATAACTCCAATGGATCTTATTTTAGAAGCACAAGGTGACATGAAATTTGCCCATTGAGTAACTATACATAAACTGGCCGGGTGGGTAACCACCTTTGGCAGTAATTAACTGCATTTTGGCCTATAACGTCTAAATGGAACATATCTTGCACCTAAGATTTTACAAAAATGAGCAAAATATGGGTTTTCTTTTGATATCAAAATATTTTGATGTGAAAAAACTCAAAAAACTAAAGTGATCAGAACATACATTTTAAAGTCATAATTACATTATTACTGAATCAATGTTCACATTCAATTGCTTGCATTGAAGAGAAGAAAGTCATAAATACCTTCATTATTCTGTAAAAGATGTAATTCTAGAATTACAGGCATGTTTACTACTTTGTATGTTATATTTTTGCTGTATGGTCATGGTAGCAAAATGGGGTAATATGATAACCTAGTTTCTATGATGAATTGTCACAGCTGCGTGAGTGTTTACGATTATAAAAATGTCTTTTTGTGAATTGTGATATGATGTTTATATAATGATTATACATATTAAATAAAATGTTTTAAAGTATATATTCGAAAATGATGAACAGACAACACTTGTTACATACTTGTACAGCAAAAGCAATTATTGCATACAAAGTGATTATGCACCAGGTATAGAGTAAGGTGCTTGTCTAAAAGGTTACCTGCATGTGACTGATATACGTTTTACCCGAACACAAATGAAATGTACAGCACTTTTCTTGTGAATGATAGCGAAATGTTTTTTTTGCTGAAATGGTTTGCGACGAATAAATACAACATTCAATGCATATATTGAAAAAAATGAATATACATTAGAATACACACCCCCATACACAAAACAGTGCTTTCCTTACAAGGAAAAGATTGCTTCGATTTGTACTAAAACTATGCTCAGATTCGAGAAGTAATGCTATGTTGTTAAAATAAGACAAAGAAGAGAGAGAGAGATATGAGAGAAAGCAAGTGACAATTACTATGATGAAAGTGTGCAAGTCTAACTGATCAACATCAGAGTGTTACAGGCGCTTCAGGAGAGATTTGAAAGAGAAAGGCAGTGTTATGAGCTATATATGGAATGCTGATAATATACTGTAAGACTAAAAAAACATGATGGCTGTAAGACTAAAAACATGATGGCTATGGGTATCACCCCAACATGGTATATATAGAAACACAAAGGCAGACATTACATGGGGAACAAAACATAGATTACATGGGTAACACATGCACTTTCTTTACCCCACATGCTATAGACCATTTCAAATTGAGATCTGAAATCTTCGGAAAAACATGGACTAGGTGTGTAGTGCGTTCTTCGCAACGATTGATCGCATTCGTAGGATTTGGTTGTCCGTACGCTCATGAGAAGCGATACTAGTAAGTTTTTATCAACATATGACGTCGATACCGGCGACTTCAAAATTTATCGAGCAGACGGTAAATGTCAAAGTATTACCACGAATCTCTTTTATCTCACCGTTTTTGTTACTGAAACACCGCCAGATACAACTTTGTGAGACAATATTTCACCAACACCAGTGCAATCTATACATGGGTAATTACAGACACTGGGTTGTAAACACGTTTGTTTTTCTGTGGATGACTTGAGATATCCACTGATGCCAAAACACACTCTGCTAATAAATCGGAAACCGATCGAGTATTTTTGAGAAACTTTGATTTGAAATGGTCTATAGAAGTTGAGAAAAAGTACACACAAAATACATAACATCGATGATGATGTTCATACATTGCAAACGTCACATGGGTATAATGCAGTTCACATGGTATATGGAATTTGAATTACGGTAACATCAGGGAGAGTATATAACGGAAGAGGAAATTTGAATCGCAAAACTGAAGCCTCCTATATATATGGGCATATGGGCTTGAGTACGCGCGATGTAACTCTTTAAATGAGGGCGCTATCTTGACAATGCTATTATTGACAGCACGAAAATCCTTATAAGGGACACTGAGACGTGCAATGTAACTCTTAAAATAGGGGCGCTAGCACACTAGAGGCAGCTAGAGGCTTCAATCTCGGCAATGAGAAGTATGTGTACAGTGGCACTGGCTGGTAACACAGAGACACAATGACATTGATAACATACAACAATCGCACAGGTAACATGTGCACTTCTCATTGGCAGCATTCACAGTGCTACTAAGTTGCTGCTGAGTATGAAATGACAAGAAATAGAAAGAATGCAGATCGAGTTTACAAGTAGTGATGACGATTAATATCTATAAAAAAGGATTTGATGCTATAGGTTTCCCATTCAGGGTATGGGATAATAATGTTAAATGTGCTATACCTGGTCACAGTGCAGAGGAGATAGTACACAGGGCCACCAAATTCTATAATTTTTGACTGAACGTTTCCTTTGTTGAAATATAACAGTTTTTGTTTCTAATAATGGTATACACCACGGTGGAAATGCAAAACTGTGTGGATTAAATACAAGAATATTGAGCTGTTTTACTTCAATTCTTCCAAAGTTTGGCTTACCCAAACAGCAGTAATTCAAGAAGACAGGATGACTATCATGCACAAAGTTTCATAATTATCCATAGCCCAGGGCCTACTAATCATACTTCTCAGAGTAACAGGTTGATGGTCAGTATTTCCAAGGGAAATGGTATATTTGAACCCTGGCATATAACCAAGTCTTAAATGTAAATAAAAATGTGTATGAATTGATTGTCATGAAACATACTATTATATTGTATCATGTAAAGGTCGAATAGCTGGGATTTTATGTACAATTTATCAGGTTCAGCAAGCAATAGAATAGGAAAATGAAATCTACTTTTTGAATTGAATTCAATGTTTTTATGATAATGATCATGCCGCAGGAAGAGAAGGGAATATAAGCGGCTTAGTTGCGAAGGGGAGGGGGGAATTAAAAATGAATGCCACATGATAAATTGTATCAGGGTGGCAGGTGATTTTGTTGAATTATGTGGGGTGTTTTTTCTGGGGGGGGGGGGGGGGGGTGGGGGTTGTATTTCAATTTCTTTTTACTATATTCAACAATTTAGGTGATTAGTATATCCTATTACACATAGTATCAAAACCAATAAAATCATGGTGAAAAGAAGGCGTATTTCTGGAGCTCTTCACTCGCAATTGATACAGTTGAAAGAAGATGAATTACTCCAGCTAACAGGTAATGGACAGCATAAGCTTCCACAGATATTTGCATTTTTCTAGCTCTGATACTGTTGGTTTTATAAAAGCAATTAGTACTGGTTATACTCATACATATACATGTTTGTTAGATCACAGAGTTGTAAGTTATCTACACTCCACTGTTAAAACATTGTTAAAATACTCCAGATCTGTTATTGATATCATTATAAGATCAATTAGAAAAGAAGAAAGTGTCATTAATTTTTTTCCAAAAAAAAGAGTACATTGCTTGAAGTGAATAAACTAGAAACTTATTATTAATTTGATAGAAAGATATGAACATCAATTGGATGGTTGGTTAGAGATTGAGAGGCCGTGAGGGGAGTGAGGGGAAGTGAAGAGAGATCCACAACATGGTGCACTATGAGGGAAAGTTGGAAGGGGTGGGGGAAGTAAATAGAGTTGTAAGGCAGCGAAAAATCCTGTTCTACGGGCAAACGGACCTCTCAGGTAGGACTGGTCAGTCGGGTAGGGGTGGGGTTTTTTTTGGGGGGGGGTCTCTTTGTTGTTCAGGAATTGTTGGTGAATTTTCAAATTTATGAACCAAAAAAATAATAAAAATAAAAAATAACAATTTTTTTGAAAATATGTTACAATTTTTGTTTTTTTTAAACAAACATTTTAAACACACAAAATTCTATAAAAATAAAAAATCCAACAAAAAAATGGGTCAGTCCTGACCGTAGAACAGGGTGGTGATGCCTTACAGCATGTATAAAGAGCAGTTCAAAAGGCTGATGTAAGAAGCAATGTCAGGATAGAGGAGGTTGGGAGAAAGTTGCTAAAAATGGGAATATTTTGAAGAGAATAGATTTGGAGAAAGGGGGAAAAAGATGGGGCTTTTTGTAGAGGGAATGAACATTGAAGGGTCCAAGGAAGAACAGGTCAAATTTGTTAGGGGGCAGTCGGTGCGGAGAAAAGGGCAGATGAGACCATCACTCCAGAGCAAGCCAAGATGGGTTAAGATTGAATACCGTATGTGTTTATGTACCTATGTGCGAAGCAGTTGGCCCAACAGGCGAGGTCCCGGCACTGAACGTGTAAGCTGTAATGCAAAAGCAATGGCACCAAGCAGAAAGCATGGTAGATCAATAAAGAGGACCAGATTAATACATCAATAGTGTAAATGTTATGTCCAGAATGAAAATTGCGAACATGAGGAATAAGCTGCACAGAGCCACAGCACACCTGTTTGATTTTGTGAAGTACCGTAAAACAGGGTGAATAGGGACATGGGGGTGAATAGGGACAAAAATGAGAACAGTTTTTTTAATGTCACCTGGCCAGTTTGTGTACCGTTAAACAGGGTGATAGGGGCATGGGGGCCCCCTGTCCCTATTCACCCTGTTTTACGGTATGTCCAGTTATTGTCAACATATTGTCAACATATTATTATTCAGAATTGTTGTCACTGCCTCCTGGATATGCACCCATTTGTACAGCATGTACAATATTATCACAAATATTAAGTATCACATGGGCATCACATGTAAAACACACAGGTATTCAGTACCACATATTATCATACTGGTTGGTATGGGTATTGAGTACCATTGTGTGCATCACATGGGCATCACATGTGCACCACATGGACATGGATATAGTGGATGGAAACCAAATGGAAATGTTTAAATCAATCACTTCAACATGTTTGGAACATGTGTATTGGGTACCACATGGACGTCACATGAACATCACCATAGCACCACATGGGCACCAAATTGACAAGTTAAGTCTCTATCACATGGCCATTACATGGATGCATCTCCATGCATACTTTTTATGTATAGAATTCTGAAATATTCACATCAAACAGTGCTTTAAACTTAAAAAAAATTCTGAACAATAAAAGGAGTGGTATTAAAATAAAAATATGTGAAAGCATCATCGTACTTTGCTTTATCTTGGGCAGTTTTCAAGTGTAACCCTTAACAACGTACGGGTCACTACTGTGTGCAAAAAGACCTTACAATAACTCCATAAAAAGCATTCACAAACCCATGTACAAATGATAAATTGAGGCAAAGCATTCATAATAATAAGCCATACAAGTGTCAGCCAACACAATAACAAGATCAGTTCCCATGGTGCAACAGCTGCGATGACATATCATATGACTGATGATATTACCCACAATGCCCCATCACCAATAATGACTCTTACTTAACACATGGCAGACAATGTATTTAATTTGAAAAGCCAAGTAATTCATAAATAATCCTAACACATTCTCAATTGTTGTAAACAAAGATCCCTAACACAGTTTTTGTTGTTAACAAAGATACCAGATCTTCACTTAATTTTGATCATTTGCCACTTTATGCACAAAAAATCAACACTTTCAACTCATTTCAATTCAAAAATACAAACAACATTAATCACTGCCATATCATTAAGTAAAACAAATGAGAACGATTAAGTAACATATTATGTCTTTTTGAACAAGAAAGCTCAATAACCACATATCATAATACTCCACAGGTCTGACTTATTTCAAAGGTCAAGATGACTTTTTTGTCATGATGACCTTTGACATATTTCAGTGACCTTTGACACCTACCTCTTCCTGCTATGATATCCAGCACGGTTGAATCCCTCTGCAGAGAGCGGGTTTTCTGCGCGTATGACACGCTGTTTCTGTCCGATGAGTCCGATATGGAAGAGTGCCTCTCCAGAGACAGAGAACCAGCGCCCTCAAAGCTGGTGTCCACACTGGCGACGCTGCCCGCGGGAGTATTGGCTGGGGTTTCTTTGACGAGACGGGGAGCGTTCTCCAGGATGATTGACAGAAGGGGTAAGTACAAGATTGCTATTCTAGATTGGTGTTGCTATGGAAACAAAGCAATAATACATTGAATTTCTATAAACACCAACAAAATGACAATTCTTCGTAATCTGACAATTACTATGTATACATCCACTTATGAATACAGTTGCTCTTCTTCTTCATTCAGGAGTGCATCAACCGATACTGGCAATTTTTATGTTCCAGTATTGAACGATACTGGTATACCAGTATCTGGGACCTAAAGGACACTTTTTCCCAAAACTGTTTTGAACTTTTTATTAGCTATATACAGGGCGAGTCAAAAAGAAGTTGTACGGAAATGAATATTTGTTTAAAAATAGACCAAACAAATTTGACAAACCAATGAGGCACGTATTCAAAGAGCAATATTTCTGCTCATATGACAAAAGGAATCATTGAAATCGATCAATTATATATATCAGGAGATATGCCTGTTTTAATAAAAGAACCTCTTTTTTTAGCTGTCCATGGAATGCTTAATTCTCTTGAAATCTATTCACTCTAAGTGGGCAGCAAAATTTGGGTATGGAGGGGCCAGGATTGGTGATGTTTGTCCTCTAAGATGGATAAACCGTTTTAAGTGGGCCTTCAATGTTTGATCATTTTCTTATTGTAGTCACTGATTATTTACCTTATGCATACCATTCCCACCTGTGTCTGAAACTCCTGAGCTTTAATCTCATTTGAATAAGAATGACCGTGTATACATTTTGCTGCCCACTTAGAGTGGATAGATTTCAAGAGGACTAAGCGTTCCATGGACAGCTAAAAAAGGGGGTTCTTTTTATTAAAACAGGCATAGCTCCTGATATAATCGACAATTTCAATGATGCTTTTGACATATGAGCGGAATCAGTTGCTCTTTGAATACGTGCCTCATTGATTTGTCAAATTAGTTTGGTCTATTTTTAAACAAATATTCATTCCTGTACAACTTCTTTTTGACTCGCCCTGTATAGCATGTTTCTTAAGCACTTGCCGCTTGTCAAATACACTAACCTTTGATGAGTACCTATCATCCATGCTATGCTTGCACAGCAAGTTGCGTAGTACTTTGATCCCGTGTTGCCGTACTTCTGTCACGTCGTGTATCGCCATGCCAACCTCGCGTAGCAACAGACCCGTCAGGAAGTGATTCTGACAGAATTCCTCCGTCAGTTGATAGATGAAGGTCAAATCTATTTATAGAGATGTAAAAGTTCAAAGGTCAAATGTATGCATTTCTAGATGGTTCAAAGAATGTTTGAAACACACATACCATGAGGTATAACAACAAAATTGATAACAATATCGAGCTTGCTGCCCTGTGACACATAAACTAGGCATACTGAATTTGCACTTTTTGAGGGAAAGTGTACTTTCTTGCACAAAAATATGCCATGTGCGTCAAAAATAAACCCAAATGCACGTCTATGTTGCGCTTACCATGTTACCATTCGTACGTAATTGTCAAAATAATCATTTTTTCATTTAATACTAAATTCAAACTAAACAAGGTCTAGAATAAACACTTTGGTGAGTTTTGGTACATTGACAAACAAACAAAATCAATTTTAACAACAAAGTGTTTTTTTTGCAAAAAGTGTTCTTTTTGTTTGCACTTTTACAACAAGGAACTGTGGCATAAGCTGTGAAATTTAGAAGTTGCATCGTTTATATTCTTGTAACAAGGCAGCAAACCCAATCTTGCCAAATTGTTTCACATAATCTGATATACCCAAGAAAAAAATGTGCTACCAAACCTCTTTTAATTCAGCCAATACACCATACAAATACTTTTTAGTTAATGTCCCTCTCGCTAACTTTGCGAATCTACCCATAAAATAAGTGCATTACTAAATGGAGAGTGTACAAAGTGCAATTATAAAACCTCTGTGACTGGTTGACAAATTAGTTTTCTACTGGTTTGAATACAATTGTACCATGAAGTGCAAATGTCAGAGGTCATCAGTGGCTGGTACATATACCCAAGTGTACAGGGTATATTTACATGAACTTTGTGATTAGATATACGGTTGGCACGTGTACTTAGTGGTTTTGAATACAATTATACCATGTATAACAGTACATCAACTGTCAGCATTACTAGCTGTACCGTATAATGTGCATTTTTGTGGGATCACTGGCAATGAAATGTACCTTGTAGCTTTGTATAGTAATGTGTAGCATAGAGGTCAATAGTCAGGGTCATTTTTGTAAGGCATGAACCCTATTTATTTTACTTTAAATGAACTTATAGTTAATTATCGAGCTTTCTTAATTTGACACACAGGGGTTATTTTTCAAGCAAACTTAAACATTAACAAAATCAATACACATTTTTTCCGGCCAGTTTTAAAAACTTGGCATTTGCAAAGCAGTTTTCTGCTGATCAAAATGTGCATATGTTCAATCATACTCTGAAACACTATCATTTTGAAACTACATTTCTATGTCTTTCCTGATTTGTCAAAATCATCTTAGAAGTTGTCTAAATATAAATTGACAATTTTAGATACTTTCCTGCTAATACTTTAGGTAATGTGAATTTGTTGCCATATGACTCTTTCCCATCAAAAACATCTATTATTTCCAAAAGCTTATTTTTCAGGGGTTAAAACTACACAAATCTTTATTTCACAAACAAAGGATAAACAGACATTGGGGACATGTTGTTGACATAGTATTGTTAATGTGTTGACATAATGTTGTTAAAATGTGGGGGTGGGGGTAGGGTTTCATGTAGGTTGTCACTGAATGGACAAAGTTAGTCATCGTTTACATCTACAATTTTTGTGAAGTGTTAAGCTGGGGGATAGACGGTTTGCAAGAGTTATTTCTCCAAATGATTCCCATGTTACAACAACAACAACAACAACAAATACTCTATTTATTGTGGATTTTTTATTTTCAAATCCAAATTTAGTGTGAAAAATGTTCGGAAAATTACTTATATAAAACCAAATAGTCAAAGTGTGTGTTCTGAAGAGCACCAAAACTATGCTTGGACAATAAATTTTAAAATATGAAATCAAAACCAAATTATCAAAGTTTAGTTGCCCCTACTGCAGTATATTATCTACATGTGATTTGAGCTTATCTACTAACAGCAATTGACTAAGCCACAACTAATGAATTCTCATCACATTTAAATACATACATAAATCAATTATCTTAACACTTTCCATGCGACAGGCGTCTGCAGACGACATCCCAAAACTTTTTCAAAAATGTCAAAATTATTGAATTGCATTACCATATTTGGAATCACTATGAGAAATGCATTACAATAAGTACAAACATGCCTAAGAAAGGTTCACGAGTCTTTGAGATAGACCTGGAAACTTGAGAGAGGTTTCTGAAAATCTGTTTTGAATATAGTAAAACCAATAGCTGCGTGGAAAGTTTTAATGAGCCTCGACCTTTTGTTTTCCATTGGCCAAGACATACAAATTGGCAAGTTTGTGTCAAGAACATGTACAAATTTGGCACAGGCATTACCTAGTTCACCATCATGTTAACAATTTCCACACAGCTTTTGGTTTTACCATATACAAAACAGCTTTTTTTTCAGTAACTTTTCCCAATCTTCAAAGTCTATCAGAAGGCTTACTGAACCAATACTAGGCATGTTTGTACTTATTTGAATGCATTTCTAATGGTGATTCGAAGTATGGGAATAAAACTGAATTATTTTGACATTTTAGAAACATTTTGTGAAATTTTGGAATGTCGTCTGCTGCCGCCTGCCGCGTGGAAAGTGTTAAAATTTGAAGCAAAGTAAAATGGAGCTCTTTATTGTGATGTAGTCAAGCCATTAATTCTAGCCTAATCAATGCCATACTGGACACACCAATGTGGTTTGTTTCCTGTAGATGATCTTAATATGGGCACAAACGTTCACTGATTCTATTCTTTCAACGTTTGATTGGCTATTGAGTTCCTGCGTGCCGTTAAATACCCAATCAAAAACCCGAAAAGTGGGATTTAGATGGTTAACTATAATTGATTTGAGGTACTGTAATGAAAAGACACAGTAAGAGATTGATCTAGAATCCAAACATTTGATTGGTTGCTCAGATTATCAAAGCCCCTAAAATGAACCAATAAGAGGCTCTGTAACAAAAATCAGACCACCTACTGGAAACAAACCCTTCTTTTGATTGGTCCGATCTGCACAAACCTTTGTATTGGTCTTTGGATGAGCGTAATAAAGCTGTAGAGAGCAGATGGCGGCAGCGGTATAAGCAGGAGAGAAAATTGGGGGATTGGGGTAGGAGAGAGAAAGACGGAATAACATACGGTTGATATTAGTAAAGTCATTCAGGCTTTAGTTGTTGATTCTTTGCAAAAGTGTTCTATTTTAATGGCAGTATATAAGTTGATGTATGATTTCAATGGAAGTGGCAATATTCCTCCCGAGTGCTGTTTTCACAACATTACATTCATACAGTGTTAAAATTAAGTGGTATCATCCAGGCTTCCTGAAGCCAACAAATGCTGGCATCCAGGCTTCCTGAAGCCCAAAAATGCTGGCGGATAGTCTAAATTTCAGTGCAGTTTATCCGTTTGAATATTTGTACTGTAGTTACTTTGGCGGACAACCAAAAACATTGGGGAATAACCAGATTTCATAACATGGTTATCTGCTGCAAAACCTGATAATTGTTCTCAATTTGAATTTGAACACTGCAAACATATACAAAAATGTGCCCTTTTCCATTGATGGTCAATGTACAACTACATGACAAAAATGAAAGGTCAACAACTCGCTCGGAGAAGGGTTTAGAACAAGGCTTAAATTTGCTTTGCAATTGATTTTAATTCCAATAATATAGCCATTGAAAATTGAATGAAAAATATCTTCACTAGACTAGGAACAGATATATTTCTGCAATCGTGCACCAATGAAAACAGATCCTTTTACAAAAAAATCAACATCATTTGAAGAAAACACACGGGAGGGAGGACATTTAGCATTCATGATATTGTGAGTTCACACATTATTGTTTTGATATTTTTCATGCTAGCAAAAAACTTTTCACAACCAATAAACATTAACTACACACATAATAGAGAATTAAAAATACAAAACAAAACAAACAAACAAACAAACACACAAAGAAAGACACACCCCAATGAACAAACAAACAAACAAACAAACAAACAAATATTGTTATTAAAATACAAACATTGATTTGCCATAGTAACCAGTGTTGCAAAAAATACAATAATGTAGCATAATGTTATCTGTCTGGATGCTATCTATATTTTAAGATGTTTTTTTCCTAATAATTGTTAATATTTTGAAATAGTTTAAAAACTATTTGAAAATATCAAAAATTATTTTCAGAAAAACACAAAACTTAACATCATGATGGCTAGCTTTCACACACAAAATTTCATTTTCAGACATTTTCCAACATTTGTATTATACAAGCAAAAAACCAAACAGTTCAAGCGCATTTTCTTTTGCTTTGAGGCAAGCTACATTCTACATGTTGCATAATTCTATTGAGTTTATTTTGAAAGCCACAGCAAAAAAATATGAAACACAGCTGCAATTTTTTTTTTTTTTCAATAGCAAAATGCTGCATGGTCATCATCACACATGGTTTGGTTTTATTTTCTACTCACCAAATGCATTAGCATTTGCTACAAGTACACACACAGGAGAAAAGGAAGGGTTAATACGGAGGTTATATACAACACAATACATTGACAGTGATCTATACACATACAGGTTGCTAATTTATTCAGGTGGTTTGGTGTTTTTTTATCTGTTTTCTTTACATGGTCAGCCTGTTCGGACACGGATTTTGTAGCAGATAAGTTCAATTTTGAATTCAAAATAATGTGTTGATAAATCAATTTCGCAATTTTTGTACAAAGAGGTGAATATGGTTCTATTCAAGCAATCCTCCCCTAAAAGCATGGTATTTATCATTAGGATTTCCCAAATGCAACAATACATAACTCTCCTAGCATATCAACATAACTAGAAAACAATAACAATTTAAGAAGACAAGAAACACAGATAACCTGAAAAATCAATCATCTTGGGAAAAGATGTGGTTATGATTTTCATAGTAACACAAAACTTGACACGTTAAACATACAACATAACAACAATATCCACCCATAACTGTTTAACACTAATGAAAGCAAACAAAACAACATCTCCTGCTGTGGATGGTTTCAGGTTATATGTAAAGATACAGGCCGTTCAGTCTACGAACAAGGATATTGGTGTGTCAGCCAGAGATGTAGCGTTAATGGTGTCATAATATCCTCAATTCTGCAATTAACAAACTGATAGTCCTGCTCCTATATTGAAATACAGGAATAAGCATTGAAACTAATGGATCTAAAGGAGGATAAGTTGGCACCATGCCAACACATCTTCTGACAAGCTACTGATTATAATAGCCTTTTTCATAGACTGAACAGGGTATAGGTCTAATATCAAAATACATTATAAAAACAACACAAACAAATAATGTGATGAAGTCATGTTGATGTACAATGACACTGGGAGACGGCTGAAATGAAATGTTGCATTTATGAAATTGTTAAGAGCTCTTTGTATGAGATTGAGAAATGTATGAGAGATGGACGCACCTCGAGAACTTACAAGCGTCTGACGCAAGTTGCCAGAATGAATGGAATGAATGTTTGCACGTAGAGTTTACACAGGTAATGAAATGTTGAATATGATGAACAAAACGGTGGAATCACAAGTGACATTGGGTAGGAATTTGATTTGTTTTGATTTGTTATGTATCTAAATCTCTGTCAACTTTTTAAATTATTTTTATTTTTATTTTTCTGTTTTATTATAATGTTTTAACTAATCATATCAGAGTGGTAAATACTAAAGATCTGCAAGAGTATAAAATAACATGGCAAACAATGTACTCTGTACTTTCCAAATGTTACAATTCATTATTGATGGAAAATACAACCAAATTTTGGAGTATCCTTATGTGCTATTACGCCCTTTACTATGTGAATGGTACAGTGAAAAAGGTGAACAATTTACAGGGTTTTTTTAAATGTTTTGTGATAGGTTGTTTGTTTGGACTTTTGACTGGCTTAATACTGTTTACCATCTTTGAAGATCGACCACCTTATTTAAATTCCTGTAAGTTGCTTTAAACAGTTATTATCAGCTTTATCTGAAACATTACCAGTTTCTTTTTGACATTCAGACCGATCCTAACAGATATTTGACCTTTTACCATGGAACCAAAGAGAGGCACGAAGAGGAAGGCAAACGACTAAGTCTCTCGCCCCAGCCCCTTCTCAAGTTCGTCAAACAAGAGCTCAGGCGAAAGCCATGACCAATTGTTCTCCGATTCGGGAGCCTCAACATCGGGAACCGGAAAGAATTTGGGTGTAAATAATCTAGGAAGAGTTCGAGGAAGATTTTTGGTTCGTAGTTGATTCAAATATATCGGCAGTAAATTTTCCTGTGCTAAATAAGGCTTAAGATAAATCTGTGAGCCTAACTTCCAGACTCACATATTTAGGCTTTGAAATTGATTCAGTCAATCGAACAATTTCTATTCCTAATGAAAAGTTAACAAACATCATGGGCCAAGGTTCAAAGTGCCCTCAACTCCTATATCTTGACCCTTAGAGAATTGCAATCCTTAATAGGCTCACCGTCATTTGTGTGCAAAGCGGTATCACCGGGAAGAGCCTTTTTGTAGCGCATATACATTCCCCGCAAAGTTAAGAAACCTTGGCATCGTGTATCGCTTTCCAAAGGTACTATTCATGCGCAATTTCAATGGCAGGGCAATTATTCTGGAACACTTCTGGTGCGAGGACTCAGATTTACAGTTGTTTACTAATGCCAGTGGGCACAATAGGTTTTGGCGGTTACTTCCCAGGAAAATGGTTTCAAGGCTTATGGCCTTATAACCATGAGAACAACACACACTCAATCGCTTAGATGGAATTTTTACCGAGCATGGTTGCAATGATGTTGTGGTCCATGCAATCTTCTCTCAGCAATGCGCATTATAATTAGGTCTGACAATTAGTGCAGTGGTATCAATACCTCTCATGAAACTTGTCAGATATTATGTCCTACAATTTTTGAAAACTAACGTGATATTCACAGCGCGCCATATTCCCGGTCTTGAGAATAACATTGCAGACATTTTGTCACGGTTTCAGGCCAGTAGCTAGCACCAGACGTGGATGTAGTAGGAATAGCTGTCCCAGAATTTGTATGGAAGATTTAGAGGCTGAGACCCGGCGATTGCTTGATGCTTCCATGGCTAAGAGCACACAAGCTACTAAATTTGATGTTTTTTGCACAGATTTAGATTTAAATCCAGAATGGCCTGCACCATTGCGACATGTTTCTGCCTATATTGCGCATTTATCAATGTAAGGGAAATCCCCCTCTACAATAAGCACCTATATATCAGCACTCGCTCAAATTCATAGGATCAATGGCTGGGATGACCCTACAGATAATTTTGTAGTCCACAAAATTGAAAGAAGGTTGTAGGCATCAAAGATCATTGGTTTACAGCCGGCCTCCTATCTCACTTCCAATCTTAAATCGACTGTCAGAATTATCAAAAAGGGTTTTGCAAATCAAGCTTCGAGGTCAGCTTCTTTAGAGCAGCCTTTTTTGGATTTCTTAGGATGGGAGAATTCGCTGCACCCTCAAAAACCATGCTTAGCTTGCTTGCTATTAACCCAGATCTTTTCTGCATAAACCCTTACCGCTTTTTGCTAATATCCTTAAGTTTGCTTTGCTTTAAGTTTGATTTGCTCTTGCTTGTTGCCTTCTTTTCTTGCTTATATAATTTGCTATAGGTGGACTGAGGACATCCATTGGTGATAGCATCATCCGCTGAGCTGGCCAGCACCGGACGCAACCAAATGGCTTCGGGATGGTTTATTGGAATGGTTTTGGAAGCGCACGTATTGCAGGTTTACCCAGCCGTCTCGGCAGATGCCTCCATAAACGGCCTTTCCCAACCACAATAATCTTGCATTTAGGCACAAATTACATTTTTGCTGACTATATCCATATTATTTTTCAACGCATTGAGCAAAATCTAGCAGCAATACGAAACCTCTTCCCACTCACCAGGATCATCTGGTCCTTCATTCTCCCCTGATGGAAAGTCTACAAGGAAACAAGCAGAGGTGCTGGATATGTGTGTGCTCGCAACATAAATATGCATGCATATATCGTATACGCGCCCGGATGGCAAACACACATGTCATATGCCATTCGCATCTGTTCACATGTGAAAAGATGCACCCGTACCGAGGAGACAGCGTTCAACTAACAGATGAAGGTCTCTTGGCATTTGGAGATCACCTAGAATCGGCTCTCATCTTCTTTAATGCCACCCCTGATGAATTCCAGTTCCCAATTTCAAAGAAGTAGACTCTTTGGTGTTTACTTTACAACATCTCCAGACAAAAGGGGGGTTGTCAAGTCTCCTCATACTAACTTGTGTGGATACATTTTTAACATTTATGGGTTTAAATTCCAATTATTGACTCTTTACTATCATAAATATCATCAACAAGTAACGATTAAAGGCTAAATTATATACTTATAAGGCCAATTCTTAAACCAATTGCTATTGGCTAATTCACGTCCAATGGTCAATTAATATAACGATTGTGAGAACTAATTAATTACAATTTTCCACAGCTCTCCTAGGATACTTTCACTATGGCTCACATAAATTGTGGTATTATTTCCTTCGAAGATTTAACAGTACGGATGTCTCTATATAATGGGGAACTTATAATTAATAAATTAGTAAAATTCTGACATTGGTCATAATCATATTATCAAGTTGGTGCGGCATCAGATCTGCTATAGAACTTCAGGTTTTTGGTACTTTTACTAGGCCTTCAAAAATTGATTAACCGGTACTGTTTATGAAACTGAACAGTCGGTTTTTAAATCAAGTCTTTTTATGACACCTTCCAATCATGGGACTCTTGAAATATGGAATAAAATTGCATTTAAATGTACTGGTATGATATCAATATATTCAATTCATCTATATTATTAAATGTTCAACGATTGTATAATCAAATAAATGTTAGACTATTATTGAATTTTGTAGTATTTAAGGAATAAATCCTCTAAGCAATAGCCGTCCGTGACATTTACCGTGTCTCATCCAATTCCGTTATCTGAGAGTTATGTATGAATGGTAATATATTCACAGCATACACAACCCTTAGTTTCAAAATAACCTTAAGGTCATGTTTTTTATACTGGGTACAATTTGTGTTACATGTCCCTTTTTCCATAAATTAGGTTCCTTTTTCAGTTTATGCATTATATCTGAAAAAGTTTACATTTAAAGTTGGTAAAAGTATACATATTCTGAAAGCATATACTGTAACGGATGCAACTAGCATACAATCAAGTTGATTATACAGGGTGGTCCGAAATTGTACAGGGTGTAACAAGCAAAATCTTCTTAAAAAAGAAGGGTTACAATAATTACTTCCACTATGTATATGAAGTGATGAGAGAATAGTTTAGTACAGATTTAAAGTAGTTTAATAAAATACCCATCCAGACATATGCAAATTAAATTTCATTACGAATCTGAAATTCTACATACAGGGTGTCTACAAATTTGTTTATTTAGTTCCAGAAAAATGCTTCTATTACTACATACATACAAAGACTAGTATTTTAACAAAATTCAAGTAGATTTCAAATAAAAATGCATCAATTACATGTACATGAACATTGATTGATTTTAAAAGTCACCCTTTTCTAACATATAGGGTGTTTAAACAATTAATTTATAGGTATACATGATTATCCACAACTCATTAAATTGAATGAATTTATATTTGCATCTGAAACATGATTTTACATTCCAATTTGATGTGGCAAATGCTTAAAGTGGTATGAGTTTCAAATAATGTTCAATAAAAAGGGGCCCTTTACTACAGGGTGACTCAAATGTTCCCAATGGCACATGTTTATACAATTAATTGCGTTCATTCTTCTTGTACCTTCATGATGTGCAAAGCACATTCAAATGAACAAATTAGGTTAGTTTCCATAATGTTTGAACCCAGTATTCAAATTTCAAGAGTCTGATTTAAGTTTGAAATATAATTGTTTTCGTTTTAAGTTGTATTCAACATATAGGGTGATCCAATGTTGATTGGCAAACTGCTTATGCTGGTCATCCTATACTAGGTCAGGTCAGTTGCATTCCTAAGAATTTAATCATTCTCCTGAGTTTACAAGCTTGATGAAAACCAGCAGTTTTTTACTTATTTGGTAACACAGTTAAAAACAAGTAATAACACCACACTTAAACGCATTTAACAAAATGTGCTAATTAACATCCAGACAATACAGAATACATGGGGTTAATTACATATCTTCTTTTAATTTTTAATTAAATAGTTAAATTTATTTATTCAAAAGGGTACCTCAACCTTTCTATATTTTTAAAATGGACAGTTTGGTGCAGGCAAATGTTTGCATACATTTGCAAACTGCGACCAACTTACGTTTCTTAACATTTTTTTGAGCTTCTTATCTAATGCTAATTAATGATTCCTTAATTAACTAATTATATTTTTAATTCAAATATACTTCAATAATGTTATGTTTTCAATATAGAATTGTACCAAGAGTGAAACCAGTGCATTTTATGTTTGCCCAATGTATATTGCACCATACTTGTTCAACTATGCACTCCTCCTCCTCCACATACTCCTCCTCCACATACTCCTCCACCCCTGACTAATTAGGTTTAACGAACTATTGTAATTAACAGAACCATGGTAGTTTATATTTTTCTTTTTAAAATAAAGGCCAAATACTTTCTCATCAAAATAAGACCAAATTTAAGTATGTGTGATAAAGAATAGCCAAAATATATGCATGCAAAGTAATAATATGTAGTGCAAATGTAACAGATCCACCTTTTTGGGTACCCAGTATAAAAAACATGACCTTAAGGCTATCAGTGACTAATTGTTCAATTAATAATTTATCAAAATGTCAGTGTGAAACGTGTGTTAAAATTATAGTGTATGAATGATTGATTATATTCACTGCATGCACAACTATTATTATCAAAATAACCTACAGGATTTATGTGATTTTGTTTTTAATTTAGAATCTTATTGAGAGACATGTGAACTGTGCAGAGCTTGATTGATTATATTCACTGCATGCACAACCATTATGTTCAAAATAAGGATTTATGTGATTTTGTTTTTAATTTAGAACCGTATTGAGAGAAATGTGAATGTGCGGAACTTGTGTAAGAGTATAGTGTATAAAACGATTGTACTCACTGCATGCAAAACCAATGTTATAAATCATCGAAAAAATACAAAATTATTCACAATCTCTTACTCATCCTATCATGCTAACAACATATATACATGTACAGGCAATACTGTGTATTCACAGCAGTATTGAGTAAGAGGTTGAAATCAGAATTGTTGCAATGGGTGAAAAGAATGAAATGCCACTCAAACGATGAAAAAAACAATTATTAACTCGGTAATAAAGGAATGAAACTGGCTGTAACATAAATAGAGATTTACTGCTATACCCAGCTGCAAAGAAGTTCAGCACGTTTTTCTGTAACATCCTTGTAGTAAGCGTTAACACGGAAGCACGTTTCCTGTTAAAGAACAGCACAACTTTGAGCCGACAGACGTGCGCATCCTATTGTATCTATGGCATCAAGAATATGACCGCCAAAAATGCTCATTAATAAGTTCACAGGCGTATGGCCAGCGCCAAACTTCTCTGCCAGCGGCTATAGGGATATGAAATGTATCTGATCAAGTTTAATCTCAGTTACAACAATCTGCTTAAAGCAATATTATGTGATCTTTTTCAATTTTATTCTCTCTTATAATGAAATTTGACTTATTAGAAAATACTTTAAAGGACTCATGAATCTATCTTGACTGTATTTTCTATGAAAAACCATCACAGAACTTTACTAAATCATAATTCAGAAAAGTTCCCAATTTAAGGATTTTTTCAAAATTTTGTTTCGATTTTCATCATAAAGCATTCCATATTGTATTCACTTGTGTACAGTTGCGATCGTAGCCGGAAACAATGTAAACCGTGTTAATACAGTGCCCGACAGTTTATTTCAACCTATTCAAACCATGATTGTGAAGTAATTAGGAATGACATCGCTCTGTAACTTTGAAGATCTTTATGATTGATGATCAAAAATGCAAATCTGCTTTCAAAGTAAAAATCAAGGATAGAGGGCATTACTTGGAAAAGATCGCATAATATGACATTTAAACCATCAAGTAACACTGAAGCTACCAACAACAATCAGAGTTGATAGAATTAAAACAAATCTTCTGATTACCAAACACCAAGCTTAGTGACTTTTATAACAGATTAAACTAGATAAGATATTTTCATGTAATGCACCATCAAACCTCCTTATAATCATCTAACAGGTTCTGCTACCAACGACCCATATAAGGCAACAACAAAAAACCAAGTTTGTTTACCAAGACCAAGATGCGAGATGCTTTTTTTTTTGAGGGGATGACCTTCCGAATGCAACTTTGCAATGTACCATGAGTCGAGAACCGTAAATACACATACATAGACCCAGATACAAGCAACATGTTGATTTTGATGAGAAAATGTTGGCTAAAAATGCCCCCGGCACACGCTCCGCGGAAGGGTGACAGGCTATCTTTATCTCAATGGACGCGCTGAATGCCACATTTGATTGTTTGTGCAAAATTTAAATCTTTTCTACAGTATTATTTTTTCAAAAATTGAAATATATGAAAAATTGAAATGCACAAATTTACGTCGCCAAAACGAAATGCGAGCGGCCTACCGGAAACAAACTTGTTTTGGTTTTTTTCGCCTAATTATACCAGTGTATTGATTGAAAACATGTTTCATTTTTGATTCCCTTCCCATATGTAGTATGATGTGAAGAAACCCACAATCCAATGGCAATGTCGCACAGTTTAATGAACCCTACAAGTAAATGTACTGATATAAAACAAAATGGTTTCTGTGTATGATATAATGATACCCAGAAAGCAGTGGTCGAATGTGCAACTTGCAGTACATAATGGAGATCATTTAGACTGTGTCACGGTGGATGAGGCTATAAATAATGGATGATGATAACCAACTATGCCAAGAATATACAACAAAAACATACACAAACCCATGTTTTGCTTTGTTATCCTAATCAGTCAATATCACACATAACCTATTTGTGTAATGGCAATTCAATTGTGCAGTGGTTCTTGTCTTATAAATCTACTGGCAGTCAAGTCCATATAATATGATATAAATATGCAGTCGTGGAAATACCCACATGACTTTCCATCCTGGGTTGACGACCGTGTGTTTCGCAGCTCTAATTATTGTATATACTGATCATAATAGTAGTATAGCTTTATTCCGCTATAATAAGAGCGACTAAAATCATGACTTGGCCAGTTCACCCCTCGCTAGTCTAGTGGTTGATTTACATGCTTTACAATGCAAAGGTCCATGGTTCGATTCCACTAGGACCACTTTTTCAACTGATTTATTTCTTTTTGTAAAAGTTGTGTTAGAACATAGACGGTAACCATCTATGGTTAGAAAAATTCTAAGTCCACAAAGTGTGTAGTTTCTAGTCAACCCCGGGTGGGAAGTCATGTGGGTATTTCCATCGCTGCATATATATACAGATTTGAAATCAATTTAAAGGTCTTACCTGAACCCTATTCCATTCAATGTGATATATGGACTGATTAGAATAAAGCTATACACTTAGTCCTTTTTGCTTCCTTCAGCCAATGACATCAAGTCCATACTTGCCTGGTCACACTCTCAGTATGATATCGTACAAAGCACAGATGTTTACATACGATCATATCATCGGGTGTATTACATAGTGACGAAAGTTGAAACAAAATATGAAAATGAGTTGCTGAGAAAATCACATTAAAATACTCTAGAGACCCGGTACTCATCAACATACACGGTTTAGTTTATTAAATTTATTGAAAAAAGTTAAATTTATTGTTGAACGTGTATATGAAAGACCCCTCTGAAGAAATACTTTCATGACAGAGGGTTTAGCATCCGTCACTAAGTCTTTGTTCATAACGTACCTAAAAAATTGCAAATTGTTAAAATTAGGATTATTAATTAACTAAGTAATTGTGAGCTTCGAAACTTGGTAAGTTAGAAGAATTTGATATTTAGTACCTTTTCACTTCAATTTCATAAAAATAGTAACAAATCAACATCCGTCCCTATGTAATACACCAGACGATATTTTGCTTAAGATATAGTCCCCTTCAGAATCCTTAACCTATGACATATTGTGTACATGTGCATGTACTAATGCAATGCATGTGGGCACTATGGCACTCTCACCAGGTGCACACATTAGGCAAAGAAGAAAAAAATTGACTTGCCCTTTCCGACCAACCTGAATTTTCGGAAATCTAGGGTCGCTATTATTAATTTTAAAAATTGTCAAAGTAAAAAAAAGAAAATTAAAAAATTGAAAAATTGAAAGAAGCATATAACAATAAATAAAGATGAAAACATGTTTTTGAGTAGTATCTGCTTGTTTAAAAATTAAAATTAAAATAAAGTAAAAAATCTTTAAAACATGTTTTTGTGTAGCATCTCCGTTTATTTTTATTTTTTTAAATCCGACCGTCCGATCCAGACTCTGGCAAGTCAACTCTTTCTCTTTTTTGGCCTTACATTACACAGTTTGGTGCAGTTCAGTGCATGTGCACTACACATAAAAGATTCTTTACATGTGCTTAACACTTTCCACGCGGCTATCGTTTTTACCATACACAAAACAGATTTTCAGAAACCTTTGTCAACATTCTAAGTCTATCTCAAGGGTTACTGAACCACTACTAGGAATGTTTGTACTTATGTTACGGCATATCTCATGGTGATTTCAAATATGGTTATGAAATTTTTAAAAATTGACAATTTTTTTAACATTTTGTGAAAAAAAATTATGCCGCGTGGAAAGTGTTCATACTGGTCAAGGACTCTTAATGCAACTATATGGTGCTCTAGAAAGATGATGTCACTATCTCAAGGAAGTGTTAAGGACTATAAGACTGGGACAACAAATCTCACCCTGATATCGGCGAATGTTTGGAGTGCTTAAAGGCGCTGCATGAATGGAGTGTGAGAAACAAACATGTGTATCTAAACTTTATATCACAGAGTCTACATACAAAAAACATGGCACAGTTGCTGCTGCATTTCTACATTATGCATGAGATAAACGGTCTGCTTTTGTTAATACAAAAACAAAATTGATTAATTATTTCCATCTTAACTTGGATTCATATTATTATTAGAAAATAATGTAAATAAAAAGGCCAAAATAATTAAGACAACAACAAGAGTGTCAAACTATTGCATGTCATGAGGATCCCATGTACATAATGTAGTGGTTTAATGTACAACAGTTATGATCATATACAACGTCCATATGTACATAATGGAATGATTACATGTACATAATGTATGATCACATGTACATAATGTGATAAATAAAATACAAGTCCAAGTTTTGGGCTAGTCGCAAACAAACACAATAACTGTTTGGCGTGTGGTTGTGAGACAAATAAACGATAAATAATCATAATCCTTCAAGGTTTACCATGCATGTTAACTATAGTATTAGCGTGCCTGCCTCAACTGAATTCTAAAGCAATTAAACAGTGATTTAGTTTAAAGTTTTATGTCTCCACTTGTTAAGAAACTACTCCTTCAGGATTTGAACTACACACCAAATTATTATAAACTTAACTTGAATTGTACCACTGTAGACAGCAATGCTACTTTTCAATGCTTTATTAGTCACTACTTCTTACTTTTGATTATAATAGGGTTTTATTGGTCACTATATACAATGTGAAATAAATCACTGAAATTATCAATAATGCTTTTTTTCCTAATAATTATTTCAGTGATTTATTTAACAGGTTTTCATTTTCAGACATATTTAAGTTCCCCAAAAATATTCAGTGTTAATTTTAATGATTTGGTCTCATCCCATTAATACTGAATCACTATTGGTCAGTGGTTGCAATTATGATTGGTCAATAAGGCATAACTACTAACATTTGATTGATTAGTAGAAACTCTACTACGTTTTGATTGGTCTACTTTTATGAATACTAACCTTTGATTGGTCGGTTTGTCTGCTGGCCTTTCTTCTGTAGCGGTAGGTTGAGTGCAATGTAATGCTCGTGGTTGCAAATTATTCTTAAAAGATCAAACTTCATCTCAAAGAAAGGCTAGATGAGAGAAAGATCAGTTACATTAAATAGGTGTCAAGCAGAAGCGAAAAGTTAACAACTATATTTAAACATAACAAATATTTTACAAAATTCACACAAAGGGAAAAAAAACTCGCAGATTTGGCACAATTAATGGATTCTTTTTTTGAAAATAATGATTATTTATGCCAATGGTTCCCAACCTTTTTCTGGTGGTGACCCCATTCTAGAAACCAGCATCAGAGCGCGACCCCTCACAGAACAAAGTCACATGTGTTACTATGATACAACATTATATAGATTTTTTTGTGTTAAATGAGGCTAGTCCAAGACCCCACAAAAAGTGCACCACGACACCAACTGGGGTCGCGACCCAGAGGTTGGGAACCACAGATTTATGCCAATGTGATGAGTTCAGTTCCTCTTAACCCTGACATGAGACATGTCTCATATAACAAAATATTTGTAGTTTCGGCGACGTGCTGAATCATGTGTCAGAATATACGACATTTAATGATGAATAAAATGGATTGTTATTTGATTACCGAAGATAATATTATACACATTGCAGGAAATGTTACACTCAGTAGTAGGCACAATCCTGGGACAATTCGAGGGCAACACAACAATGAACTCTAGGTAGAGAAAAAGATGAAATCTTGTCATACCATTTTTAGGCCATGCGCTTACCTTGGGATCATTGGGATCAAAATGATCCAAGTAACAGTTGATGAGTCTAAACACAAACCCTCTATCCATGTATGTGAAACAACTCTGTAATGAAAGCAAAATACAAGCACTCACAACTTCATTTCTTTAGAAATCCAAATCAACGGTCTCAAAATCAAACAAGATATGAATAGAAAAAGTGCATTAAATACTACCCAGTATATAGGCCCTCAGGGTAACATGTCTGTCATGATTGGCTTTTCACTACCCTGCAAGTGCCTTATCCATTGGGCCACAAGACCTCACATGGTAAAGCATCTGAAATTCAAACCTAAGCGATCACGTTTCCCAGTTTTGAACTTCAGATGCTTTACATGTGAGGTCTTGTGGCCAAATGGATAAGGCACTTGCCAAGTAAGCAAGAGGTCCTGGGTTCAATTCCCGGGCAAGATCGTTTTTCCATAATTGTCTCTGTTCTATCCAAGACGGCAAACCTGTTTAAAAATATTCATAATTTGTTTAATACCCGTCGTATATGCCTATTATTTCTATATAATAGATACAACATAACTCATTTTGCCCAAAATGGCACATTTGCCTGTATGTCAGAACTGCGACGAATTGTGAAAAATTGGTTTACTAAATTTCAAAGTTATTGGCTCTTCTGTTTTTGGACCCAGTTCTTTTGGTACATGCGCTGTATAATGAACTGAGACAACATACAATATCATACCAAAGTAGATTTTAATTAAGGTCTTCCTACAATGCATTGCGCGAACGCCAGCCAACTAAAGTTTTTTCACACGATGCATTTGTCAAGCTCTTAATAAATTTTAGAAATAAGAAAAAGCAACACTGATGACTAATGTATTCATTGATGTAAACTAGAACCTGAGAGCTCCAACGATGAACGCGCTATGAAGCCATGATTGTATGCATATGTCTTTGGGAACTGAGACAAATTAGAGACCAGAATTAGAGCATCTTGCAAATACGCAATGCATTGCACTAGGAGAAACAAAACGGCTTTTCTTTCCTACTTTTGGCGTCAAATGGCATCTCAGACGCCGATTTGGCATCAAATGGCATCAGTGATGCCAAATCTGCGTCAGTGATGCCAAATCTGCGTCGGTCATGCCAAATCTGCGTCGCCGATTCCAAATGGTGTCAGCGCTACCTAATCGGTGTCAGCGATGCCAAAATCAGCATCAGCGATGCCAAAATCAGCGTCAGTGATGTCAAATCGGCGTCGATGATGCCAAACCTACTTTGGCGTCAACTAGCATAAAATGACATCAAACGACATCAAATGGCATCATATGACATCAAACGGCATCACTGATGCTGATTTGGCATCGCTGATGCTGATTGATGCCTTTTAATGCCATTTGACGCCAAAAGTAGGAAAGAGACGCTATTTTGCTTCTTCTGCGTCTCTAAAATCTTCTTTGATATCATTATTATTATTATTATTATTCATGGTATAGTTTATTGTCATTGCAGCCATGCGGCTGAATTGTCACAATATTACAAAAATACATTATAAATGCAAGATATACAATAATAGATTTTAAAAACAATAATATCATAAAAGCAAACACCCACCCCTGCATACAACATACATTCCATAATTAAAGAGCACAATACCCCCCACCCCCGAACACACCCCCACATCATATATACACACAACCCCTCCCTCCCCCAAAAGATATTGCACATAAAACATGGTACATTTACGTGACCATCTGACTGACGCCATACATACCCCACCCGCACCCCACACCACACGCCCCACACACACCCCTCCCACCCCAAAAGATATTGCACATACACAAATGGTACATTTACGTAACAAACACCTACCTTGATGAAGTTGGCAAGATGCGAGTTTGCCTCTTTGGCCTCCTGCGCATGCTCATTGTACTTCTTCAGTATAATAGGCATGAGATAGGTGACGAGATTCCTGAGATTGGTTTCAAACTGCGTCGAGAATCGCGAGTGTCGCGGTGCTTTGAGCTTGTCCTGCATGATCAAAGTCTGCGCCATGCTCTTGGTCAGGACAGAGAAGAAAAACCACAGGTGCTGGGAATAGAGTAACAAATGTTTATGGTTAGGACAACTATCTACTGGTAATATCAAATCCGTCATTTACTAACTCCCATTTTCTACTTTGAAAACAGTTTTCTAATAATAATAATAATAATAATCAGTATTTATATAGCGCCTTTTCCAAATGGCTCAAAGCGCTGTAATTTCGCGGCTGGTGAATCATCAGAATCAGGTCGCATCAACTAGGGTGCTGCCAATTTCTAGCGCAAACCTATCCGCACTTAGATTGTAGCATCTACCATTTTTCAATGCAGCTCCCCAAATACCATTGGGTCAAGGAAGTTTTTGATAACCGAAACAACTGATCACCGATTTTGAAAGCAGAAGGAAACCGGAGAACCCGGAGAAAACCTGCGAGAGCGTGCATGGATCGTGATAAACCAAATGCACATAAAGCCCGGTCGTGCCAAGAATTGAACCCGGATTTCATTGGTGCAAGGCGAGGGAACTACCGCTGCGCCAACGTACATGTACATGATCAGCATCTACGCCGAGCAATTGGTCAATACCTGAGTCCAATTACTGGTGATGTTTGTAACCCCTGGGTGCTTCTTGAGAGGAGTCCAACAGAATGTTATGGCAAGTATCATAACCTTGCCATAGGCTTTGCAGATAAGCTGGAATTTCTGTGGCAGACCTATACACACAGTAAAGGTTATGAAGGCCTTACTTAGGTCATTCTGAGATTCAATCACCCTCATGTTCCTTAGATTTAGATGTGAACAGGCCATCAAAACGAGACGCAAAGGCACCATGGCATGTGTTAAACAAACTAAATATGTGACAGGTCACATCAAAACATACCTCTTGGGTTTTTTTTATCCAATGTCTGATTATAACATCATCAAAACATGCAAAAATCAAGCTTTAAATTGATACCTCATAATTGAAATTTAGCCTTAACACTTCCACGCAGCCATTGGATTTACCAAATAAAAAACAGTTTTTCAGAAACCTTTCCCAACTCTCATGGTCTATCTCAAAGATCACTGAACCAACACTAGGCATGTTTGTATTAATTTTCTTGCAATTCTCATGATGATTCCAAATATGGTAATTGAATTCGCTTAATATTGACATTTTTCAAACATTTTCTGAAATTTAGGAATGTCGTCTGCAGACGCCAGCCGAGTGGAAAGTGTTAAGAATCGGGGAAATATGATGAATAGGAGCTTAGCATTTCATTTCAATTTCTTTATATTTTTCAATACATTTTACTTCATATCTAGAAACTAGAAAAAATGACAAGAGGTAGGTTTTGATGTGACGGGTCAAATTCAAATGTGAGATGCAATTACTCTGTGCGCCTTGACGAAATCGAACAAACAGAAAAAAACAAATACCCTCAGATCACACAGTGACCAAGGCCAAAGTCTGTCAGTACTCATCAGCATGTGCTACTCACCTTCAGAAGATTCTTGATGACCGTTGCATCATGGGTAGATCTCAGCAGCACTCCAAGGTTTTTCACCAACTCTTCGTGGACAGTTTTCTTATGTTCAGATTCCCGCTCAGTCTCAAACACATACTGAAATGGACATCATTTTTATAGAAATCTTGAATAAATATAAACCTTGTTTATTTTAATAATGGGTTAATATAAGTAATGGACTTACAGGAGAAGGTATACACAAAATAATTTTAATAATGGCAACAAAAATGGTTGGATGGTCATTCGGCATAAAAAAATGTTGTTTTGCCTTCGGCGACCGACCCTAAAATCTCAAAAAAAGAGGGTCACATTTATCTTTATTTTTTATTAAAGATTTTAAATATTACCCAAAATGTCAAACTATTATTATTTTCTGCCTGAAATGAGTAAGTTTGCTTGAATAAAAAGTTTTAAAACTATTATCAAACTATAAACATTAGTAAAATTGACACGTACCAAAATGTTTGGTCATGACATTAACCATGACAGTCACGGTGCCGTTCTGGCAGTAATTTTTTTTCAGCAGAAAAGAAATTGACCAAACAACCCAACCTCAAGATTTTTGGTTTTTGAGACCAATGCAAGAATTTCACACATGTAATTTTTTGCGCTTTGCACAAATTTTGCTCATCATTATTTTTGCGATTTCGAGCTTCCTCTTCATAGACCTACATACAAAATTAATATATTCGTGCGTGAAAAGCACGAAAATAAATGTAGCGTAAACATTTCCGCTTTACAGTAATATAAAAACATTTGAGTTGTGCTACTTTTTGGCAACATATCAAAGCAGACTTACCTTGACATATGATCTTAGTACATCATCTCTGTTGACTTTGTGCACCTGCGTCACTATGAAGGTCATTAACCTGTTAACCAATTACACATCAAAATATTGATATTATTGTCAAATACATGGATTGCTATTTTACCATTTGATATATTATTTTCAAAGAACCAAGAATAAATTCCTTTGTTACGATAACGGTTTCGATGTTGGTCTCGTTTCTATAAGGTATGGGATGACATTAAATTTCTACCAGTGGTTACCCTCCGGTTCGATCCGGTTCAGAGCGGTTCCCCAGGGAACGCCAGAGTCTGCTGTAATTATTCACAGATAATGACATCAATAGTTACACCCTGTTGAACACGGGGTGGTTGATAGTGCCCGGTCCCACATGTGAGCAATAAAATCTTGAAGTAAAAAGCTCTCAGGGGATTTTTAACAACCAGTACAATACCAGTCAGTGATTGTTATACTGGGCTGGCTGCTTTCATCTGTTTATAGTCCAATTAATCGATCGGAGCCAAATCCTCAAGGGTGTGCTATTGTGATCACGAATCAACAGATTGATAGCATAAATTTGGACCGGTTGAGGCATAAGGACTTAAAATCAACAGGCAGTTTATTCAGTGTTGCATGTGTAAATATTCATAAACCAGTACAAACATGTACATTTGACCTGGATGAACTGTGCTGAACCAGACAGAACCAAAGGGTGACATGTCCGTGGGATGAGTTTGATGTCTTCCTTACATCCCTATAGATATAAACTCTACAAACTTACCGGACTACATTGAGTTGTACCTCATCCATAAGGGTGATTGGTAGTAAATGGAACAGCTCATTCAGTATAACAGGCAAGAAGTGTATCAAAGTGTGGGTTTCTACCGCGTGCATAGCCTGTAATGGATATAAAATAACATTTCATAAGGGTTATAGGAAGTAAATGGAATAGCATATTAAGACAGGGTCTGCATATTCATGGTAGCAAGTGATTAATTGATAACTGACATCAAGACATCTTGATCATTGATTAGAATAAAGTTTAATTGAGATTTCTGATTACAGGACATTACTATGCAGGCATCTCAATTTAACTTTTACAGAACTTTATGTCCGGCTATCTTTTAAGGGCAGTGTTAATCCGGCACTTGTTTCAAAAACTATATGCAGACAGGGTCTGCATATTCATGGTACAGGGTGTATCAGAAAGAACTGTACCGTGTTTCTAAAATACATAAAAAATACAAAATGATTATTGTTTTAAATTTAATTACCTGCAATATAAAGGTGAACATGTTTCCTATGTTATATGTTAATGTCATTGAGATATCTCTTTTTGTTCTCGTGTGGCAAGACATAATCAAAAATCGATGAAAAACGTATTTTCAATTTCAATCAATCCTCACTACCACTTACCCAACATTTCAAACAATGTAGCCCACACCACATTAAGCAATATTCAAAGCTCCCGCCAAAGAAAAGAAAGTTAAAACCACTCAAGCAGAACAAATCCTGGTTTATTTGCGGATTAAAAATCAGAATTTATCTCCAAATTTCACCCACAAAAGTATGCAAATAATACATAGTTATACAAGTGATGTGAAAAGTTGAGATATGGCGACCAAAAAAACAACCCTGTCCTATATGGACAGATGGATATCTCAGGTACATGTAGGGCTAGTAATTTCACAGATTTTTAAATTGATAATTTCGACCAAAATTGAAATCTACCATTTTTACCAGAAAGTCTGTATTTTCCATCAGAAATGTCCGATTTTCAAAATTTAAAATTCTTATGAAAGCTAGGCGTTTGCGCAAGATAAATGTGAAAACGGTTTGAACAATATCAATCGAATTCATACCGCAATAAATCATATTGCCTCGGTACAGTTCTTTCTGATACACCCTGTAGCAAGTGATTAATTGATAACTGACATCAAGACATCTTGATCATTGATTTGAATCAAGTTTAATTGAGACTTCTGATTACAGGACTTGACTATGCAGGCATCTCAATTTAACTTTTACAAAACTTGATGTCCGGCTCTCTTTTAAGCATCTTGGATCTTGGTTTGCTCCTGGTAAACCCACATGGGAATGGGGGCTTGACCCTGATGCCTGTTCTAAATAGATCACAAGCTCATACATATCTGTCAGTCAGTATACCCCCACTCCAACCCCTGTCCTCCCCTGATCACCAGGCCTGCCCATCCTTGTACCCCTCACTCAATTGAAGACCATAGTTCCATTCCTGTATTCATGAGATTGCTGTATTTTACAAACCCTTGCCATTCTCCCTAAGTTTTAATCATATTGGTGTATTTCTATTTCCCAACTATATTTTCTCACCTTGACACATTGTATGACTTCCAATGCGTTACTCCCTGTACCGCCCCATGACTCACAGATGGCAAAGAAATTGTGAAGATGTGGTGCCTGTAGAAAATAAAAATAAATCATACATTATCTATCTATCTACGAGATATTTATTTATAACATTATCAAATATAATAATGGGAGAGGAAATTCGAACCATGAAAGTAGAGCCTTCCATATATGGGCACACACGCACAAAGTGACACTGAGCATATCAATAGGGAGTGGCGCTGTTCTTGGCAACTCGTCATGTTCCGTGTCGCAAAAAAATTGACAGCTCGCGCACGTGCCGTGAGCTCATTAGATGGGAGATGTGTGACAAATTGCTAATTTGAGGGCGCTAGCGCACTGGAAGCTTCATTCTCGCCAATGACAAGCAAGCGTATGATTTCATCGCCTCATGTTGGTGCTAATCTTACCTCTGTGTATACGGTTGAGACTAGTTTAATCCGGACTTTCAGCAGAGGCTTGCCGTTGTCCACCCACCTCACATCAGGGCCAATTGTCTGCAATACAAAGAAACAGTGTTTACAATAGACAATATATAACATCAAATATTAACAAACACCGGCAAATGTCTCATGTGGATGGCACAATAAGAAAGGACATAAGCTCATCAGTTACCTCATCAATACATACACATAGCAAGTGAGTATATATGTTATCAATAAGAATATAATACTGTATCCCAACCACAAATTACAGAGATTTTGGGTTTGATTCCAACGGTGAGGTCCAGTGTTCCACTAAGCGATTAATGTAAACCAATGTATTCACATTGCAATAAAGCATATGTCCTGGAGAACATTGTCAGGTCGTCCATTGGTGAGAGAAGCATGAGTCAGAAAGTGGGCTCACTCGGGCATCCACATGGTTCTCCTGCTATATGTTGGGGGGTATAGGCTATTGCACCAATTGTGATAAACCTAACATAATAATAATGATATTAATAATAATAATAACTCGGATTTATAATGCGCACTTATCCGTTAAAAGTCGGTACGTGATTGACAATGTTTTAAATTATATTCAAATCAACACAATAAATTGCCAGGTATTGTAGTACACCTGGATGACTATGGGAACTTTTGAAGTAAACTATATATAGTTTAATCAGTTCCAAATTGGCAAGAAATATTATATATATATATAAATTTGATTATTATTGACAACCATTTCTGGTTAGACTACGACATTTGAATAGAGTGCTCAATACCGTAAACGGTAGAGCATATAAAAATTCAGAGGTATAGACCTTCCGGAATATTATCGCTACTCTGAGTTTCATGGACAATCCCATACAGTCATTTTGTCCAATCATACCGTTTACGGTATTGAGCACTCTATTCAAATGTCGTAGTCTAACCAGAAATGGTTGTCAATAATAATTATATTACGCTCCTCTGATTTTTTCAGTTGAGCACTCTCTGATTATCTTTTGATGTGTATTGACCACTTCGGGAATATTATGCTGCTCTGATCGCTGATCAAAAGCACCATTGATTGTGTATTCGCATTATCATATGTGTGCTAGATCTGCGATCAGAGAAGCATCTTTTCGCCTGATGATTGGACAAAATGACTGTATGGGATTGTCCATGAAACTCAGAGTAGCGATAATATTCCGGAAGGTCTATACCTCTGAATTTTTATATATAAATTTGTATATCTCCGCACGAAAAAGTATGTCAAGATGCACATGATTTTAGTCGCATGCACGCGTCACGTATATGATGTACATTGTGCTTAATGCCTTCATGTGTGCCTGCATCCTTATCTGTATTCAGCGTACAATTTACCCAGTGTCGCTTCGCTAAATGCGCCACACTTTGCAGAATTTGCTATACAATCTAACAGTGTATAGCAGTTTTATACTATGCATTTCAATATAACAGTTTATCATTTTTAACGAACGGTTGGAATTTGACAACAATTTGCTACACAAATGTTTTCACATAAATCTATCACTGTATTCATTCGCTGCTGTAAGGAGGCTTTGCCAATTTGGAACTAATCAAACTATAGTAAACTCATTGTGTAAGAGAATTTGTTGATGATTAAATGATAAACATTTTAAGAATCAATTCTTGCTTCTCGCAGGCATTCAATCCAGCTGCAAGCTTACAACTCAAGTACCGTATTATCCCTATTAAGCGCCCAGGACTTTATAAGCGCCCCCCTTTTTCTCAGGTGACTTTAAAAATATATACTAATTAACCGCCCACCCAAAAAATAAGCTTACTTAAAAGTTACTCACATCACACTGAGTCTCGGACTACAAATTGCTTGAAAATAAAGAGGAAATTGTGGTTATTTTAAATTCAGACATACTTGACATATTGTTTGTGATCCAAAAGTGAACTTAAACCATGTGCTATGCCTTCAAACAGCAACAGAAACCATCCGAAATATGCACGTTTCGTGTTTATTGTCATTCGTGGAGGCCGCCATCTTGAACTCCAAAACATCAAATTTTGCAGTCTTGGGACGTAAAGGTTGTTGAATTTTGCAACCTTGACGGTCAACAACTTTGTAAATCAGTATACAAATAAGCGCCCACCCAAAATGACTTAGTTAACCGCCCTGGGCGCTTAATAGGGATAATACGGTACATCCAATCAGAGGAACTGCACATAGAAAAACCTCACCTTTCCTAGCCCCATACTTTTGGCATCCAAATATCCAGCGGGTAGATTAGATGATACGCCTACGTTCACCTCACCACAGTTAATTCTGTTATAAGAAAATACACATAGTATATGGTTATGCTGGGTGTGTATAGTCCCTGTCATAATGTCTTGGACATAATTCCATCAAATCATGCGTACGTTCGAGTTGCGTACGTATGTGCGTAGGTGCGCATTGCAATACGTAGGTGCGAGTGTGCGTAAATACGGAAGTGCGTACCGGTTCCTTTAAACAAATAATCACGCATCCTAATTGGTCAATCGTGAAACCGTCACACGCCTTGATTGACGGCGCGTGACATTGTCAAGCATTTTGACGCCGCGCCCCGCAAACAACAACAGAATAAGCTCGCGTAAAATAACGCAAATTATGCCCAAGGGACTATGACAGGGAGTATATAGAACCACTCATCCATGTTTCTTATCGAAACTCAATTTTTTTGGGGGGAAAGTCTTACTCAGCATTAGATTTTCAGCAATTCTATTGCTTTAATTTGCTATGCAATATTTGATTTGTATTTTGCATTACAATTTTGAAGAAGAAACAATGTTTGTACAAAAATTATAGCCAATGATATAGTCCTTAAATGCGTACGCCTTAAAGGCCGAGGATTACAAACGTTAGATATATAATTGTAAAAGAAAATTTTTAGATGGCATTTTTGTGCATTGCTCTCATTTTGGTTAACAATTAGTCATAAAATAAGAGCATTTTGCGATGTGCTATTTGGCCAAAACATGTCATGTGAAAAGTGGAGAAGTAAACACTATGCTGAATGAAGCGATCATGAGAATCTAAAAAAGCTCAACAATGGCTCGCACAAGGTATCAACATTAAAGGTAGGTGTTCTGATTGCTGGCCCGATTTTCATCTTGATGTTTTCTATTCTACTTGAAAGGTCATCCAAAAATAAGATGTTTGGTTGCCCTCCGCGACCGACCCAAAAGTCGTGAAATTCACCGGTCGCTTTTTTTTATTTATTTGTTTTTTTAAATATTTTTCTCAACACATAAAATTCGAAAATTGCTGTTAATATTTAAGTCTTAATTCTTCTTTCACAGTTAAAATATAAACACCACATGTCAGAGGCGATAAACAGCATTGAAATTTGTATTTTAAAAAATCATATTAAAAAATGCCATCATCAATCACCCTTAAAAAAAAAACACCTAAAATAAAAAATTTAAAAAAATAAAATAAAAAATAAAATTTAAAAAAAGGATCGACCTACCGACCCTCCAAAATTTTGCCCTCTGAGGGCAACCAAACATTTTCTTTTTTGGCCTTGTGTCTGACACTTATTAACTTTTTGCCTAATATTATATTTCATCTTACTATAACTAAAAACTCACCTTCCATGGTCCAGCAGAGGAAGCCAAGCATATCCAACTAAACACATAAACAAAAACAAAAATACTTGTATTATTTGGATACTCATCAATTCAGTACCATGAAATGTCACATGGCTCAGATCAAGTATTAGATTTCCCAAGAAATAAAAACACAGTTTGCTATCTATTTGTAATAGTAACTCACTACAATCATACACATATTCCACACGGCAGTCATCTGAAATCGACAGTTCCAAAATGTCACAAAATGTTTCAAAAATTTCAACAGTATTGAATCTCGTCACCATATTTGAAATCATTATGTGAAATGCATTAAAATAAGTACAAACTTGCCTAGTATTGGTTTAGTAATTCATGAGATAAGACTTTGAAAGTTTGGAATGGTTTCTGGAAAGTCTGTTTTGTACATGGTGAATCTAATAGCCACGTGGAATTAGTGTTAAACAACATGAAGGGTTGAGGAAAAAACAGATGCAAACACAGGCCAGGCTGTCATACACACTCAGAAAGATGTTATATATAGGCATGGGCAAACAATGATTTAGTGAAATTGAAATAATTGTATGAAACAACAAATTATTATGAACATCCAATTCTAAGTCTACTTACAATATAAGGTCAATAATAAATATTCAAAACCACACAAAAGGGCCGTGTCAAAATAGCAATCAAATCCATGGAAGAATAATTGACCCAAAACAAATAATTGATCTTTTTTACCAATGAAGGTTTTCATGCTCATTTGGTGTATCGTATTATCCCTATTAAGCGCCCTTGCCCTTATAAGCGTCCACCCCTGTTTTTCTCAATGACTACCAACAAACGATCCCTTATAAGCAAGCGCCCACCCTTTCAATTAACGTAGCACTGTACAACAACATTTTTCACCACAGCGTCCTTCAGTAAAGCGCAGTACCAGTAAGCCTTACGTCATGTAATGTAGCCACAGTGAGACCACTGCGACGCCACAGTGTTGATTTTCCAAAAAAATTAAACAGTTTACTTTTCGATCGCACATGGTTTTCCGCTAGTGCAACCTCTCCAAATTGGACAGTGTTTACGATAAATGTGTTTAAAAAAGGTAACTTAATAAGTGCCCACCCAAAATGACTTTGCTAACCGCCCTTGGCGCTCAATAGGGATAATACGATAATTGGAGTTCTCATTTGAAAGAGGCAGGTATTCTATAAACATGAGCAAAAGTCAATATTGTTTAGATCTATTCAGGATTGACTGTATTTCTTTGAATGCATTTCTGTTTCGGAAATTTCATAATTAGTGGCTTATAAATTCATCTTGTAAATAATATATTTCGAGGGCTCAGAAATAAAAGGCCTTATCTCCAATTTGACCATTTTGAGAAAGAGCCTATTGAAGATTTTTAAACACATTGGGGAGATAGAGATGAGGCCTTGTGATACTGGCTGTAACTTTGAAAGGGTTGTGTTATGGAGATAGGCTGTGTGTTACGGGAAAGAACATTTCTTTCTGAACAATTTTATATCAAAATCTCATTTTTGAAAAAATGGAGATGAGGCCTTTTGTTTATGAGCCCTCGAGTTGTTACTTATTATATACTTTATTGACACACCCTGAATGTATACAATGGTTACTGGACCCAAATATGAAACCTGATTATTCACACAACTACACTCTATATGAAAAAATCATTTGACGGAGAATTGAACAAGGCAATCTTATGAAATGGCTTAATACAGCTATATATATTTAAAGAGGGAAAATGCTCTGAGCAAAAAGATGTGTGATCCTGTCATGAAAATTGTGACTGAACTGGAGATTTATATCACTCAAGCAAAATTATTTCTTGCTAAATTTTTTGCAATACGGAACAATACTAACTATTTATAAATATTTTAAATAATATAAAATATTTATAATTTGTTTAATACCCGTCGTATATGCCTATTATTTCTAAATACTAACTATGTCTAGGTAATGGGTCGCAAGCAGGGAGTCAAACTTGGAGAACATACTTTGTATCTCTCATGCATAGAATTCTACTGCTATTTTAAGAAAACCAACAAAAAAGTGCAGAAAAGTGGAAGGTGACTTATTTAAACACCCGGCATACAGGGCAATTACGATTGCTATACCAGAAATTATCGGTAGTAGGAAAATAACCAAAAAGGCTTAAGCAGACAATACCAGTAATTACAACTTGAAAAATCAAATACATTTTCTTAACAAGAAATTAAGTTAAATTTTTCTGAGAGGTTTAATAAACAGTTTTTTTAAAAATGAACAAAACCAGCGGATCGTGCATTACTGTGACTTTGCTTGCTAGCAAGAACCCCTAAAATGTTGTGAGGGCACTCACCCCTAAGAAGATGATACCCATCAAAAATATGATAGAATAGGGTAGAAAAGTAAATGGTTAAGTCATGAGACCAGGCATAAATCTTTGTTTATCAAGACCAAGATTAGGCCCTTTACAATTGATTTTGAGTTTCCTGTTGCCACCCGTGTCCGAAATTGAGAATTACAAAAAATATATATTATTTTATTTTTATTTAGGATTTTTGCCTTTAAACTGACTTTCAATCAACTTTATGATGATCCACAAACATAGAACATGATTGCATTATTACTTGGGTATCAAATTAATCATACTTGGACAAAATTAAATGCAGAGTCCTCGATATAAGGGATTGAAATTAGTTGCGACCACAAAATAATTAGTTTCAAAATAAAGAAAATAAAAGCGAATTAATAATTAATAATTAAAAGTCACCTCGTCCCTTTTTTAAACCTGCAACAGGAAACTCAAAATCAATTGTGAAGGGCCTGAGTGATCGATATTGTAAATCCATTTTCCCACAGATTTTCAATGAAATATAAATTTGGCAAGTAACACTCTTTAAAACTTTTCTAAACTGCCGTTATGCCTGGTGTCTTAATAATGCTCACTTCCTGACAGGGACAGAGGAGCAAGTGAACTACCTTCGAGTGGATCCGCTAGTTAAGTGCAGCAGAGTTAATGAAGGAAGAAAGGAAAACATCAAGAAAGGAGGCGTTATCCTGAGACATGTTAACTTAAAAAGTAGTTGGGGAAAAAAAAGAAGAAAAAAATTGGGAAGACTATCACTGCAAATTATGAGCGTTTACTTTCGGACAAACTAAAAGTAAACTCAAAGTAAACGCAATACTAAACACTTATGTGAGCCCAACAACTAAGCTGTTTTCCACCCAGCCTCAATACCATTATATCACAGATGGTGAAAACATGTGATATTCACTCACTTGGAGCATGATTTGAAGTCAATTCAGTGCAAAATGCAAGAAACGTTTAGTTTTGCGTTTACTTTTACGTTTACTTTTTTGTTTAGAATTGCGTTTACTTTTGAGTTTATTTTTAGTTTGTGCAATAGTAAACGCTCATAATTTGCAGTGTATAGAGGATGTCCCCTGTAACGTCACAGCAGACAAGCAAACAAAAGCTTGTCTGCCAGTGTGCGTGTGAATTGCCTGCCAAACAAAAGCTTGTCTGCCGGTATGCGCGCGCATGTGAAGGGGGTGTCCATTATAAAACCATACACTAAACCAAACCAGTCATCTGTAACAACAGCAGTTAATACAACAGTCAATGTATGTACCCCCATGCATGGAATGGAACCTGGCACTTAACATTGTTGATCAACAAGAGGTGACATGGTCTATAGATTCATAACCTGGGTAATGGTTTGTTCCTACTCAAGTAAACTGGCAATGACAGATATCACTTGGCGAGTTGAAAAGGGGATAATAAATTGGTTATCACAGATTCCATTTTGAGCCTTTTATTTTCGTTCATTTTTATTGTTGAATAATTTTGATTGATTGACTTAAACTTAACTGATTGTTAAAAATTGATTGATTGATTGATTGAAAGATGATCGATTAGTTGATTGATTGATTGATTGATTGATTGATTGATTGATTGATTGATTATGAGGTCATCAAATTATAACCCACCATCTAAATCTAACAGAAGCATAGTGATGCACACAAAAAAAAATCTTCAAGCGGGAAACTTTGAGACCTCAATTAGTTACTCAAATGACAACACAGCATTGTGTTTGCCTTACAAAAAGGACAAGTGTAATATTATTGACTGCTTGTTCTTTCATTACTTTAAGAAAAAGGGATTAGTTCATAGCACTTATAATCATCATCATTGCAATAAATTACTAAAACAAGATAAATATGAGACAGCTTAGAGGTCAATATTTGTATAAAGTATCTTAATTGTTAGTTATAATAAAAGGAAATAAGAATAGATTAAATGTTGATGTTGAAGAAAGAAACTTTAATAACACTACATACAAACACACCAACTTTGAAAATATTATTCATTGTATGGCTGACATCGAAAAACATGTTATAGGGACTGAGATAACAACACATTCCAAAAGTGATCATAAGTGTTGTGGCCAGAGCTGCAAATTTCCCGTATTACATCACAATTTGCACCTTAAAAATCATCAACTGCGATACAACTGTTAAAAGGCTGGTGCAAAATTGCGATACCGGTTTTGCAGCCCTAAATCAAGTTGATATTGTGATTCAACTACAATTGCGCCTTGAATTGAAGAAATTGCACCTTGACCTCAAAAGAAAGGTGCAATTTTGCACCTCATTAAAAATGTGAACATTTCATAAGCACTGGTTGCGGCATTCTGAAATAGTTACTGCACAACTACACGGACACATTTGTGCCATAAAAATACACCAAATTGCCTGATTTTGCTCGAATTTAATTGCAGTGTATTATTGAATCATCATCGAGCCTTGGAAGAGAAATCATTGCCCCATTAGATCAAACAATCTGTGCATGGACAACAATTAGGCCTAAAAAAAAGGTTGGATTGCCCTTTCCTGACCGGGAAAACTTAGTCACTTTTTTCTGCTATTTTTTCTTCAAAAAAACACATTAAAAAAAACTTTTTTTTTGAAATATATTTTTTAAGAAATTACTAATTCATCACCTAAATGACCTCAATTGACCCCTATGTGACCCCACTCTGAACTATTTATCCATGCCACCAGACTTTGTCTTTTTAATATCAAAATTTAATTAAACAATAAACCTCCGTGTATTCAATGTGATTTGGTCATTCTTTGTAATCTAAAAACAGAAAGAAAGAAAAATCGACCTACAGACCCAAACAAAAAATGAGGTGAAAGGGCAATCCAACTTTTTTTTAGGCCTTGTGTGCGCAAATTACGATGAACTTTTTTCTTTTCCTCACATTTTCTATGAGCGGATCAGAGTACATTGTTTTTGGCGATCACCCTTGAGACCAATGCTTGTTCAAATAGTATGGGGTTAGAATTAAAGAACAGTAGTATATAGTGGTCACAGCAGCAATGTCATCAATTTCTTCTTACCAAAGGTCAAATTCTTGTGCAATGAAGATTATGTCTAACTGTGCAGATTGAATAATTTGATATGATGACTAAACTGTTAAAATTATTAAATCACTACATGTATGCGACCACCGCCTACAACTGGGCTGTGATTTTGGCAGAGTAGGTTTTGAGATATGAGTAATTGACATTAACTAATCAACAGGCTACAAAGGTTTTCTCAATCAATTTGTATAAATAACGGGTATTATTGACTAGCAATAAACCATTGTCTAAGCGGATTTTAAGATGGGTTTTCCGGTTCAATATCTCAATAGGAAATAGGCTGACTTCAGTACCCATTTGTGGTGGATGGTCACATTATATATACAGGGTGTCCCAGAACGATGTATATATCGTGTTTGATCAAATAATAAAAATATAAAACAACATTGTAGTCCAAGTCTGATTTTTACCTCCAAAATCATGAAAATCACATTTTTGGCACTTTTTGGACAATAATTCAAAAAATAATAAAGATTTTCAACAACAAAAAAACCTGATTCCTAGGGAATTTTATTAGGAATAAAATAGGGACAGTGGTCCCAAATAGGTCGTCCGTTTATAGGGTAGATTAAAAACAAGGTGGATCTCAAACCACAGGCATCTAGAAAGAAAGAGGTTAGACCACTAGCGGATCCAGGATATAAAAAATAAAATAAACATCCTGGAGTTTGGTTGCAATTGTACTTCACCTGTTTAAATGTAATTAATTTTACATATGCAGCTAATTTTACATCTTGACCTCATATGACCTTTGACCTTGGTATGTGACCTTTGACCTAATTAACATATGAATGTTTCCATGTTGCATCCGTGACCCAAGTTTGGTTGCAATTGGTCATTGTATGGAAAAATGAACAAGAGACAAAAAAAAAATGAACAAGAGACAAAAAAAAAGTGTACTAATTTTTACATCTTGACCTCAGATGACCTTTGACCTTTCTATGCGACCTTTGACCTCATTAACATATGCGGGTGTCCATGTTGTATCTATGACTGAAGTTTGGTTGCAATTGGTCATTGTATGGAAAAGAAATGGAAAAATGTAATCAATTTTACATATGCAGCCATTTCTACATTTACATCTTGACCTCAGATGACCTTTGACCTTGGTATGTGACCTTTGACCTCATTAACATATGAAGGTTTCCATGTTGTATCTATGACCAAAGTTAGGTTACAATTGGTCATTGTATGGAAAAGAAATGGACAAATGTAATCAATTCTACATATGCAGCTTGACCTCGGATGACCTTTGACCTTGGTATGTGACCTTTGACCTCATTAACATATGAAGGTTCCCATGTTGCATCTATGACCGAAGTTTGATTGCAATTGGACATTGTATGGAAAAGAAATGGAAAAATGTAATCAATTTTACATATGCAGCCATTTCTACATTTACATCTTGACCTCAGATGACCTTTGACCTTGGTATGTGACCTTTGACCTCATTAACATATGAAGGTTTCCATGTTGTATCTATGACCAATGAGAAAATTAATGAGAAACTGGAAGAGCTTGAAAACTGCAAAAATGACTCAACCAAAATGTTCAAAGCAATCAAAGCTCTAAAAATCATAGAGCCCAAGAAAAATCTCATAGTGCACAATGAACTAAATGAAACTGCAACCAGTGAAGAAGACAAAGTCAAATTAATAACGGAATTCTTCAAAACACTCTTTGTATCAGAGAAAGCTGAAAACATACCAGACTTAGAACCAAAAGAAATGACAACACCATTTACGGCGGAAGAAGTCGAAGAAGCAATCAGCACGCTGAAAAACAACAAAAGTCCAGGATGTGACGAAATTAATAGTGAACTTCTTAAATATGGACCAGCGGAAATAAACGAAATTATAGCTGAACTGCTTAATGACATCGCCAGCACAGGACAATTTCCTTCAGAAATGAAAGATGGCATATTAGTACCACTTCCCAAACCGGGCAAAAAACAAGGTCCGCCATCAAATCTACGACCAATTATCTTACTCTCTGTACTAAGGAAAATATTAGCAATGTGTCTACTAAGAAGAATTGATGACCGACTAAATGAAAACATTCCGCTTACACAAGCAGCCTACCGTGCTGGAAGATCAACCACAGAAAATGTGTTCACATTCAAAACTCTAGCTGAAAAAGCAATCACTTCTTCGAGCTACGAAACTCACATAATCATGCTTGACATGAGCAAAGCATTTGATAGCGTCATCCGCAAGACCCTATATGAAGATCTCCAGAGCATTCTCAACACAGATGAGCTGCATCTGACAACAATTCTCCTGAAAGATGTAAGACTGAAAGTCAGATGCGGAAAAACTACCGGAGACTATTTCACAACTAATATAGGGGTCCCTCAGGGGGATTGCCTCAGCCCGATCCTCTTCACTCTATACTTGGCCAAAGCCCTGGAGCAAGAAAAACACGTAGACCTAGATCATACATACGCCAAACCTAATATATCGGAAGCCGAAGATCTCCTGCCACCTCATCTAAAAGATCATACCTACTGCAGGAAGACTGATCCGTATTTCTTCATAGACCAGCAATACGCAGATGATATCAGTTGGGTCGCTAACAGCAATCATAAAATTGAACAAATCAAAGCGGAAATACCAGACAAGCTCAGCAAACGCAATCTCAAAATTAACCAAACCAAAACAGAAGAATACACAATAAAAAGAAACGGAAACGAGTCATGGAAGAAATGCAAGTATCTCGGCAGCTTATTGGACACAAATGAAGATATTTGCAGAAGGAAACAATTGGCTATGATGGCATACAATAAACTGAAATTTATCATGAATTCAAGAACAACATCAACGAACTTAAAACTAAGAACGTTTAACTCATTCATAACCAGCATCTTCCTTTATAATTGTGAACTATGGACAATGGACAAGAAAGCTGAACACAAAATCGACGTGTTCCAGAGATCGTTATTACGTAGAATGATGAAATTAAGCTGGCAAGACAAAGTAACTAATGAGGAGTTATATCAACGAACGAGTCAAACCAGATGGAGCAACTTAATAAGAACTAGGCGTATGACCTGGTTTGGTCATCTCCTAAGACTCCCAGAGAAAACCCCAGCAAAGATGTCCCTAGCAGAAATAGGAAGACGTGTTAAAAGACCACAAGGTAGACCAAAACAGACGTGGATAAGAATGATCCAAAAACAATTGCAAGAACTTAATATTGACTATACAAACGCAGAAAATCTAGCAGAACTGGCCAGTGACAGATATACCTGGCATTTACTAACTGATAAGTGAGGGCGCTATGTCAACAAAGACGAAATGCGTAACTGATGATGATGATCTATGACCAAAGTTTGGTTACAATTGGTCATTGTATGGAAAAGAAATGAACAAATGTAATCAATTTTACATATGCAGCCACTTTTACATATACATCTTGACCTCGGATGACCTTTGACCTTGGTATGTGACCTTTGACCTCATTAACATATGAAGGTTCCCATGTTGCATCTATGACCGAAGTTTGATTGCAATTGGACATTGTATGGAAAAGAAATGGACAAAACAAAAAGTGTATACCAAATTGTAACAAAAAGTGTATACCAAAAAGTGTATACCAAATTGTTGACACACACACAGACTACACACGAAGGATGCTGCCATAAGGTCTCTTCCTACGGACGACCTAATAAAACTAGTATGACAAGATTTGACAAAATATATTTTGAGTTATCTTTGCAGAACCTAAAATGGGTCAAAAAAGTGTTTTTTATAATTCTTTAAGTGTTAGTTGTCCTTACCAAACGAGTCCACGATGTCCTTCTTCTTGACCGTCCCTTTTCCCATCTCGCAGCTGACGTGGTAGAAGCGGAATAACAGATGATGTTTGGGACACACTTGCGTTGGAATGGCTATCTTGAGCTATAAGAGTGTAATAGAGGGACAGTTAATAACAGGTGCTGTAAAAATGGTTATTTTCGCGCGATTCAATTTTCACGCTTTGTTGATTTTCAGCCATTTTACTTGTTTTTTAAATTCGCAACTTGAAAGTTCATTAATTACACAGACTTCTACACAAAACCAAATATGTTTGCATGGTTTTATATCTCACTGGCAATCTTGGTGCATGGGGTACAATAGAATGGGAATAATTAAATCACCCATGCATTTGGGGAAAAGGTGTGTTTTTCTCTTATGCCTGTTTTGTTTTTGTTTACTTTGAGACTTATCAGATTTGTGTACCAACTGTGCCTGATAAGCTTGGAATTTGCTATCAGCAACAGCCAATCAATACGGCATTGGTATACCTCTTTATAGAAATCTGGACTTAGTAATTGGTGTAACACTTGTACATGTTGATGTTGTTGTGAAGACAATTTGTCCAGGATGGACATAAATGCTCTTGACTGGCTTAGAATACCCTTCTCAGTCAAACATCTTTCTCGATCAGACATACCCCTTGATTCCCAATCAGATACCCTTTTCAATCAAACATGCCCCTTCTGAATCAAATATATCCTTTACCCCTTAATTCTCAATCAGACAAAACCTTTCTCAATCAAACATACCCCTTCAGACATACCCCTTCTCTTATTTTTTTTAGACATACCCCTTCTAATTCAGAAATACTCTTTCTCAATCAGACATACCCCCTTTTCAATCAGACATACCTCTTCATAGAAGTCTGGACTCTGTGAATGATGCAACACTAGTAAATTTGCTGATGTGGTAAAGACACTCTGTCCCTTTATCTTCTTTTTTAAGACATACCCCTTCTTATTCAGCAATATCATTTCTCAATCAGACATACCCTGTATCTTCTTTTTTAGACATACCCCTTCTTATGGCGCGTTCCTACTCATGTCGTTGTGCATCGGCTGACATCGACAGATATTGGCGCGCGAGTTGACGCAACGTCAACTTTTATCAATCGACTTCGCCCAATGCGCAACGACAAGAGTATAAACGCGCCTTTATTCAGAAGTACCCTTTCTCAATCAGACACACCTCTTCTCTTCCTTTTTTAGACATACCCCTTCTGATTCAGAAATACCATTTCTCATTCAGACATACCCCTTCTCTTCTTTTTTAAGACATACCCCTTCTTATTCAGAAATACCATTTCTTAATCAAACATACCCCTTCTCTTCTTTTTTAGACATACCCTTTTTTAAGGCGCCTTCATACTCCCATCAACGTCGCCCGATGCGCAACAACAAGAGTATAAACGCGCCTTTATTCAGAAATACCCTTTCTCAATCAGACACACCCTTCTCTTCCTTTTTTAGACATACCCCTTCTAATTCAGAAATACCCTTAATCAATCAGCCATACCCCTTTTCAATCAGCCATACCCCTTTTCAATCAGACATACCCCCTTTTCAATCAGCCATACCCCCTTTTCAATCAGACATACCTCTTCATAGAAGTCTGGACTCTGTGAATGATGCAACACTGGTAAACTTGCTGATGTGGTAAAGACACTCTGTCCCGGGCGGCCATAGATGCACTTGACGGGCTTAGCGTCTAAGTCGTCACAATCACGGAACTCCACGCATACTGCTATATTACGAGCCTATAACATGGATAGCAATTTTGAATCTCAGTAAAAATGTCTATTGGAAAAACAATTCTCAAGGGAAAATTTACTATTTTAGAAACAGTTTTCGATGATCCTATGTCATAATCAGATTCCTAATAAAAGTATTCAATGAATCTTAGACCGTTGTTTCAAATTGAATTTCAGTCCATGTTTTCTACTTGCATCTTAGTCATTGTCAGTTATTTCAGCTTGAAAATCAGTCAGTGGTGTCAAACTGAATTTCACTTAGTGGAATTCGCATTTGTGTACCGTCATGGCAAAAAGGTGCAGTTGTCTCCCTGAGAAAAAGTTGAGATTTTATTATCAGCTAAAGGAGCTTTGTAAATGCTTCAAAATGACACATTTGTTGTCAAGATTGGACACAGCTTCCGGAAAGAAAAAAAATATGTACAATTTGCTTTATTTCTTTGTTTTTACATGCCTAATTCCATCAATATCTCAAAATGCATTCTACCGACAACTGCACCCTTTTGCCGCGATGGTACACATTTGGTCAATTCTTGATGGCAATTTAATTTCATCATCTTCCTATATATAACCATAATAAAATTGTGGCAATTTAATTCGGCAAATTACGCCTTATGGAAATTAGCAAAATTAAGTTGTTTTACAGTATAACCAAATGTACTGGTTTCAAACTCGGTATGTGGCTTCAAATTTAATCTCAGACGGTAGTTTCAAATTCAGTCAAGAGGTTTCAAATTAAATCTGTCACTCCTTTAAAACAATTTCAATTACTGGTTTAAAAACTAAATCATAACCTGTGGCTTTAATATTGATTTGTGGATTCAAACTGAATTGGTGAACATTATAAACCCATATAAAACTGCAAAAAAAGGCCTCATAGTTGGGTGTGTCATCACCTTTCTGGGACACTCTGTGGACTATAAGAATTTGCTGATGACCTTACCTTAGTATAGGCCTTCTGACCATCATATTTCAGGTTGATGGGACACACATAGATGTTATTTGTATACGTAGTGAAAGGATGGGCAACGTTGCCGCTTTCCGGCGTGAACTCTTCCACTTCTAACGTCGGCGGTTCCGTCGGTTCCGAGGGCCAGGGCATTGTGGGTACAAGGGACGATGTCAAGCAATCTAATGAAAATATTTAAAACACAATAAGATATCAGCACAGTAGTGGAATATTTCATGAACAGATAAGGCCCAACATTTTTTTTTTAAATTTTAAAAATTAAAAAAAAGTGTTTGGGTCGAAATGATTAAGAGGGTCGGGCGGACGAGGACAATCAAACAATTATTTTTTTGGCCTAAGCTTAATTCCAATTTGCCTTTTGATTTTTGAACTCTTCTTGAGCCAAGTTCAAATAACATATTTGTGACGTGACCAAGCAAAATGAGTCGGAAGTGGCAAATATTCATTTTGAGATATAATCATTTCTAACGTTGGCGGATCCGTCGGTTCTGATATGGCCAGGGCATTGTGGGAATATACAATCTAATGAAAATATTTAAACAAAATAAGATGTCAGTACAGTAGTGGAGTATTTCAATAGCTGATTTTTGAACTCTTCTTGAGCCAAGTTCAAATAACATATATTTGTGACGTGATCAAGCAAAATTAATTGGAAGTCGCAAATATTGATTTTGAGATATAACCATTCATATCTTTGGAATTTATTGTCCATTCTTAATGGGGTTTTCTGCAAAATGTTGCATTGGAAATGGCCAATACATTCAGGTATAAATAAAACTAAAAATGTGATATTATCATTATCGATTTCAGACTCATTTTATTTGATCACATCACATTTGAAAATAAAATTTACATCCCTGATAACATACTGTAAAATTGGTAAGTTCTGTATAATCATTTTTGTGCTCTATTGATTTTGAACCATTTTGCTATTCTTCTTTTTGCACTTAGAGAGTTTGTCATACAGATTGATACGCAGATTGATACACAGAAATATACACCTAACACAAAAAGTCCTGGCCAAGGGGCTTTGATATTGGCTAATCCAAAATCAATAATCGGCACAAAATATCTTAGATAAACAGTACATTTAATGAGCAAATTAATTCTCCGTAGTGTGATACTTCATTCATAAAAATTGAGTGGATAGTTTTGAAGTTATGATTGTTTCAATGACCAGAACTACCAAAAAATAACCAGAACTACTAAAAAAAGTAATTGGTCTTGCAGATACCTGTTTTACCAGACAAATATTCGCGTGCATTCAAATTTCGCAAGGAACACTTACTCACGAAAATGTCATGCTGCGAATATTTTCAATCTACCTTGTAGCAGTACATCGCAAAGTTACAATGTAACTCCAAAGTTTACATTCGCGAAATGTTCATGCCGTGAATTAGACCAGTATTGCCGATATGTAAAATGTTAAACTGACCACATAGCGGTTTGCAATAGGTACCAAAAATTAAACATGGAACCACCACACAAGTTCAATCAGCTAAAAATCCGCCCTCAACTCTCGTGGCCTTAGCTCACTTAAACTTGAAGCTATTAGCGATTGAAGAGCACCCTCAAGTAGCTTGAGACGTACTGAATGATTCTGAGTTTTTCCGTCGCTATGTATTATGGGATACACGCTAAGGCTACTGTGATAAGAGTACTTACTTGACAACATTCTAGTAAACGGTTCTACATATACACTGATAGAGCCTGGTATCTCCGTTAGTTTGGAAAGTTTCTCTGGATTCCGTCTCAGGTCCTGCAGGTACTTGAGGAGGTCATCGTTGGTCAGTTTGGTGCTCTCTTGACGGTAGATAGGCGAGAAGCTTGCCTTCATGTCTATGTCACCGGTCAGTTCGTGGAACATCCGCCTGAGGGTTAAAGTCAATCAAATGAAACATGTTACTTTTTTCCTCTTAAAATAAATGTATTTTGGGCCCAGAATATGCTACTTTCAAGATATTTTTAGCAATTTTCTTTTCCTTTTTTGTGTTCTTTTTTTCTTATAAATCTTTTAAAACTTTTCACGAGATAACATTTTGCGCTTTGCTGATTCTCAGCCATTTCGCTTGTTTTTAAATTTGCAATTTGAAAGTTCATTACATGGACTTATACACAAAATAAATATATTCGCCTTTTTTATTTTCACGGTAGCTGCTCGGAGCACCAAAATTAATGTAGCGCAAAAATTTCCATGTTTACAGTACATTGACCGAAACGTCCGTTTTTATATTCAATGAATAATTTAGATGATGGTTACTGACCTGGCTGCCCAGGCAAAAGGCATTCTGTACTGTGTGGTACGACTGCAGTATACTTTTGCAGACTTCATAACTTTCTGACAATTCTGAAAAGAAAGAAAATACTATTAGTTATCCCTGTTTGAAAACGCAATATGGGAAGATACCTATGGTTGGGTTCCATATCACATGAGACCAATGGCCGAATGTGAAATATTATGGATTTTCACACAATACGGAAAAATACCTATGGTTTGGCATGTCATCACAAACCACAGGTATTTTTCCGTATTGTGTGAACATGCAGGGGATAATGAATTTATTGATTAGTCCAAAGACCCTGATAAGAAAATGGGATTTAAGCCTTCGCGGAAAACTAAACTAACTTCAAACAAGGCCTTGAATTCTCTTCCCTTCCTACCTCCGTAAAATCCCCTGAAACTAACAACCCTTTAACAGGCTCTGCCGTCACCTGTCCATAAAAATCATCGCGAAAAACATATCCGGTTATGTTATATGCAGATCATTTATGATTAGATCTTTTGCGGTCTATTTCGGCCTCAGAGTGTAACATAAATCGACTCACTTGCGCTTAAATCATCTATAATCAAGTTTTGGATTGATCCATCATCATTTGAGGAGTTCAACCATAAGATGTTATAAGGGTTGGCATTGGTGGATGGGTATGGATCATATGTGTTAAGTTATGATAGGGAGGTAGGAGATAGGAGTTAGGGAATGAATGATTAACAAATATGACCTTGGCTGTTCCCAATGTTATTTTTTTTTCCCCACTTTTGGGGGTTCGCCAAAAACAACACCGGGAACGACCAAAAAAGGCCATTTTAATCTCCCCTCCTTATTCACAACACCCCAGACCAACACCCAACAATCTGGGAACGACTAAAATGACACTGAGAACAACCAAACACGGTCATTTTGACAACCCCACCCCCTCCTTATTCACCACCCCATCCCAGCTTAAACAACTCCGAAACAAAACAATTGCAAAATCAACCTCGTAGTACTAGTTATTCTATTATATTTAAGAATGATAAGTTCCCTTAATTAATTCTTACCTTTACTAAATCTCCAGTCTTGAGATACGGATCCGTACATTGTGGTATATTGCCTTGTAATATCTTGTCTATTCTAACTACTAAGTAGATATCTGCGTTGGGTTGACGCACTGAGAAGATACCCTGTGAATTGGTCAAATACAGATATTTGTGAACAAATGATGGACAAATTTGAATTCAAAAGATAAAATTGTGAGTTAATTACGACTGTATATCGAGAGAGCAGCAAGATTTGATAAGATTGAAGAAGGAATTTAAAGTTTGGTCTAGGAAACATTTTTTGATGTGAGAAACATGATACCTAAAGTAAAGTGATCAACAAAAGAAAGTAATACACTTTACTTTGTGAATGTCCTATAGAATGTCTTCCAATAATTTTGTTTCCAAACAGGCTATATAGACATTTAGATGAATCTTTTCGGAACTATTTGGTAAGCATGCTACAAAACAACAAAGATAAACCATTATTAACACCATTTAATAACAATCTGTGACGTTTCCAAATTCGCATTTCCAACGCATGCAAGCCCTTGAATGGCCAGAAATGAAAGGGATATTGATCACACAGTGAAACTGCGTTGGTTCATGCCTGAGCGTAGAGGCTATTTGATTGTGAACAGGTAACATGTGGTCTTTTCTCCCAACGCAGTTTGTTGAAAATGTGAATTTGGAAACGGCACTGATTTTCATAAAATGGTGCTATAATCATGGCTGATCTTTGTTGCTTGGTGGCAAGTTTGGTACTAGATTGTGCCTAAAAGAACCATCCAAATGTCTATCTAGCCTGCTTGATCAGACAATAATCGGAAGTTACTCTATGGGACATAATCAACGTGTATGACTTTCTAATGTGGAGCATTTTATAAAAGCAGTATGTGGCTGAGGGGCAATCAACAAACCTACCTTCTTTGGATATTTCAGCCATTCCTCGTTTAAATCGCTGATATCGGGTAGCGTGCTAAACCTTCTCTCCTTCTCTTTCTCCGACGACCCTGATCCATTCGGTATATCTAAACCTCCCCTATCTAAATAGCCCCTGACTACAGGGTCGTTAATGTCTATATGTAGATCCTCGGATATCTTCTTGTTGTTCTTGGCATCGTAGAGTGCTAGGGATGTGAAGAACGGCTCAATCTGATGTTAACACGAGAAGAAAGGGTAGAACTTAGAGGTCAATTATTCAATACGATATGAACATATTATACAGCATTATTGTCTGTTTGGTTTTCAAATAAAGAAAGTGGTTATCAGTTTCGGTTATGTATGTTCTGATCCCTTTTTTGGCTATGATTTTTTTTACATCAATATATTTTGATATCAGAAGAATCCCCATATTTTTCTCATTATGTCTGTAAAAACTAATCCATTTAGAAATTATAGGTTAAAATGTGGTGAATTACTGCCAAATGTGGTTAACAACCCACCAGAGTGTGTACTACTCATTGGGCACATGTCTTTTGACCTTGTGCTTCTATAACAAGAACCGTGGGGGTTATGCAACTCAAACTTTGGAATGCGACTATTTTAAGGATAACTTTGCATTTAAAATAGAAAACATCAATTAGAAAATCGGGCCAGCAATCTGAACACCTCCCCCCTTAATTTAGTAAACACACTTGAATCAATGACTATATATAACATTGTGCATTTAACAGTGTGGATTAAATTTAAATAGTAAAATGTAGGCTATAGATCTTGAAATGGAAATGAGTTTGTGTTTCAAAAATTCATTCTTTTAAACACAACATTCGGGGTGGTTTCAAATGTTTATTTTGTTTGGTTTTCAAATAAATAAAGTGGTTATCACCTCGCTGGTTCCCTAAATGATTCCCCATGATTATTTATAAATGTTGCTATACGGAGGGAAGCCAGTGGGTGATTGATAAATGTCCTGAACTTTTTACGTGAGCTTGGCTAGACAGCCCAAGATTTTTTGCACATGGCATCAAACTTTAATGACTCGTCTGGAGAATAGGCTACAGGGTAGCAACCCCCCCCCCCCCCCCCCCCACCCCCCACCCAAAAAAAAAAAAAAGTTGTTGGCTCTTTTTATGCTGTTATATCATCATAGGTGTTTTTTGTTTTGTTTTTTCTCTTTCCTCCAGAAATATTTTATGGTCTAATATCCGGAATTCCGGATATTTCCATAAGTCTTGCATACCTGTTGACGGAGCTTGCATGTACATGTGACTTCCATTGCATGTACATGCGATGCACATGTTTTTCCTGTTCCCAAGCATTATAAACATTAAGGTCCGTATGCACAAAAGAGTTAGACCGGGTCTAAAGTTAGACCAGGTTTAAGTGAAATTTATTCATGCCTCAAAATCTGTTTTCCTCTGCATTTTCATGAGATATTTTGTGCTATTTTTTAACTTTGCATCTGAATCTTTACAATTTGTTAGCTTATTTGAGAAGGAAATGTAATTAAAGGTGTGCTTTCAAAAAAACTAAAATCCACTTAGACCAGGTCTAACTTTAGACCCGGTCTAACTCTTTTGTGCATACGGACCTGACAGTATACATTACGTGCAGGATTTCTTTCGTGCCCTCCACATAATCATTTATATGTGTCGCTATAGACAGAATTCACATGTACACATGTGACTCACATTGGATGTACATGTGACTCACATTGAATGTACATGTGATACACATGTGACCCCCATATCCCTGTACCATAAAAACACTTGATATTTGACAGCTTACATTGCCTGAAGGATTTCTTTCGTGCCCTCCACATAATCATTTATATGTGTCGCTATAGACAGAATTCACATGTACACATGTGACTCACATTGAATGTACATGTGATACACATGTGACCCCCATATCCCTGTACCATAAACGAGAGCATCAATGATGCAGAAGCTCACTACAAGTTGAGAATTTGTGAAGATTCTGATACATAAAACATGTCTATAATATAGAAACCACTCAAATCTGTCCAGCATATGACAAATGATGTAAAGCTCAAATCCATATTATACCTTACATGAAACAAGAATTAGATATAGACCCTACATGTTCATATATATTATGCATTCACAGTGTAAGCAAATTTGCCCTTCTACATATGCTTGGTTGAGATTACATAAAATAAAGGTCATTGTGTCATTTTGGACTGAACATACTATAATAGTGGCATATTTGTTTTATACTGTGCAAAAGGGCCTGTATCCCAATTTAATTCTGGATACAGGCCCTTTTGCAACAAAACAACAATTTCAATGGCTGTTTACAATGAGATGTAGGTCTTTTTGGGAAAAAAAATGACTTTGTTTCCTTGAAACATGATTTTTCCCTATACATTTCTATATCAAACTAATTTTTGTAAAAAATGCACCATAGCCCTTTTGCAACAAAGCTCTTCAAATATAAAAAATAAAAAAATATATAAAAAATAAAAAATAAAAAAATTTAAATTTAAATTTAAAAAAAACAAAAAAACAAACAAACATAACATTTAAAAAAATAAAAAATAAATAAAAAATAAATAAAAAAAAAATAAAAAAATAAATGCATCAAAAAATAAAAAATAAAAAATAAAAAAATAAATAAATAAATAAAATAAAAAATTATAAAATAAACTAAAATAAAAATGAAAATGAACATAAAAATTAAAATTAAAATTAAAATGAACATAAAAATTAAAATAAAAATTAAAATAAAAAATTAAAATTAAAAATTAAAAATTAAAAATTAAAATTAAAATTAAAAATAAAAAATTAAATTAAAATAAAAAATTAAAATTAAAAATTAAAAATTAAAAATTAAAATTAAAATAAAAAATAAAAAATTAAATTAAAATAAAAAATTAAAATTAAAAATTAAAAATTAAAAATTAAAAATTAAAAATTAAAAATTAAAAATTAAAAATTAAAAATTAAAAATTAAAAATTAAAAATTAAAAATTAAAATTAAAATTAAAATTAAAATTAAAATTAAAATTAAAATTAAAATTAAAATTAAACATTTAAAATTAAATTTAAAATTAACATAGTAAATAAAATTGAAAAAAAGAAATCAAATAAAAAAATTAAAAATATAAATTAAATTATTATTTATATTAAATAATAATTCGCAGAGAAAAAAAAATATTTGTACACTTTTACCGCCATTAATGTTAAACTAAATGAATAATGTAATTTATGAAAAATTTTATAGGAAAAAACAAGAAAAGTGAACGCTCCGATCTGGGCGCGAACTCTCGCAGACGCTTCCAAAAAAATTACTAGTCGGATGCCCTAACCATTAGGCCATCAATCCGGGCATGAAATTTTATGTGTCAATTTATTTATATACCAAACAGAAGAGCTGTCGCGTGATTGGTCCAATCTTCCGACTCTGCTACTGACGCTAAATACAGTTCTAAATACCTGTCCGGGTAGCTTGGTTCATCGCGAACCAATCGGATTCGTTGAATCAGAACTGATCAATATTCATGACATACGATGCATAGTTAATTAAATGTTACCATATATGGCAAGGTGACGATACCAAATTTATATAGTAGGTAGGTCAGTGCGTAGTGTCGAAAATCTAATGATGGAAAATACGATGTATTTGAATGATAAACCACCACTTTAGGACACAGTTTGCCTCAATAAAAGTATGATTTTTGTACTTTCTCATTAATAAAGTTGATTTTGTTTAACCGAGTCCGAGGGTTAAAGTATACATATTATTTTGTTACTTTAAAACATAACCTGGCGTTTAATAGTACAATCTAAATCCTCGTTATTCGTCCACAAGTTTTATGAATGGCCGACGATACCAAACTGGTGGGGGTAATACAAAATATGACGGCGCTATAAAGCGCGCAAATTCAGCATTTTGGCAAGGCAATAGTCGCAAGTTTTACTCCTTTTCGCGGGTTTCTAACAGCACCTCATGATGAAAAGCCTTTGAAAACATCATTTTCCATTAATTTTGGCCGCTGAAATCGGAGATATAGTTTGAAGAATATATACAGAAGCGATTAACATCAATTAACGAAAAACAACCTCCCCATTTTTCACTTTGACGGCTGTATTTTTATTTTGTATCATGAATAATAATGGTCTCTAGCAGTTTAACCAATCACAATAAGACAATCACGCTTGCACATCATGATACATGCGTGTCATGTGTTAATCAACTTTTCTATTATAGCGTTTTACATGCATTTTCAATACAATTTTGACAACAAAGAAAATAACGCAAAATTGCCTGTTTTGTCGAATGGCAATCAAGCCCATTTTATAACACATTTATGCGATCATATTGTTTCACTATCTCAAGTACATTTCCCGACAAATACCACTTGGGTGACCAAGATAAAACCATATTTCACAGTCGCACTTTCCCCTTGACCTTTACCGTGACCTTTCGCATCGAGTCGCTTTAGCTTACTTGTAGTAAGCTAAAAACACAAAATATTTGACAGCTTACATTGCCTGAAGGATTTCTCTCTGAGCCCTCCACAGGTTCCCCCTGATCATTAATATGCGCCGCTAGACGGAACTTCAATTCACTAAACTCTACGATAATCCTCTTGCCAAATTCCTCCTCATAAGGCTTACTATCTGGTTCATGATTTGACTTGCTCCCAATCTGTAAAACAAATAAGCAGATAGTTAAAATTAGGGTTTTGCAACAGTTCAGTGATGGGTACATCAGGACTGCCAACATTTGCTCTTATACTCTTAACTTTACAGGCGTAGCATTTACACACCCATATGTATCTTCTATCTTTCTACGCTGTAGTGTGCATAGGCCAGTGCCTCCAGTAGGCGCGCGCATATGACGTTACGTCACTGTCTCGTGATGGATAAATAGACTTTATACTGCTCCATTGCACGATTTGCCGTGCATTGACCCCTACGATACATTGCACGGTAAGCCGCTCGGCCCTATATTTCATATAAATCTCTATAATTTGTTAAAAAATAACAATGATTTTCTTAGTGTTGTATAAAACACATAATGAATGTTTTTATTCGTGCAATGGAACATTGCATCTTTCACCTCATAAAAATATTTGTACCATTGCACTCACAAACATTCATTATTGGTATAATATATAGTAGGTTTTCTGTCCAGACGAGATGTGCAGAAAAAGTTTGCAGACGATAATCCTTTATCTTGATTTTCTTTTACTTGGGTAGCCACTGTTCGGACTAAAATTGTGATTTTAAGACTGAGTGATGACATATGGTCTTCACCAAAAATATTTTCCTGATGGATAGCTACATTTCTGTATATGTGGCTGTTTGTTATCCTTCAAGATCGCGTATTAAAAACATTTATATGGAACAATACGTCTGACAAAAACAAATATTTCATGAACTTTTCTGTAATTAGGTGAGCACACAATGTTTTTGCTTTCTTCTGTATGGGTAATTTTCTCTTTCCCCTCTCACGAGGGCAGCAGACTCATTTCTAAAGGACAATTTCCATATGAACCAATTCAACAGGACCCTGTGAACATTATTCATCTATGCATCCGCTCGTCTTCAGAATCGGTGTGGCGAATCATGTAGATGTCACATCTTTTATCGAAACAAAACTTTACATCTCATGTCGTCCTGGTTTGTTCATAATCAGAAGAACTTAGATTTGCGTTTTCCAGACATCTTGTTATGATGAATATACCAGAATCGGTGTGGCGAATCATGTAGATGTCACATCTTTTATCGAAACAAAACTTTACATCTCATGTCGTCCTGGTTTGTTCATAATCAGAAGAACTTAGATTTGCGTTTTCCAGACATCTTGTTATGATGAATATACTATTACTAAGACTGAACTTTATGCACTATAAATATTTTTTGTTTTGTTCAAGTGGTTGTATATGCAACAAGCGCCATGAGCGTCATTTATGGCGGATACCGGCGCTATATAAGACTCCACTATTATTATTATTATTTCCACTTTTAACTGAATGTAAACAACAAACTCTTACACAGATCTTAAAATAACACTATTACAGCTGTTTCATAGCCACATATGGAGTCTGATTCCAAACTTAGAATGGGGTGATCAGGATGATTTCCAAGTCATCCAGGCGAGTCGTCAGTCACCTTTTCGAATAAAAATTCCATTGAAATGGAAAGTTGGCGGTCAAAAGGAAATTGCGATATAAGGCAAATAGAACCAACCAAAAACTTTGATTTTAAATAATCTATCATGGAGATTTTGTACAACAATCAAAGAAGATATTCACAACTTCATTCAATCTAATAGGAAAACTTTCCACAATAACAGAGATTTTCAAATTCTGTCATCAGAACATGAAAAATATTGTTTTATTTTTAATAAAAATTTCAATTGAATCAGAGAGAGTTGGCACCTCTGGGCTATAGCTGCTTTTGTTGTAGGTGAAGAGTGTTGAAGGGGGGTATCTGTGGAAGCATTCAGAGATTGCGTGGCTTCACAGTCAGTTTGTCTACTGTAAAACACTACACTATCACAGCATAAAAATGTAGTGAATTTGCAGAATACCTTGCTATGTTAACCTGTGCATCACAGCTGTTTCACTCTCCGATTTATAATTAAAATTATGGAATAAAAAAAGATTAAATCGTGGCACACTTATGGTTTGACCTGATTTAGGTAGCGCTATGAATACGAGTATACTGTGAAAATTTCACGAAAATTGTACAAGCCATTTTTAAATTATCGGCATCTTCTAATTTACACACATTTTACATGTAACTCTATGGGAAATGTGGCCGATGAGGGCGCTATTATAGTAAATAATAATATTCAAAGCTCTATTTCTCAGAAATGGCAGCAACAAATGCTCTGAAATTTCTACAAAAGATGGCCAGTATATTCAGGTACTTGAATAAGTTAAAACCAGAACCGGGCCAGCAAGTTACGGTGTTCTAAGAATAAAACGGACAAATTATGTGGGATCAAACAGCCATGGCATAAGATCTTTATTAGCGGCATTTCAATTTAACGAATAGAGGTCCTAGCGAAATTAGCAAAATTAAAATGTTAACGAAATGTTGTTGTTTTACAATAGTGCACTATGCATCACAACACTTCATTTTTTGTTTTAATTAAACTGAAGTAACATTTAATTTTTGTATTTGACATTTATGGTGAATAAACATTGACGTAATTGAAAACTAAAAATAGGAAAAGTGCCATATTAATCAAACACACAATTAGTGTCTCTGAATTCATTATTCTGTTTTGAGTATGTACACAGACTTGACATTTTAAAGGCTATAAATTCAATCAAGACTGTATAATCATCCATGTATATTTAGCATGTCACGATATTATTAAGATGTCGTCCTGTCTGACAAAATAATACTAACATGTATCTCAATTTCAAAGAAACGGTTATATCGTCTAAATGCAAATGTGTTGAAACATCCGTCAAAATCTCAACATCAGATCCACTTAAGTCAGAGGAGAAATATGTGAGCAAAGAAATAAAATTCTTAGAAATACAGGGTGTCTGTCCCTGAATAATTTGTGCAGATATATGTCCATTTATTTAGCTGTGAATACCATTGCTATTTGTCAAAGGTCTTGTGTTTCTAACATTTAGGAATAATTTAGATACTTTTTTCGAACCAAGTTATTAGAGATCCGTAGCTTTCATGGTCTTCAAGACCCCTTCATTCAGCGTAGGGTTAACTTCCCTCCACTTGTCACAGCAGGTCATCGTAGATGGCGGGTAGGTCGTAGCCGGTGTCATGGTTGAGGGTCTACATTAGGAATTTTGAATTTTAAAAATCGGACCTATCTGACAGATATTATGGCCACTTTTGAGAGCATGTGTGGTCGAGTGGATAAGGTGCTGGATTCTTGATACAAAGGTTTGTGAGTTCTAGCCCCGCTACGGCCAACGTGTTTGAATCCCTTGGCAAGATTCTTAGTGTCGATTGCCGGTAGCCTCATAAGTGTAGCGACCAAAGGGTTCTGATATCTATACTGGCCGCGATAATAATCGGCTAAAAGCGCTTTAGGCCTGTGCTTGCATTGTGGAAAGCTCTATATAAGAATGGTAATATTATTATTATTATTATTATTATTAATATTTTGTAAAATTGGGAGATTTCAAGTTTCATCAAAATAACCTGCAAATGATTTGCAGGTTATTTCCTTTTTTAATTCCTACTACAAAGTTAATAGATATAAACTGTTTACAATGTTTTATGAATCAACATTTGAATAGTGTGAGGGAATTGTTCGCCTTAGGTGATTTGTAATATACTTTCTGATAGAGCAGTTTTGAAGTTCGGTATGAGATTTATCAATTGAATTACGCTGGAAGTAAAAAACAGGTTTTCGTCCATTTTCAATAATGTTATGCTGCAGCAGAACGAATTAGGATATCTTGATGAAATTGGCAGTGTATAACTAGGGAGCATGTTCCCCGTTATATATTACAAGTATAACATGCACTGTTGTTTTTATATTCTTAATATAATTTCAAACATGGGACACCCTGTATTTGTCTGAAATAAATGTAAATGTTCTGGTACACACTCTGCCAATCTTGAAATCTAGATTGACTTGAATGGGAGCAACATGTAGGGGTGAAGGGTTTAACCACGCCCACCTGAACAAGCACATTTGTGTTAAATGTGATAAATTGTTTATTTACACATGACACATTAGATGGAGTTGTATGTGCAATGAGCATTTTAAGGACACCAGAAAATCTTAACACTTTCCACACAGCTATTGGTTTTACAATTTACAAAACAGATTTTTCAGAAACATTTCCCAACTTTCATTATCTATCTCAAGGATTACTGAACCAATATTAGGTATGTTTGTACCTATTTTAATGCATTTCTCATGGTGATTCCAAATATGGTAAAAAACTCAATAATTTTGAAATTGTTTAAACATTTTGCGAACATTTGGAATGTCGTCTGCAGCCGCCTGTCGCGTGGAAATTGTGTTAACTGGCTTCAATTAAACCCCTGAGTACTAAACTGCATTTCTTACAATGTTTCTGATTGGTTAATTATTGAATATGTACATTTAAGTAGCCATTTAGAAGTAAGCTTATGAATATTATAAGGTAAATCCTTGCCATTTTGGAACAAATCTTCAGCATTTTTTCATGAGGGTTAACTATGCTCAAATATCAATATGTATTAATGATGACCTTTAAAAGGAGGTGTCCAGAAAGGACAACATTGTGCTTTGTTTAATGTTAGAGAAAATAAATTATCAAGCCAGAATTTCATAGAAAAACATCATACTTATCAAAAAAATGAATAAAAACTGCTAACCCTCATCATGCATAAACATCCCTGGTGATCGAAAGTCCTGGTATCAATGAAGTCATAGTTATACAATGCAAGTGAACAAATTTGAGCACAGATAACCATGACTTCGTTGATATCGGGAATTTTGATCACTGCAACTTTTTAAAACTGGCATGTTAAAGAATGGCAGTTTTTATTTGATTATGTATAAGTATGATGTTTTTTTCTATATAACTATGCGGTTTTGGCTCAATAATTATTTTTTTCTAACATATAATGCACAATATTGTTCTTGCTGGACACTTTCTTTAAACAGCACACTCTTACATGTGCGGAATGTGAAACTTGATATAGAAGAATGTACATGTGTAAATCCCACATCACTAAAATGGGCCATCTCCATAAATAAACATTATACCACAAATGTTATCATCAAAATACCATGCGAATATACAACTTGTGCTTTGGAACCAATTTGAAGAAGATCGAAAAGTGTCTAATAATTAAATCTACAAAACCAACTGAAGCGCTTGATCGCCGCATGATGGTTGCATGTAGGTTAAACTATCCTCACCGAATTTGCTCTGATTCAAGTCGTCCATTTGAATGAATGCTTCATTGTTGGAAGTGATCAGGAGAGCCACCCATCGGGTGCCAGTCCAGGTGGCACTATTTTGAATCCCCTTAAAAGCTTTTAATGTGAGGAGACTATGGCAACACATGCATATGTTAGATTAAACCAATCAATCAAGCCACATTGTAAATCATGTGCAAGTCAAAGCGGTTCGAAGGCCGTCCAGAAAAGATTCAGCGATGTGCCATTTAAAGGCGTGCAACCGGATCCAATCCACTTTTTCCCAATCAAATTACAAATTTGGTATAAACCTGTATTTGTTCTCATTACTCTGAATGAGATGTTTGAGTAGATGAACGGATAAGTATTGAATCATTCCCACATGTGGTAAACACCTCAACTGCAGTCTATGCAGTGTTCTTTGGCCGAGAACGAAACTTTGCTTCCCTTATTAGAACCATGGGAGTATGTAATTCAAATTTTGGAATTAATGATGCACTTCATGTGGAGTAGAACAAGACATGTAAAAACATGTTCATGATATAATGCTCTTTTATATTGCCTTTACCCATTATCTTTTTCAAAGGGGTCGTTCTTGAGGGTTTTTTTCAACAACCCCTTGCATATATGTGACCAGTCACGTCGTAAAGGACATGTTGTCGGCAAACACAGTTTTGAGATAGAGGCCAATGTATTTTGTGAAACCTAAAGAAAATAATAGACAAAAATATGCTTCTTCAATTCATATCTTGTGATTACAAAGTCTGATTACATTCTACATGGTATCGTTTTAAAGCTTAAATTGTGCTCTTTCAAGTCAAACCAATAACTAAGATTTGACTCTCGCCTCCAACATGTCTATTTTGATGTGACAGGTCACATATATGCTATTTTGTAATATAATTTTGCTCTATCTTTGTATTGCCATGTTGTATGCAAAATAAATAAACTTGCAAACTTGTGACAAAAATTTATAGTGAATATTTGACTCAAAAAAAATGAGGCAATGTGGAAAGGATAAGAACATTTTGGGTACCCACTTTTATTGATTAAATTGATTAGCAACAAAGAATAAACCCTTTTCTACAGGCCTGTGACCAACACATTATTTCTTTCAAGAAATCTTTTTACATTTTTTTTTTTAATCATTATTTTGGAACTGTTTTTGAAAAATGAGTGGATTTTTAAAAAAAATTGAATAATATTGAGCATTCGAAATAACAAAATTGAAGAACAACAAATTCCCGACCAACTGACCAAACCTGAGAAGTCTGTTTGCCTGTAGAACAGGTGTTGTTGGTTTGTCTGTCGCCTTATGAAGTAAATACTGTAAAAGTCGAAATTTTTGTGCTACCTTTATTTTCACACTTTTCATATGTGGCTATGTAAGAAAGCTCAAAATCGCATAAAATGGGCAAAGGGCGAAAAATTACACGCGCGCAAATATCTACTTATACAGTAACTGCCACAAAACGTAGGGGATGGGGAGAAGACCTAGGCCAAAAAAAAGAAAGTAATGTTGTCCCCCACAGCTCTCAGAGAGGAGGAGCGAGCAGGCAGATTTTTTTTCTTTATTTTTTTTCTTCTTTTATTTTTTTCTTATACCAGTGAAAGCTCAAAGTTCAGCCAACAAGAAGTTGAAATCACACTAAGAGTTGCACATATATGTTATATAAACACTTAATAGTTTAATATTCAATGTCATTTAAACTGTTAATTTTTTTTTTTTAATCGGGGCGGCCCTTAATCTGATGAGCGAGGGGTATAGGACAAGATAACTTTTTGGGGGGCCTTACCTGCATTCTGGGATAGAGCACAAATGGATTAAGCCTGTGCTCTTTCCTCCTCTGTGCATTGGTCCTCTCATTCTCCTTGGCATATTTCTGTAGCTCTGGGTGTTTGCTCTTCTCCAAACCGGCCAGGAAATCGGTTTTGTCCGGCGATGAATTCGGATCCCCGTCTGCGTACTCTGTTGAATGATAAAATGGAATACCGTGAAACCACTTCATTTGGCGAGGTATGTTGCTTCGCAAAATTAAATATCTGCGAAACTAAAATTTTGCATTGAGAGTAACAGTAAAACTTCCAGATTCGCAAAATTAAATGCCCGCTAAAATAGCAGTAATTTTAAATTCGCGAAATATAGTATCCACAAAATTAAAGTGTTTTACAGTAATATATAACAGTTTTTAAAATTTTGATATGGTATTCTTTTATACAGCGGGAGTTTGTTTAATATGTAAATTAAATACCAAATAGATGCTTTTGATTGGACGCTGCAAAACTCCTGTTACCTATTACCAGGGTGTATAATGTTGATTGTAATTACGGCCACCAAGCGCAATTGGGTTATCCTGTGTTTTGTCTCAACTTTGAAATACCATGCGTGCCTGTTTCGCGCATTATATCTATACATACATACTCACCCCCAACACAGCTTATCGCACAGAAATATAAGCAAACAACTTGCAATATTTGTTTATATTAGGCTAAATTTAAAAAATCTTGTCTCAAAGCTCTTCAGTTTTTCAAAACCTCATGTGGAATGCGGTTTTTTAAAGTTTTTTTTGTTTTTTGTAAATATAAAATATTGAAATCCTTGTAAAAGTGACTTTTTGTATTTAAAATGATGTCATCAATGAAAATCTGAAAAATCAGTGAAATTTTGGGATTTTTGGGATTTTGTTTTTGTTTGAAGAAGAAAAAAATCGGATTTTTGTTTTTCTAATGAGCATCAATAAACTAACGCGTGCGGGAGCTTTGAGACAAATGATTTTTTTAATTTAGCCTTATTAATGGACTGAACAAAAACCATAATCTTGCCCAATACTTGATCCAAGGGTAGTATCGGACCAATCAATTTAATGCAACATTCGAGGAAGGCCTACCTGATGTATCTAAATCATCCATGGACGATATACTCTGTTTATCTGCATTTGCGTCTGCCTTTTGTTGGTCCAATACTTGATGTAAGGCGTTGTACCATTCCTGCATATCGGCATCAGTCTCCGCAGCGATGTACCACGCCTTATCAGACATCTTTAACTCAAGGCCGTATTTCCTTTGCTTTGAAGTCTGCAAATAAGTGAAAGATTAAATCTGTGTAAACACTAAGTCGATAATGAATATATTTCCTTAGGAGCGGGGGTTTTTTTCAAACCTCTTGTCTTGTGACAATTTCTTCACCCCCTCCCTTTTTTCCCTCCTCCATTCTATCTGATTGTGCAATCGTGGGAAACTATATGTCGAGGATTTGGAGGCCACAAGGACCTACAAAAAAAAAAGGAATCTACAACGGCTGCTATATGTAAGATTGTATTTTCACAAGAAGTCTATACCATATGGCAGCTATATAACAGATGGTGACTTTTTACATCAATAGGTAAATCTCAACAAAAAGACCATAATATCTGCAATAGCTGCTCCGAGTTACACATATCGTTTTATACCAATTGCTCAGCATACAATCAATTTCATATATAACAAGTGGCAGCTGTTTACAGACAGCACTAACCCCTCGATGTGGTCTCCTATCATTTGAAGCATGTCCCCTTGGTGGTATGCATGATCACCTGAGTCCTACCACAACAGCTAAGGTTTGAGCCCTGAGGAAGGCAGCAGAACCCATTTTCTGCCAGGTTCAAGCCCTGAGGGAGGCTGCGAACCCATTTTCCTGTTACTATTTGGTCCATATTATTACCCCTGATGGTTTTATTCCTGCAAACCACCCTGATGGGTTAGAGTTAATTGTACCATAATCAGGGAGCATTTTACACTAATTACTCTATCGTCTCTTATACATGAATACCTCCTCCTATCCCACCCGCATTCACTTATTGAAAATGAAAAATAATGTTCAAACGAAATTCGTCACAAGACACCATTTTCAACAAAACATTTTTAAACAAATCCCCAGGATTTTTCATCTAAAATTCACCTCTAATGAATGCAACATTCATACGCTCTTGGTAGCATTCATTCCAGAATATATGGTGTGTACTCATATGCTATATTAAACCAAGATGCCCATATAGTCTGTTATATGCACACACCCTAATTGCATTTACTAGTTAATTGGGTGACCTTTCTATATCTAATAGAGACTTATTCACGGAACCATGGTTCAATGGGATATTAAAAAGGCATCATCAATTGAGAGCACATAGCAATCAATAATGAGACCTAAAACATTGAAAATTTCTGCAAGCGAACCTCTCGGATAGGGTCGGTCTGTCTGTCTGTCAGGCCTTGTTTTTATTTTTATTTCAGTTTTTTTGTTTTTTTGTTATGTTGTTGGGTCTTCTTTATATTTTAACATTTTCGAAACAATTGAAGATTTTCAAAAAGCACAATTTTTTCTGATTTGTTTTCAACAAAACGATTGTTCAAACTTATTTTCAACAAAAAATAAAAAAATAAAAAATTCATATAAGAAATATGCTTCAGTCGGTAGACCAGGGTTTTTTAGCTTGGCCTAAATTAATTTACAGTGAAAAACATGTTAGATATTTAACAATATCATTTACCAAGTTTTGTAAAATATTACAAATATACTCTGGTATATTTTTCTCATTTTCTACCATGTAATAATTACATATTGAAAACACAATAAATGCTCATTAGAGCAGCAAATGAACACTAACCAAAAGAGACACATCTAATAAATTATTATCTAAAAGGTTTTCAAACCGCAGACACATTGCATGCAGTTACTGCTATTAGTTGTCATATGTAATCAGCACTACTGTTATCAAAATCATTATAAAGGGGCACTATATGTTCATCAGTGCCTATACGTTTTTATCTAATAAAGAAGAAAAAAATTACATGTCATGTACAGATAATTTTTCTACAGATTAATAATATCTTAAGTTAAAATAGGATGGGTGTTATTTGTGGGGTAATCCATATGTACAGCTGTGGGGCAGCCACAACCAGCAGTCAGTCAGTCCTGTGGATGTCTATTTCACCGATTTGGAGGCAAGGTTGACCTCGCATACTTTTACGCAATGTCAGCCTCAAGTGACGAGTCTCCATTGGTTCAGACTTCACTTCAGAGCCCAATCAAAATTACTTAGTACAATATTTAGCAGTATACACAGATCAAAAATGGTGTCAAAAGCAATGGAACGTAAAAACACTGAAGTGATATTCTTATTTGTGATACATCCTTTTATAAGCAGGAAAAGATGGGCATTAAAATCTTGGAAAATGTCCAGATTTATTTTTACTGACATTATGTTGGTTTCGGTGGGTAGGTCTCATTATGTGTTTTGTAGTATTTTCACATACTTCCTATTGGTTAAATTCAATAATAACAAATATTACCCTGGGAAAGTAGTTATTTCTTAATTATACAATTGGAAACTAAAGATGATCAAAAATTTATTTTTTTAAATCTGTGAAGAATGAAATAGTTATGCCTGTAAATGTATATTTTCTTGATGACTGTAGTTTGTTACATGTAAATGTTTGTGGCACAACTATTTTGTTTCCAAACCTTTGTAATGATGAACAAAGCTGCATCATATACCTGAACTTCTAGAAACATTTATGTCAACTATCTACCAACACTCTCTATACCGTCACTCGGTTCTCCATACCGGTGTGTGCTGGTGTGTACCTATACCGGGTTTTCGCAGCGATGGTCAGTGATTAGCATGCCATATTAGTAATTTGAGCAGTTTGTCTGGTCACTGTATGCAGACCGGCAAATAGTATCGCATCACAATTTGCACCTTAAAAATCATCAACTGCGATACAACTTTTCAAAGGCTGGTGCATAATTGGGATACAAGTAATTGTTGCAGCCATAAACCAAGTTGCTATCCTGATTCTTCTAAAATTGCACCTTGACTTGAAGGAATTGAAAATGTCAGCACTGACTGTATGTAACCAGTTTCAGTAGGTGCCAATGTGATTGGCTAAGGCTGTACATATACACCTAGCACATAAAGTCCCTGACCAGGTGCTTTGAGGTTGGCTAATTCAAAATAGATAATCGGTACCAAAAATCTAACATATACACATTAAATGAGCAAATTTCTTCTCCGCAGTTTGATACCTCATTCAACCAAATCGAATGGATACTTTCAAAGGAACAGGCGATTTCAATGACTGCGCATAGCAAAGTTGCACTAGGTATAGGAAATCATTGATTTGTGTGTGATTACGCACTGAAAAAACTCACAGCTAATCAGCTAATTCTTCACAGCTAGTCACACCATTTGTCCCGCAAATTGCGGTTATCACTCCAGACCCGTTCATTTGACTCATTCAGATAGCACACAGTTATGACAGTAATCACACACAAATCAATGATTTCGATACCTATAGTGCAACTCGTTAAAATCGCCATAACCTTAAAAGTACCCATTCAATTTTGTTGAATGAGGTATCAAACTGCGGAGAAGAAATTTGCTCATTTAATGTATATCTCAGATTTTTAGTACCGATTATATATTTAGAATAAGCCAACCTCAAAGCACCTGGTCAGGGACTTTATGTGCTAGGTGTAGAATGTATGCAGGGTCTATGATATATCTACCAGTGTATTGGTGTAGAGGGGATGGTGAAGGGGGCTAAAGAGAGGCTCTGAAGCTACTGTTCTACCTACCTTTGTCTGTACATTGTAAAATTGTTTTTAGTAGTTATTCAAATTTACCTTGGTAACTTCAACGAGTGAATCGAGAAAGACCTGTCCTTTTGATGACACGCTGTGCTCATCTTTGTGATATTCTAGTAGGAATGATTTGTCCGCTAGCTGATTCAGGTAGAAAAATCGCCGCCTGTAAGTCTGAAAATAATCAAACGCACATAAAGAAATATGTTAACACTTTCAACGCGGCAGGCGTCTGCAGACAACAGTTCAAAAATGACACAAAACTTTTAAAAAATGTCAAAATTATTGAATTTCATCACTTTATTTGGAATCCCTATGAGAAATGTATTAAAATAAGTACAAACATGCCTAGTGTTGGTTTAGTAATCCTTGAGATAGACTTTGAAATTTGAAAAACTTTTTTCTGAAATATCTGTTTTGTATATATGGTTGAAATAATAGCTGTGTGAAAAGTGTTAAAATAGCTACTATTATATGGAATATCATCATTTCATCTCTGTGACATCCATTTGCTTTTTATTTTGATGAGAAATAAGTGTTGAATAATTGTGAATATTACCCTACGTAAAAAGTTTAAATGTAAATTTGTGCCCCACTACGAAAAGATACTTATCATAATATCTGTATTGGTAGAGGTTGTCAGTGTTTTGGCATCATATGGGTATACTAAACTCCAGGGTTCTAGCCAGGACCATTTTAGTGCCGGGTAAATTTACGGCGAACGGAGAAAGTGTAGCGAACGAAGTGCAGTGGATCATGGCATGGGATCCAGAGGCCTTCTTAATGTCTTTTTAGGGTTTTTTAATGCACTTTGAGGGTTCCTGCCACATAATTTCTTGTTTTAAGAGGCAATTTAATGATTTTGCTAAACTCAAATTTTCAGGGCATGAACTATGATGAATTATCTATGGGTAGCATATGATGAATCACCAAGAATATTTGGAAACCAGGCACAACTATTATAATCAACACAAATAATTGTCGATCATAGCAACATGATCCGTGTGCTCACGTTCATCCAAAAGGTTGAACATGGTCTTGCGATGCACTACATACACTAGAAGCCTATCGCGTCTCAACAATTTCAAATGCGTCTCAACTTAGTGTCTCAACAAATTTGTTGAGACGCTAAGTTGAGACGCATTTGAAATTGTTGAGACGCGATAGGCTTCTAGTGATATACCAAAACAACAGGCACACACACACGCCATCGCGATATGCACCAGGCCACATGGGACCCTGCTAGAATTGTGACGCTACGATCGATAATTATTTGTTTTGATTATAGCAAGTGAATCTGAAGAATGAGGATATGAATGTCAGTTAACTATTGTAACCCTTTTTCCATCTCTCCATACCATAAGTACAGTATATCTCAGTGTCTTAAAGATAATCACGACACTACTTTAGATACGCCGATCAAAAAAAAAAACCATGCAGAAATGTGTTTACTTTACTCACTAAAAATAGATGCAGATGTAGCAAACACCTTTGTAAATTGGTGATAAACATGAGATGAAACATAATTTAATTTAATTTAATTGAAAGTATCTTTCTCAACAATTCTACTGACCATACCGTTGCTTTCACTCACCCTATACAAAGGGTGAAAACCCCTTAACTTTTGATTTCCACCCTTGAATATTTTACTTTAGAGTGAAAAATTGTGGAAATTACACATTTTAATACTAACATTCTGTTAGCGCAAATTTTGGCCATCATTTGGCCTTTTCACTCTTGTGAATTTTATCCAGTGAAATTGCTGCATACACACACACCACAGGTATCTGTCTCGATACATCTACTGGCCAGGCACACCCACCTTCATGAAACCTGAGTCACTCCTGCTACCAAAAGGGGTTTTGTACAAGAATCCTTGTTTGATGGTTTGACCTGATGGTGACAGCAGAGAATCTTCCGACCTCGACTCGTCGGTCTCGTCAACTTCATACTTCTGATCTGGAAGGTCTTCTTTCTTGGATAACCTGGATTAAATAGAAGAGTAATATGTAAAGGTCAATTATGTGCAAGTTAAACTGGATTAAATCCATGGTTTGAACTGATCCTGACGGTATAGAATTGCTTCCAACTGGACTCATCGGTCTAATACACTTCATACTTTTGCTCTGAAAGGTCCGCTTTCTTGAATAACATGGTTTAAATAGGAAAATAGAGGTCATCTGGATTTTTAACTGGATCAAATCGATCTTGCTTGATGATCAAAATTGAGGGAGAAGATGAAGTTGTTCTCTACTATTTTAATTCATTCCTCTCATCCACTTCAAACTTCTTTTCTCGAAGGTCATCTCTCTTGGATAACTTAGGAAACAGAGAGTAATGGTCATTATTGTGGTTGCTTGATTGCTTGATTGATTGAAGCCATTTCTTATAAGAACTGAAGAAAGCTGCGGAACCCAATAAAGTAACAGAATAGGACAACAGGCATGAACACCTATACCATTTTTAAATGTCAGCCTCCTCCCCTCTCCCCGGGATTAGGATCTGAATATGAAATCATTAGTCACCAGACAATGTTCAGCTTGACATTAGTAGTAGTATTAATTGCTGTTTTGACTACCATGTGTTATTCCTACACAGTTATAGTTCAATAGTTACACAGAACACCCAACTGTGTTTAAGAGGCTGTTCCAAAGAAAATAAGAACAGTTGTTTGGTTCTTTCTGTATGTTGATTATAAATACAGCACATCTATGTGACCTCATGTTTACAATGTACCCCAATCCACAGACCGACAAATAGCATCATTTAATTTATTCTAAAAAAAATTTAGACAACAAAAATAAAATCCACAGGCCTGACCAACCCATTTTATTCTACAAAATTCAAACACATTTTTTTGAATTTTTTTTTAATTGAATTTTTTTTTTTGAGTTTTTATTTATTTTTTAACATTTTGGGGGGATTTAATTAATAATAATTTTTAAAATTGTTGAACATTTTACTAAAATGTTACAAGATTCTTATTTAATGTCTAGGTTTAGTAAGCATCAACGCATCACTATCACTTTCCAATATACAAAGTGCCGCAAACAAGTGTCTTTGTACGTCCATGCATATCATGCCTATATTCTTTTGCCTGTCTGACGACGTTCATGATTATCCACAACAATTATTAACAGATGCCTGTATGTACAAATTTGGTAAACATGGGTGTGATGGGGATGTCCATCCATATCTTAAAGGGCCACAATGTCATGTTGAATTTTTTTTATTTTAATTAATTCACTTCACAATTCAAGGTGAACATTAAAAATTGCCATTTTTGTTGTTTCTACTAAAAAACACCCAGCAAAACTTGATTAAAACAATGTTTTAAATATGTTGGAATACCACCCTTAACCATGTAAAATGCTGATCTGGCCAGATCAGCATTTTAGAAGCGACGTTTTTGTTGTACAAAGAAGGCTGATTTTTCTTAATCCTTTAGGTGTAAGTTCATGTAATACAATTGTAAAAATATACAAATCCCCGTTTTTATCATATATTTTTGTAATTGAGGGCGATGCCTCCACCACATCTCTTAATGCCCCTTTAAATGAATGTGTAGGTTTTGTGACAAATGTTAGTCCCTAAGGGCATTAAACATGTATATCATGCTGTAAATTAGTGTACAGTTGGACTTGTGTCTTTTTTGCTGTATATAAAGAGCAAATGTGAACTATATCCCAACAGACATTAACAAGGTTAATGAACTGAGTGATTAGAAATCAAACTGCTCACTCAACAGAGAGCTCTAATGGGCATCATTAAGTACTATGTAGAAAAATCAAGTTAATGCAGTGGTTCTTAACCCGTTTGGCTCCACGGTCCCATCAGACATTCTTGGTCAGTACTGTGACCCACCCAAAAATTAAATAAATAAATAAATAAATAAATAAAAATAATTTAAAAAAATAAAACACCTTGAAAAACTGAAACTGCTTTAGTTATATGATGCGAGCATAGCGAACAGGAAATGTTGTATATTTGAACGTTTCTTTCGGGGTTTTTTAAGCCTTTTCAGAGCAAAATAGTAAAATGGTTTCCCCATAAGCTATATTTATGACCCCTTCATGATGCCCTGGAAAACCCTAAACGACCCCATACCCCATGGGATCACGACCCCCAGGTTAAGAACTGCCGAGTTAAATAATGCCTTCTGAAAAGCACAGTAAGCACACCTTTCAAAATAGCACAATTTGTTTACATATTTTAACTCGTATGTGTAGAATGAGCCAACCCCGCCCACCTCACCCCTACTCACCTACTCGGTTAATAAACACCGTTTGTAGGACATTTATCATATACTAATAAGATATGGACTTTAAAAACACCATTTGAAGCCTTGCCAACAAAACTGCTGTCAAGGAGAGAGCATGTGACCCGTTACATCAAAATGGACATGTTGGAGGCCCGAGTCAATTCTGAGTTATTGGTATAACTAGAAAGAGCACATTTTAAGCTTTGAAATAATACCATGTTGAAGCTGAGACGAATATCACACTTTGTAATCGCAAGATAAGAATTGAAGAAGCATAATTTGTTCTATTATTTTCTTTAAATTTCCAAATTTTCGTTGCAGACAACCTGTCCTTTTTGACGCGACTGGTCACATATGTGTCAATTCTCTACACTATATTTAGCCATCCCAGCCAGACAAGAAGATGTTATCGAGAAGGTTGTGACTGTCAGGTTATCATGTCAGCCAATGAGACGAATCTTGTACAGCACTGAACATTTGTCGCTATTACGTTTCATCATAAATCGTTATCCGATATTTCCAAGGGGAAGGGGGCAAACCTGAGAGTGAAACTGTTCTCAGAGAGAGCATGTGTTAATTTATTGCCCTATATTTAGTCATCACAGGTGATATAGGGGGATTTCATGAAGTATTATGCATGACTGCCTCTCCCAGCACTGACCACAAGTTTGTTGTTGACAGGGAATTAAGTGCATCATCCTCCTCAATATGTACATGTGCGCCCCTACCCCAACCAGCCACTTTGCATTCCAAGAGTTTCATGTTTCTAGAATAAGGCTAAATTTAAAAAATCTTTCCTCTCAAAGCTCTTCAGTTTTTCAAAACCTAATGTGGAATGCAGTTTGTTTTTTTGTTTTTTTAAATACTTGTATTTAAAATGATGTGATCAATAAAAATATGAAAAATCTGTGAAATTTTGGGATTTTTTAGGTATTTATTTATTTTTTGTTTTTTTAAATAAATAAAAAGAAAAATTAAAAGAAAAATAAATTTTTTTTGTTTTTCTACTGCGCACCAATAAACTAACGCGCGCGGGAGCTTTGAGACAAATGATTTGTTTAATTTAGCCTAATGAATGTTGACGGGGAGGTTTGCGCAACTTTCACACATACAGCAAAACCAGAGTTGTATTCATCTGATGAACTCATATGTTGTGTGTTGACATTGAATTGAGAGCATTTTACATACATTTATTATTTGCCACCCACCTCCCTGGACACATAGCATCCACATTCATCAAACTCTTGTTAATTGCAAGTTTGATGGACATATTAGGCTAAATTTAAAAAAAATCATTTGTCTCAAAGCTCCCACGCGCGTTAGTTTATTGATGCGCATTAGAAGAAGAAAAAAATCTTTAAAAAAAAAGAAAATCCCAAAAAATCCCAAAATTTCACAGATTTTTCAGATTTTCATTGACATCATTTTAAATACAAGTCACTTTTACAAGGATTTCATTATTTTATAGATTTAAAAAAAAAAAATTAAATTAAAAAAACCGCATTCCGCATTAGGTTTTGAAAAACTAAAGAGCTTTGAGACAAAAGATTTTTTTAATTTAGCCTTACAATGAATGTTGACAGGGATGTAGGCGCATCTTCACCATACACACTGCACATGCTTCCATTAAAGTCTTATCTTACGCATATTACATTTCACAGACGTCATGATGCCACTAGAGTTGACCAAGTTCCCATTCAATCTAAACGATTGTATAAACAAACATGTTTCCAAACTTTACGCTTTAATTCTTTACAGCCATGAACCCCATGAAATCCCATTTGAAAACTAACTGGCAGGACACTTGTTCCCTCAGTCTATCTCCCCGGGGGGCGATCAGGGACGGTGAAAATGTGGACGAAATTGTTGAATATGTGAGTGCTACCCCTAAGCCATGTGGACTAAAACACTAACTTCAATGCTGGTGGACCCAGGTTTGAATCCCGTCGCCGTGCGGTTTTGCGTGCTAAATTTCTCACATTTCCACCCCGGATAACATATTTTCATCCCAAAAGTGTACGGGTTAGATGTTACTAGAGGTGAATTAACTTCAATATCAGTTGCAATGTTAAATTAAGATTTCTAGTAATATCTTAACAAAACTCCACAAGGATCATATACTCAAACACAATCTCAGTAAAGGGCTGACAACGGGCAAGCAAGCAATAGGCAATGCCCTATAAGTCAGTAGTGCCCCCCCCCCCCCCCCCCCTCTGTTTTTGCCATATCATAAATTAGTTAACATGGTTATATGAATTGACAGATGTTCATATTATCTGCATATGCATCGGAGCGAGTGTAAATCATCTTCAAAATAGTGAAGTGGAAGCAAGCCATAAGGGAATGCATGGAATTGGGGTATTCCATTAAATTTACATACACCCCTGATAAAGACAGGGTGAGAATAGCTTTAGCAGTAGCCGGGGAAATAAATGGAACAGACAGTTGTTTATATCCACGGAAAATCAAAGTCTGTGGTTAAATAATATGAACATTTGTTTATAGATATGATGGATTATTGTCAATCAGATGTATGCTAAGAACAGGGGTTGACTGTAGGCCTGTGAAGCCTTTGTAAAAAAAGCATCTTTGTATGGCATCAGACACCATAAATGCAAACACTAAATATTACAACAAATGTGACATGTTCAACCGAAACCAGACACAATTGGGCAAGATATCAAAATTGAGTTAGTAATTGATTATTAAAGTAGAGATCTTCAGCTTTACAATGGTACTTTCTTTCTTTTAATCGGACTTCCCAAAGCGGAGTTAAATCATTTTCAAGTTCGTTTTTTTTGAAAACTCCAAACTGAGATCGTCCTTTAAAGATGTACTTACAATGTACTTTAAAAAAAAAATTAAAAGATTTTTGTTGTTGGTTTTGATTTTTTAATCTATAAACACTCTGAAGATTAATTATTTACAAGAAACTTAAATTCCCAAAATATCAACCCAATTAGGTTTTGGGCTATTTCTCAGTTTGGAGCTCTGCCCAATTTCGTCTGGTTTCGGTAGAACACATCACAAATGTCAGTATGATGAGAAAAGATACATTACAAGACTTCCGTTGAAAAGTAATCCTGAGAATCAACCTAGAGATGGTATGAAATTTAGTCATAAAAAATTCCAAAGGAAAACTTCACTGCTTTTCACTCGGGCTTCACAACTGATGCTGTCATTTTATCAATGGATTGTTATTGATTCAGAGCCAAACATGTTTTACTAAATGACATCATGCGATGTTGACTACATAATGTGGGATGATGTCATGCAATACTGATGATCATGTCATGCAATACTGATGATCAAACCATCTGGATACAACATGTATCAAAAAACATTCACGTTTTTTCTTGGATTATGTCCTTATTCTTGGAGTATAGCTATAGACCAGGCATTCTCAAATGGTGGCGCGTGCGCTACTTGTGGCGCATCAAGGCATCCTAAGTGGCGCGAGAGTGGTTAAAATTTGTTTTAAAAAAATAAATCATATTATGATATAGCCAAAGGCATATGACAGTCAGATGTATAAATACAGCAATTTTTCTCGCGCTACACGCGTATGTGCCCTCAAAACAGTAATATTAGTTAATATGCTGCCTACATATGTTAAAATATTTTGAAATTAATGTTATTTAGGGAATTTTGCCATTGTAAATTCTAAAAAATATGACCAAGTGGAGCTTCCACAAGTTGTTTACTAAAATGTGGCGCATCAGTAAATCTAGTTGAGAAAGCCTGCTATAGACGCTATTTGCACGCAATCGCCATTTTAAAATGAAAGCGAGGCCCTCCCCTCTTATAATCAGCGCGCCTAACCACGTCATGCATTGCATAAACCTGCGTGAAACCACCGGCGCAGTGTATGATCAAAACAGGGGATATTCCAAAGTTGAGCCTATTATTTTAGCAAACTATAATATAGAAATACCGTATACCTTGATGGCTGTAGATCTGTGAAGCCGCCGGAGTAATTGTGGTATTTGTTGTTAATCACTTTCCACTCTGTTGTGTAGGAGTTAATGCACTGTTGATAATGAGACAAAAAAGAGTGTATAGATTGATCAAATCGTTTAAAGGAAAATGGGGAGAGGCCATCCCCGTAAGACACTTTTGCCCAAGGGGGGGCGTTTTCACCTAAAATTTTCGTAAAAGGTTGCCCCAAATTTTTTCCAAGTCAGTCACCTCGTGAATTTCACGTAAGTGTGGGGGGGGGGTAGAAGTCAACAAAATTCGCACGTCAAAAAATGTCGCACGGACACAAAATTTCGCAGTCCAAAAAGCACTGTAGTCAATGTTTTATGAGTAGTTTTACTATCATTGATATTTGAAACTAAGAAAAACGCAATTTTTACCTTAAAAAAAAAAATTCAAAGGGGGGGCGATCGCAACTGTCGCCCCCCCCCCCCCCCATCTGACGGGCCTGGAGGCTTACCCTGGTTTGAAAGAACCTCTTGTATTCTTTATCTTTAGTTAATCAGTTCCAAATTGGCGAAAAATATTTGGTTTTTTATCTCTCCGCGCGCAAAAGTAATTCAAGCAAATGTGCACGAGCATGATCATACGCACACAGTTTTGGGAACACGCGCGCGTCATGCATATGATGCACAGTGCGCTTGTTGCCTTCTTGGGCGCCAGCATCCTTCTGTATGTATTCTCTGCTGTAAAGAGGCTTCACCAATTTGGAACTGATCAGACCATAATAAGGGCTCAGTCAGTCAGCTAATAATTATGGGGTTTTTGTTTTGTCCTACCAAACTGAAAGCTTGGCTATCTGGAGGGAAAACTTTTTGTTTGCATTTGCAGGATGTAACAATACAATAGAAGATTTATTTCTATTCACATTTAGTCTATAGTCCCTGTCATGATGCTATGGACGAAATTCAAGCATTTCACGCGAGCGAGTTTCGTTGTTGTTCGCGGAGCTGATGCGTCAAGATGCATGGATACGTGTGACGATTTCATGATTGACCAATCAGGACGCGCGGTCATTTTTGCAAGCTCCCGGGATGCACTTCTGGGTACGCACGCGCATATTATTGGAATTATGTCCATGGCATTATGACACCGACTATACTGACGATATAATGTTTTTGCTATTCTTTGGCAAATTATTTAAATTTGAGACCAATTTACCTTGGTGCAACATAGTATTCACCAGACATATGCTCAAGTTCGTTTGATCATAAAACCTGACAGGTAATTTTGTGATAGCAATGAAATTTATATACCCTAAAATTTGCCAGCTTTTATGTAGACTTTTTTCCAAGAGCCATCTACTTTCATTGCACTGAAATTTCAGAACAAAATTGTAAAATTCAGTTGTTTTCATATAGAATCAAAAACAAAGTGGTGTTTGAATCCAATTTTACAATTATGTTAATCTATTTTTGGAGTAGACAGTGTCCCCATGTCCATATATGGCCACACTGTATATGGGCCCATGTGTGACTGTTGAACACGATAAGAATACGTACGGTCTAGTTTGTCAAGAAACTCTTTCATATTATTATACACAATAAATACTAACACACATCATGCAAACACTTTTTCAACAAATCTGGGGATTTTTTCCCCAGATATTATTACTACTAGGCTCAGCAAATGTTTCCTGATTTGAACCTCGCCAAACATAAGAGCGTTCAAGACACACAGGGTACTGACCTTATAACAGCTTTTAGGAATTGAAGCTTCAAGCTTAAGGTCGAGTCCAAGTATGTCATAAATGCACTACAGGGATCTTACGCTGATACAACTTCCTGCAACAATTTTTTACCTATGCAATTGTACTATTGACCTTTTTCTATTCTTGAAGCTAAGCTAACAAAGATTTTCATGATATATGTTTGATTTGTTGGCTGATCAATACATACATGTTATACTTCCCTATGGTTACTTTTAGATAATACAGTAAACAATAGTTCAACAATCTTTTTCTTTAGTAATTATAAACCAAAAGATATAGCTCCAAACTTTCAGAAGATTAAAATAATCAAATGCGCAATCTGTAATAGTTTTCTTTAAATCGCTTAATTTTGGGGAAGGGGCAAAATCCAGAGGCAAAACAAGACAAGATGCCTGAAAAGGCAGTATGGAATCAAAAAAGTTTCCAAATAGGAATAGCTGCCATTTATTAATCCATGTCAGCCTATTGTAAAAAAGCACATTCTCAACCCTCAGCAAACCACACAAGGCAGCCATAACCTCTTTGACAAATAGTAATGATGCTTCTTGGACTGCATTCTCAGGTACTTGTATGATGAATAGTGTGATATGATTCAAAATGTTTCAAAATACATAGCTGCCACTAAATGTATCCTTGCTACTTTAGCCAACTGTATGCACAATAGCAAAACCTAACAAACAGCACAGGGCAGCTATATCCTCTTACCTCTTTGACAAACAGCGATGATGCTTCTTTGACTGCATTTTCGGGTACCGTGGATCTTGTTGTGTCTAGTACTGATTTGTTTAAAATATTTTCCAAATAAATATATAGCTGCCACTAAATGTATCCTTGCTACTTTAGCCAACTTCATGTACAAGTACAGAGCAAAACCTAACAAAACAGCACAGCTGTAACCGCTTACCTCTTTGGACAAACAGTGATGACGCTTCTTTAATTGCATTTTCAGGTACCGTGGATCTTGTTGTGATTAGTACTGATTTGTTTCAAAAAGTTTCCAAATAAATAGCTGCCTAAATGTATCCTTGCTACTTTAGCAAAACATAACAAAACGGCACAGGGCAGCTACATCCTCTTGTTGACAAATAGTGACGATGCTTCTTTGACTGCATTCTCAGGTACAGTGGGATATTGTATGATGAATAGTGTGATTTGATTCAAAAAGTTTCAAAATACATAGCTGCCACTAAATGTATCCTTGCTACTTTAGCCAACTGTATGCACAAGTACAGAGCAAAACATGACAAAACAGCACACGGCAGCTATATCCTCTTACCTCTTTAACAAACAGCGTTGACGCTTCTTTGACTGCATTCTCAGGTACTGTGGATCTTGTTGTGCGTAGCTGTCTGGGTATGGTAGATGCCTGTGATATCGATTGAGGAGAAAACAAATATGGGTCAGTGATTTATGATACCATATATAGCGCAAGAGTATGGACAGGCCTCGAAATAAGAAGGGCCCTCGGGTCAAAAACCCTCAAAGCCGAAATTAATATCTAAACTCATGATTATCCTTACAGCTAGCATACCTAGGGATCTGGGTGAGGTACAAATACTAAGTAATATTAAAGGCAATGTTAAAAAGAAACCCTGTTGTGCGGGCAAACGGACCTCTCATGTTTGGTCGGTCGGTCAGGCTTTCTTTCTTATTATTATTATTTTCCCTTTAAAAAAACTGTACAAATCCAAAAAAACTGTTGTTTTTTTTAAAAAAACTGTAACAATGTTGCCGTTTTTTGACAAGCCCCAAAAAAAGAAATTGGGTCAGTATTCATTTGCATGTGAAAAAACACACTGATGTCTAAATATCAGGCCCGTACAACAAGGGGTCTTTTGTCGCCTAAAAGGGCAGAATTCTCGAATGCCCTACATCGGCTAGTGCTAACCATACACATTACATAAGGTATACAGTGGGTAGGGCAATATATTGAGCAGGGTATTCCAAAACAATTATTACAAAACATAATTCTAAATGCATTATAACAACATGTAGTTCATGGGATCAATTCATGAAACTTAAGCCAAAATTCATTGAAAACAAAGTCACATCAACTACACTGTAGAATGGATACCAGGAAAATACAAATATAATATAATTATACCAAGAATTTGTAAACAATATTATAGGCCAGATGGGTAAATTTGTTCACCAAATTGAATCCAATGTAGTGAGGGGTTTAGAGCAAAAAGGTTCTTTCTGCAATAGCTACAGTGTATTTTGCTATTTATGAAATACACTGTACATATCCAACAGACATGACATCGTAGATAAGCCCTTTACACCCTTTAACAGTTAGTAAAGATGACTCACCACACACACACATACTTGACCTGAAATCAACTCCAAAATTCATGATAAATATTCAATTCCTTTCATATAATCATGTACAATCATTTAACCTAAACAAACATCCCAAAATCAGTCATTTATTAACAATATTATATTATTAGGGTCAGATTCTATACCAAATATTTTGGTGAACCATGGCATTGTTTCAAGAAAATATGAAATATTTCACCGGAATGACAAATTTGTTACGGTAGCTGAGCTGCCAATATTTTCATTCGGCATACTCGGGGAGGTTTCCCACACCAACCACAGCTCTAGAACATTAGGCCCTGCAAAGTTCATTTTTAGTTTCCTGTCACCCGCCCGAGCTTCATTTTCATGCCCACGTCTGAATTCCTTATTGAAATTTTGTGGGAAAAAATACAGTTTTTGCAATAACAACGTACAAATCCATGCTTTTTGTGTAACTGAATATGTACCCTCAACACACAGGTACTGCACATGTCTAAATAAGATGTCTTTTAAGACACTGTAAAGTGTAATTTTCCAGAAATGTTTGATTCCATCAATGTTGACAATTCTCTAATTGCAATAATTGTGTGAGCAAGTGAGTCACGGCAGAGCCAAGTTGCAGGTCATTTCTTGTGATTTCCTCAAATCTATGCTTAATTTATTTTAGCAACAGGCAGTAACAGAAGTGATTCTCTGTGCAAGAAAGTAACTAAGTAAGTCAGTAGTAAGTACAATGTGTTATCTCTGTTTTTCTTTAAGCCGACATGAACAACTATTCTAAGGTTTTTTTAAAAACACCCAAAACAAACATGGTAATTAAAATTACCATGTTTGTTTTGGGTGGGGTTTTTTTTTTTGGGGGGTGTGGGTTTTTTTAAATCACATCTTTCAGAGGGGACCTGTCTGAAAACTATTCTAGATTGTTCTGAAAATTGTCTGACTTAATTGTTTTCCCATTATGTCATCCTAATGAATAGCAATTATAGATGATTCAATTGGCTAATCTTTCATGCAAGAAACACTTCACAATCAACTTGTAAGGTCGCTTGACTTACACATTGTACATGCACAGGGTAGTACATATAGACACCTGCGCCTGTGTGACTATTAATGATTAGAATTTCAAATCTCAAGTAGTCGTTTTAAAAATCCCGGTAATCCGTCCAATTTCCTTCCAAATTCATATGTTCCTGTACAAGCTTAGCTGTCAAAATGAATGCAACCTAAAGTTTGTGGACAGTGTACAGTGTAGATTTAAAGTTTGACAACGGTATTGTGTATATAAAATGCACTAATTAATGTGGTTTTTTGTGTATCCTATCACTCCTTAGGTATTCAATCAAACAGTGGGCGACGAAAGCAAAAATAATTAAGGTGGGGAGGGGGGACAAGCCAAAATTATGCTTTGTATAAAATGTTCAAAAATTTTAAAGAATGAAGCACGTAATCAAAATGCATACACTTTTTAGTCAAAAACTATTCAAACCATCCTTTGCGGAAGGGGTGGGGGGAGTCAGTGGCGTAACCAGGGGGGGGGGGGGGGGGGGCAGGGGGACTTTTTTCCCCTGCCAGAAGGCTTGCCCTCATGATGCCCCCCAAATGAAATGTCAAACTCTATGTACACCTAGAAGTATACCACAAAAAAATAGTCAGATATGCCCCCCCCCCCCCCTCCCCCCTACATGCCCTTCCAAATCGAAGACCCTAGTTACGCTACTGGGGGGGTATAATTGACCCCTGCTGGAGAGATACCAGAATACATACCGATACATCGTCGTATGGGAACATAACCATTGATCGTAGCGGGTCATTGTTGATCGTGGATCTCTTCTGTAGGATATAGGTCTCGTAGTCTACTGGTTCGATGGGCTTCAATTTGTCCTGAAAACAAACAAACAAAATCAAAACATAAGTCAGATTTAGAGTTTACAAAAATGATTTGGGTCAATCGCAGTTCCATGGATTTTGCACTTTTCGATGTATACACATTTCTTATTTAATTGTCAAAACCATCATTTTTATTAAAAACTAAAATTCAAACTAAACAATTCAAGGACTAGAATAAACACTTCCACACTATATGCAGTTTGTTAATTTTTGATAAAGATGCATTATTCTTTAAATTTAGATCGTTGAAAAAAATGTGCTGTGGGATGAAAAAAAGTTTTTTGTGCGCTTTAGCGCTCGCTACATGTATAGCGCATTTTCCATATCCCTAAATTATACCATGATCTAGTGTAATGTAATATTTTAGAATCCGTTCTCTTGAAGCATTTTGATCGAATGATAATTTACATACATATTTGTATAGTCCGGTTACAAACACCTAAATTGAAAGTATTTGCCAATTGCTACAAACAGCCCAACTTCAATCATGTAGAGTAATGTCCTGGGCTAGTTTTAAATGAATGTTTATACTTGAAAATAATTATTATCATCATTGGTCATCAATGGTCGACCATATAGACAGAATGGAGGATTAGCATTTTGGTAACATACTGGGCATAGATTTTCCGATATGGATATCGAGGGTTGAGCGCCAGAAGGCCGTAACTCAATTTTTTTGGCAAATTGATATTTTGGTACAAAAATAATCCATATAACCTAGATTTTCAAAACCATAAAGAGATAACTCATAAACACTCTTAATTTGACTAAAATTAACAGTTATAATTTGGGTGCTACAGTGTATTGTTATGAGTCCCAAATATTTTGAAAGTTGATTATCTCAAAATAGCATTTTTTGAGTTACGGCCTTCTGGCGCCCAACTCTCGATATATGATAAACAATGCACCAAAACAATCATTCATAGTTATTTCTATAAAAATACTTGGAAATTCTGAAACGTCCGTTTTATAACAAAGATAACAGAAGCTTTGGTCCCTACTTTGACAGATCCTATTTCCTTATGCTGTAAAAGTGGTAATTTTAGCGCAATTAAATGTTCGCGCTCTGCCGACTTTCAGCCATTTCGCTTGTTTTTAAATTCGCGATATGGAAGTTCATTACATAGACTTATACACAAAATGAATATGTTCGCGTGATTTTATTTTCGCGGTAGCTGCTTGGAGCGCAAACGTAGCGCAAACATTTTCGCGTTTACAGTACAATGTTTGTGTGATTAATTATTCACACTTTGCCGATTTTGAACCATTTTCCTTGTTTTTTGTTTTTTAATCGAGGTTTGAAAATTGAGTTCTACAAAAAAGAAATAAATTCATTCATTTTATTTACATATTTACAGTATTGTGTTGGGTTGCATATTATGTGAAAACATTTCATAAAATGTGAAAACATTTCAAATTGTGAAAATATTTCCTATATGGTAACTATAACAATGGGTAAATAAATAGAAACAAATGTCAAAATGTAATGAAAGCTAGTTTAGTGAATGTTATCTTTCCAGAATGTAACGATCAAATGAATTGTAGTAATAACGGTCTTTCATGCACTTTGGAGTCATAGGGTTATTCCCTGTTTGTTTTGCATTCATGCTGTGTTGGCCACGTTTCACCCTGATTTTCCCTACAAACCACCAAGACGGGTTAGGGTTAAACCTTTTTAAGATTTGGTATTTTTAGGTGACCCAAAATCCCTAATTTAGCCTACAACATCAAATATAAACGATATCAAAAGATTGAAGCAACAAAAATAATTGACTGTGTCCTGAATCCCTAATTAAATTACATTAAAGGGGAAACTAGTGGGTAACACCATCAAATATGAGGATATCATTAGAATGATACCAACAAACTGGCTGTGCCACTTTGAAAAGAATGGTGCAAAAAAACTGGCTGTATATGTGCCCCTTTAAACATTAAAAAGTAAACTGGTGGGTAACAACATCTCACACTCCGAAGCCATCATGGGTGGGAGGTAGTATTTTATTTATAAAAGGATTTAGGAAGACTGTCATTGGATACTATTACACAGACAGTACATTATTCCAGTGTGGTGTCCTGAGATAAGGTCATCCCCCATGGGAGCAGACTTGTCAATAGAATCAGGTCAACCACTCACTGCTTGTGTGGGGAATGCTACAAGACTATCTTCAATTTAGAAGACTGTAAAAAAAGTGGGAATTCCTAGCAAAAATTATAACACGCAAATATAGTTCTTTAGCGTATATAAAGGCTAAGCCTAAGTGATGAAGCTACAACACACGAAACAGTTCAAAATCGACAAAACTGGTTACACAAATTGCAACATTTACAGTACATGTAGCTTCAATTTGAATAACTAAGGCTACATGTAGTACACAGATGCTGCCCATTTCTTTATTTTTGTATACAAATTGGTTGGTAAAAATTAAGCTTTAATTGGTTTCTGAATATATGTAAACAAGACGTTATAGATTCCTATTTTAATTATATTAGTTGAAAGGGGGAAGTACCATTATCTTTAATCACGGGGGGGGGGGGGCAAGATTCTACACAAATCTTAGAATCGATTCTTCAGAAAAATGCCAACTTTATTTGGTACAAACTAAATAAATGGCCAATATTGAACATGATTATTAAATGTTTCTAATTATTGTTCTCGATAATAAATTTTCTCTCGCAGCGCAGCAGACAATCAGCTGACATGGTTTTCCCAAATCCTATGACTCACACTGCTATCATCTCTCTAGAGAGAGCCATGTGGGAGAATCATGAGGGCTAGTACTATAGTAGCACTGCAGAAGAAAAAAACGCCTTCGATCAATTAAATTTCTGGGAAAAACTATGAATAAATATCACATCAATTGATTGCTGTGCTATTTATATATCTCTTAACAGTAAATTTGCCTATAACCCTAACCCCTCATGGGGGTTTGTAGCAATAAAGCTTTAATAACAGGGGGAAACTCGGGACAGGTAAGGACCAAAATAATTGGTGTGTGCCGCCTGCAACCCCTCCCCCCCCCCCCCCCAAAAAAAAAAAGAAAAGAAAAGAAAAGAAAGAAAACTGTAACTTAAGCCTAACTCCAATAAGACTATCAGGGGGAAATGGGTCAAATTTGGGAGGGGCAAATCCCTGCTACCCAGGCACTGGGGAACAAATCTGGGTCGCCACACAAGTCCTAAACCTACCTGATTGACCCATGGGGTCAGTGTGAACAAATCAACAGACCTCATCTACATGTAGTCAATGAAGTGATTTGTAGTGATGAGAAAGAGGAGGAAACCACGTTGCATTGAACGAGGCAGGTTGTGAGTCTGAACCGTGCTCAAAACATGTTTCTATTCCCTCTTAAAAATGGCAGCTATTCAAAAACACAAAATTTCTCTATTCTATGCAAAACCAATTTTACAAACAAATACTCACAAAATCCCATTTAACCAGAGACAGCCTTTGCTTCCCTTTCTTCTTCTTCATGTTCAATTTCAGTATAAAACGTGCACCGATAACCCAACATGTATTTGTATCGCCCGTCCACTGTCTACTGTTGCACCAAAATGTAATGATAGTGATGAAACTATGATGATGTGGAGGCCTAAATAATAATGTGTGTTGTTAGCCTGCATACTTTATTGTATTAGAATAAGAACTTTTTCAGAACATCGTTGGCCTAAATAAAGGTCTTCGTGGTTACACACCTATTTTATATGTAAATCTCACCCCCCCCCCCCCCCCCCACCTCCCCCTCTACACATCACTGATGACAATGGATGGACTAGCATGCAGTCAGCAATTATTGAAAGAAATATATCAAAAATCTCGCAACTGATCTAAATCTTCCATCCACTTTTAACAGGCATATGACACACAGACAATTTACTATGAGCCTATAAAGTAATTACATCCCTGCCATAAGGCATCCAACAAGTTAATTATTACCGTTTATTATTACCATTTATCATTCATTGGAATGCGTATCAAATCAAATCAAATCAGCTATTTACTTGTCATATAATTAATTGTTTGTACACATACAGTAAGTCTTGCTTGATCATCTTATGACCTCATCCCCCCAATAGACAGTTCAGTAACGGTGTCACTAATAATAGTAACCCTTGAGTACTGGGTAACAAAGATGAGATGGAAATGCAGTCAACATAAACATGGAGATCAATACAAGATTTGAGGACTTCGAGAAGGGGAGTACACATACATGACATCCTACAATTTTGTTTGTTAACTGTTTGTGTATTGGTTGCTCCAATTAAGTCACAAATGAAAACATGCATTAGAGCAGGCCTTCTCAAATGGTGGCGCGCGCGCCACTTGTGGCGCATTACATCAGTCCGAGTGGCGCGCGGAAGGACGCATGGATTTATTTATTTTTAAAAAATAAAAAAATAAAAAAGAAGAAGAAATATATCCCCAACTGAAACCAGATCGCAAGAAGCATGAAGAGCCACTTCAGCCACTAACTGATTATTATTAGTAGGCCTATTGATTATCACTACATTTGCTACTATTTTTTGTACATTTTACCATCAACATTTCTTTATTTCTTGTACCATATCGTATGCAAATATAGCTCTCCTTAGCCTCTTAAAAGGGGGTAAACCCATGAGCTTCCAGCCCCCTGGACCCCACCCGTTATTTGTTCCGCTCGCAGGGATAGTGGCGCTTCTAGATCACTAACATCTCAAAAGTGGTGCTTCACAAAATCTAATTGAGAAGGCCTGCATTAGAGTAACTGTACTCAAGGGCAAAACTGAAAGAAGAATGTCTTGGTATTTGCCAACAACATCAGACTCTGTGAATCCTTACAAGTTTTCAAAAAACAACTGAAGACTCATCTGTTTCCTACTTAATTGTTCTTTCTGTATACATGTAGTACTACATGTAGTTTTTATTGGTACATTTTGATTTGTTTGTTGATTGTACCTTTTTGTTTTGTTTGTTTGCTGTGATTGTGGATAAACAAGCCTTAAAAGCTTTCCTCATTTATAGCACTGGACAACCTATAATTAAAGCAGTGATCTGATGGTCAATTAAATATCAACTAATTAATTAATTAATTAATTAACCCTTACAGCTCTATAACACATGAAATCCCATTAGAAGACTCTGACAGCATGGGTTCCCATGGGTTCCCTCAGCCTATCTCCCCGGACGCGATACTTTTTTTCGTACATCATTTTAACCAAATTTATTTATTCCGTTTTAATACGAAATAAAGCGAAATTCACTGAATACAAATGATTTTTTTTTTTTTTACATTTTTTTACAAATGAACTGATTTTGGTTAAAATGATGTACGAAAAATATAATCACTCCCAGGACGATCACGGTGGTGATAAATACGTAGAGAGGTGTTGAATTCGAGCATGCGCCCGGCGAAGTATACCAAGGCACGGACTCCCATTTTGGTGTAATAGACCCTGGTTCGAATTAGGGTTAATATATTCATGATATAAGGAAGTCTTTACAGACAGACATACTAGCCAAGAAACATCGTTAGTTGGTTGAAATGGGAAATCCCCAGGAATTGTGGACCCATCATAAACCTCAGTCATGGATGGCCATGACTGATAGCTGCTATCTGATTGATAATGACCGGTGGCTCCTAAACATGAGTTCCAATTAATCCCAACCTCGGAAGGGGACAAGTATTGCACATCTGTCTCTCTAATCCCCCACATAGAATAGCGACTATGAATGCTATTATCAATGGTGGTGGAAATGAAGCATAGTCCCCAAATATGGTGCCAATCACAAGAGAGGGACAAGCGGGAAATGGCCACCAACCACCCCTCCCCCCATACCCACTTTACAATCTATACCACAAATAAATGGCGATGACTGATATGCTATGAGCAATATTGGTAGGAGTAAAACATGGGACCCATACACTGGAAGGGGGTGTAAATGGAGCATGACCTACCCCCTCCCCATTTATAACACATACCCATACTAAACTCACAAATAGATGGAAAGACAGACTGTCAGTTGCTCCATGGTGGTGGGTATGAAATACAGCCCTGAGCATGAGTATGATGCCACAAGGAAGTGGACAGATGTAACCTTCCCTCCCCTCCCTCCTTCATCTTTCTCTACATAGAATGACCTATTTTATGTTCTCGAATTCTTTTATGCCATCTGGTCCAAGATGGCTTGTAATGCTCATGCTCATGCTCGCAACTATATCAGAAAGCCCTTTCATTTTCAAACCAATCCCCAGTCTCCAAGCCTCCAAGGTAATTCTTACTCATATCAAATTCACCATTATTCATGAGACTTGTGCACTTTCAAGTTTCTGACCTATATTGATAAACATTGCAAGTATTGATTACCGACCAACTAATTTGCGAGATGGAATGAGATTGGTTTTAAGGGCATCAGAGACCAGTCAATTGAATTCAAAGTAAAAACCATTGCAATATTTGAATACACTGCATCTACAATGTACCCCATTGGCAAAACTGCATCATTTGATAGAGACGAATAGTCCAAAGTACGAGAGCTATAATATGGTCCTGGGACTCAAAATGTTTTGGTATGGAGTAATGTGCTGCATGCAAAATAAAAATCCATCCTAATATATTTCCTTAAGAGCCATAATGTCATACCCCCCCCCCCCCCCCCCCCCCTCCCTCATCTCTCTATTTTTACAAATTCTCTCAGTTCAGTTCCGAAGCCCCCTTTTTGAGACCCTGGGCGGGCACACCCCTATCAAAAAATAAGTTGAGTGCAACCCCCCCCCCCCCCTATCTAGTCTAGGATGTACGTTACATAAATGCAGTTGCTCCAAAAAGGGAATAATTTGTCTTACAGAGGGATGGGGAAAAGTGTCCCACTTTTACTAATAATTGTAGCATCTGTAACAATATCCACTCCAATTTGGTAGCATCCCCCAACATTATAACACCCTTGAAGTAGGTGGGTGGTTTTTGTTGTTGCTTTTAGCTTGGAATAAGTAAAATTCTATAATTCCAAAATTTGAGCCACAATTCTCCATAAATTAGTATCGTATTATGCATGTGACCCAATTGCCAGGATTTTAAACACTCGCTATTTTATAGTCTTGAAAATAGGGTCAGACGCATAATTAGATACTAATTCAAGCAGAATCACGGCCCAAAGAATCCATGTATGGTAGCCGTCAACCGTCAGCCTAGATTTTTTCCTACCATGATCGCATTAACCTAATTGCAATACATGGTTTGGTCTTCATTGTCTCCGTGTCTGACTGTTGAACAATCATGGACATTTGATTGGTATGCAGATGTTGAATGTTGATTAAATGTGGCTCATTGTACACTGTACACATACTGTATTGATATTAACAAGCCACTGTTATACTTGGACAAACCATGGTGAAAAAAAACCTTATTTCTGTAAAAATAGGTGTGTGTTATAAGGCGACGTTGAAAAAACATGTTCTACGGACCAGCCTGACCCTTCTCTTTCCTTTTTTGAATTTGAGGGGGGAAAATTACAATTTCTTTTTAATTTGTTTGATTTTTTTTTTTGGAAATTTAATTTTGGAAATTTTCTTTGAAATTTGTGACAAATTTTGAAACATTTTGGACTGTTTTTATATGTTCTGATTTTGTTTTGAAAATTTCGATTAATTCACTATTATTAAACATCTGCATAACATTTTTGAGAATAAACAACGACAAAAAAAGCGCATTACCGCCCGACCGGGTCCACCCTACATCTGTCGCGTAATAGGCAAAAGATACAAACAACAACCAGGTTGAGAATCATAGCATTCCAATGCATGCGATCGGGGGGGACGGTCAAAACTAGCCAGATTGGGCCCTAAATTGTGAATTTGGTACTAGGCAACAATAAAAAAATGTTTGTTTGCCATCCGCGACCCACCCAAAAATACGAAAATCTCAGGTCGCTATTTTTTTTTTATTAATTATTATTTTGCGTTTCAAGCCACCATCCATTGATTTTAAGCCAAAGAATAATGCTCAAAATTCATCAAAAATTCACTTTCTATATACATTGTACATAAGCCTATGTCAAAATGGAAGAGGTGAGATGGGAAAAAAGAAAGAAAAAAGGAGCACTGATGACCCTCCTAACTTTTGTCCATTAAGGGCAAACAAACATTTAATTTGTTTTGGCCTTATCGTCTGAGTCTGCCATTACAACAGTGATTTTCTTTGATGTTCCGACCATCCCGTCAGATATTTGATGTCTAATTAATTTCTAATGGATGAATAGTATTCCTATTTTAATAATATTATGATAGAACTATGTATGTAGTATTATCGATGGATTTATCTACAGCTGTTTCATCAAATGCCAAGGGATGAAGGTTAAAGGGGCTTCATCTGATCATCAACATCAATACATGTCGTATCATTGTCAAACAAGACAACAGAATCATGTTGTCGCTATTCTTTCAAAACCTTGTATGTTTTTCTGGCCCTTCAGCATGGATAAAGTTAAACTGCCCAACGGTTATGCATAGGACGAGTTGCTTTATACATGTTCCAGGCAAGAGAACTTACAAGGTTTTGATAGATGTGACTTTGTCACTTAAAAATGTATAGAGCAGATCGCCTAAGGTCAAACAAAGGAAGTATTACTTTATACATGCTGAAGGGCTGGATAGAGATACAAGGTTTTGAAAGAATAGTGATGATGTTCTACATACATTGACACCACCGACCCATATACCTTGTCAATTTTCAATTGTGTTACTCAACGTTTTCCAAAACAGTTTCAATTGAGGGGTCGGGGCGGTCCAAATGTCAAAAATAAAACCAAAAAAAATTGTTTGAAAAATGTTGGCACCTTTTTTTCTTCAAAATTTGAGGGTTTGAAGGGGAAGAAGAAACAGACAAACAAACAGATGCCGACCAACTAACTCTAATTGAAAGGTCCATCTGCCAGGGTTTTTTGTCTCTTATTATGTTTCTTCTTTGAAACTGCGATATCTGAGATGCTTACAAACATGAGTGGCCATCTGTGGAAAGTTCAACTTCTAGGGAATGTTAAAATGGATTAACCCTAACTGCCGCGGCTATGTTTTTGTGCGTATCAGGGGGAGGGGGAAAAAGTACTATTTTTTTTACCCGAAAAATCACCCAGCACCCCCCAAGATTCGATCGCGGGACCATCCTCACCCCAATCTGTCCCTCTACCATCTGAGCTAAACTCCCAGCGCATATGCTGGGCAGCAACTTCCTGCCCACATATGCCTGCGGTAGGTGACGTCATCGAGGCAATGCAGCAGCACGTGCGTGGCGATAGCTAGTTTCTGGCAGTGAGATTTAGTGAGATTCAGTTGGGTTAGGGTTAAAGGGACATACACTTGCAGTAAGTTATAGTGGTCAAGAAAGCAGTTTTGGATGCTAAACCAAGTTCAAAACCTTCGAATTGATTCTTTGATTTCTGGGATGACACACTATCTGCTGTCCTGTTATTAATCGGGTCAATCAGGTCATCACAATATCCTACATCATGCTACATGTATATAGGGCATCAAACTTTGCCTGTATGAATGAGGTTATTAACCCCAAATAAATCACTATCAATACAGCTTCCAGAAAGGAGAATGATACCCAGAATTCCTGATTATTATTCAGTTCAATAAAGATCCTATGTGGGTCACCTAATTGTGCCTGCGGGAATGAGCATACTAACCGCAAATAAATCAATAATAATGCAGCTCCCAGGAGGGCTATCCTCCTCATCCACCGATTCTATACTCTGCGTTGACAAGGTAGACGCCACTTTCTTCCGCGCGGGTATGGAACTTCTAAGCCGTGAAGACGTGGAACTGAACCCGATTCCCGAGTCGGTCCGAGAATCTTTCGTCACCGACCTCCTGGTCTTTGACCCCAAATTAGGGTCACTTAATCTTGTACTGCTTCTAGAGTTCGCTAACAGGTCTCTCATGGTACTCTCAGCTTTGGTGGTTTTGACTTTCAGCGAGCCTGACGTCTTGGTGATGCGAGTCGCCGTAATTTCCCGCTCACGTTTTTCTGACGCCGCACGTCGTGATACATGAGTGACAGTTAGGGTGCGACGTGTCGCAACACCTGTTGTAGAGGTCATGTTGTTGGTGCTATTTATATGTTTCCCTCAAAAAGGAAAGTGGTTTAATTTCCTTGTATAAAACCAATATGGTAAATCTATAATATAGTGTTTTGATAAGTGTGATCGTGTGTATTCTAAATGAAGCACTTTAGAACAATCCGACCTCACATGAATTCTTAGGGCATCCCTGATTGGGCAAATGATTGGTGATTGTCCTCTATTTAACCAATCACGATACAGCTTATACAAGAGGGATTTTAACCAATCACGATACAGCTTATACAAGAGGGACGGTAACTTGTTACTGTATTTCAAGGAAACCTAGCTCCTCTCACACTCCCAATCACAATTTGTTTTTTGAAAGACTTGTAGAGTATTTCATATTCAATACAGAACATACGATACAGATTATACAAAATTCCCTCCGTGGGAGTATTCAAGACGACTCTCAGCACAAGGACAAAACCACCGGCTAAGAATGCACCAATATACAGCCTTACATCCAATTCAAGGACACTTTACTTAAAATAGTTATTATCAGCACCATACGAGCAAACGAGCTAATATAGGCGCATGATTCATCGAACGGTACAAAGTAAGAATATTCCTCAGTATTCCATTAGTATGTTTCCATTGCTAGACAACAGCGTACACAAATGGGTGTTGTCGATCCTCCAAACGACTAGATCCTCATCAAATCACCCGAGCATAGTCGTCCAGATACAAATATCCGAGATCCATTCTATCATTATGATATCGCAATGTTATTATTTCTGTCTGGTAGTCACTGGTAGCTCATTATGGGTAGGGTGTACTTCTTTACCACGGTGTCTTTACCCACTATGCATGCGTGTGTGTGCATGGCTATTATTACACCCGTATGCTGCATTGAGCCATTAGGTAGCTGGTCGGTGAACAAGAGATGCTGATTATAAGGCCGAGTCAGTGTATCCAAAATCCCCTGTGTCTTTATGGCTAGGCTATACCGAGCCATGCATGCTTACGCAGTCAGTGTTGCCACTTGTCTAAGCTGGCATACATGTTGGTCATGGCCAAAGTAGCCCAAATTATGACAAAATGCAGTCCAATTAAAATTAACCACTGGTTCCTACTGAGACCAGCAGCGTGTGACATATGTTTACATGCGTAAAAAAAAGGACAGCAAGACAGGTGATGGAATTAAATTCCCATAAAGGCCAAATCAAATGGATTAAAGTAAGGGCAGCGTAAGAATGAGCTATGATTTGCGATGGTTTCCAGTTTTAAATACGATTTATTCCGTTAAAATATACTACCGGGCTCCAAAGTGTCGGTAATCAATTATTTCCTTTCATCCTTCCGCGGCCCTTATCGAGGTTCAAATCAAATTAAAAGTTTGTCTCAGAAGCCTGTGCTCCTGGCTTTTAAAATGAGATTTAGCGTGTTGTAGCACTACTCGCGGCAGCGCTTTTTATTTTTTATTTTTTTAACTAGATTGTTTCGGCGATACTCTGCAACTTTTATTATAAATGTGAAATTTGGCATCAGTGAAGTATCGAAAATCTCATCACACAAAATGCTAGTATTTTACACAGCCTTTTGTAGGTATTTATACTGTGGGTGGAAAGGCCACATACGTAAAGTTCATACAGATATTTGAAAATCTCACATAATTATTGGACATAGCTTAGGCTAAATTAAAAAAACACTTTTGTCTCAAAGCTCTACAGTTTTTCAAAACCTAATGCGGAATGCGGGTTTTTTTAAGGTTTTTTGTTGTTGTTGTAAATATAAAATATTGAAATATTTGCTGTCCCCGCTCCTGGGGACCCTGGCCTTGCGGGAACTTAGCGGGGGACATTACTTTGCCGAAAGGGTATATCCCCCGCTATCTCCAGGTACTGTCCCGGGGGTACGGGGCACTAAATATCAGACCATCCCTGGTACAACCCCGGGGTACAGTCCCGGCCCCTGACAGCCGGGCAAAATGTCACAGTCCTGGCTCATACAACATTGGGTAACAGTGGGTAACAGTCCCGGGTACATCTCAGTACGACAGCCCGGGGAGCCCGGCTACCTAATTGTACATCCCCGCTAAAACCCCAGCTATTTTCCCGGGTATTTTTTTGGCAAGGCCAGGGTCCCCAGGAGCGAGGACAGCAAATGACAAGCGCATTAGGCAGAATTGTACTATTGATGACAATTGTTTAAAATGGGTCATATTAACTCGTATTAGGCATATAACAAGCCACATTTCACTTAAAGGTATATCCCCAACCTATTTCTATCCAACAGTTATAATTACTGCTCCTGTTGGAATTCACCTGCACTATTCATGTTGCTTTTCAACATATCGTCAGCCTGCTTCAATAATTGCCTAACTCACTTTTCATACTTTTGTTTTTTTTTAAGAACTAGAAAAAATGAGTTAGGCAATTTTCGAAGCTGGCTGATGATATTCCCCTTGCCCAAGAATCCCTGGAAAACACTCTACTTAATTTTGATGCATTACAAAGACAGAATAACAACACTATTAGTGGGCTTCAAAGTAGCCCAATTGGGCTACTTAACCATAACCCAAGTAACCGTCTTAGCAATGAGTTGACAGATGGAACCAGGAAGCACATCATGATAGACTGAACCCAAGTCTTATGTTGACATGTGAGACTTTGTATTGGTTTGAAAGTGTTAGAATTGTCACGGTGTGAGGGGATTACTCATCACTGTGGTGGACAAATACAGCAGTCTGTGTCTATCACATGTTAGCACTGATGACAGCATTTTGAATAAATACGAGTGTGAGTCAAGCATTAATTACCTCAAATTACCTTTAATTGACCCATGACCCCGTGTGAATGTGACCTAGATTTAATTAAAGGTGTGCTACTACAGTGCTACCCAAAATTGCTAACCCATCGTTAAAAAAATAATATTTTTAAATAAGAAGAAAGTCAATATTTTTCTCATTATCCGAGCAGAACTTTACTATGAGGATTCTGGTTTCCCCTACATAAAATCAATATTGTTTTTAATAAAATAAAATTGAAAAATAATTAACACTAATCACTATGACACATTGCACTAATAGGTGTTGGTAGCGCAAGAGCATGCTTCCCCATGGGCAACAGCGTGCTTCCCCATACGCAAGAGCTTGCTTCCCCAATCTTAAAGCGTCGCTAGTCTATCTCATGGCACGATCAGGCGGGCGATCACATGCCAAAGAAGATTTTAAAGACACCACCACAATGCATTGCGTTTTTGCAAAATGCCCTACTAATTCTGGTCTCCAATTTGTCTCGGCAAGTAGACATTATGCACACAATCATGGCTTCGTAGCGCGTTCATCATTGGAGCTCTTAGGTTCTAGTTTACATCAATTAATACATTGGTTATCAGTGTTCCTTTTTCTTATTTCTAAAACAAAATAGCTTGACAAATGCATCGTGTGAAAAAAGCTGTAGCTGGATGGCGTTTGCGCAATGCATTGTGGGAAGACCGTAAAATCTTCTTTGATCATATGCTGAGAGAAGCTGACTCTGTGGCGCGATCAGGTGGGGGGACTCACACACAGGGGACCATGGTTTGATTCCCCGCTATTGCACGGCTGCATCCCCCCCTCCCCCCCCCCCCCCACCCCAACCATAATTTTACCCTTTTTTCTCCAGTGATAGCTTTATTCCCAAATAGAACACCTTGTGAAGAATTAGTCTTGAGAATGATAAAATTGACCACAAGACCTTGTTTATCTTTAAATCGGCACATTCTTATACTGTAAAAGTATAAGAATTACATTTTCGCTTTTGCCAATTTTCAGCCAATTTCGCTTGTTTTTAAATTCGCGATTTGAAAGTTCATTACATAGACTTATAAACGAAATAATGTTTGCATGTTTTTATTTTCGCTGTAGCTGCTTGGAGCGCGAAAATTAATGTAGCGCGAAAATTATGTAGCGTGAAAATTATGTAGCGCGAAAATGTCCACGTTTACAGTAGTCATGACCCATCATAGAACGGTTTCGCAGAAAAAAAATCGAAGATCTTTGCCAAGTTCAAAGACTTGCCAAGCGCACCGTATCCACAGTTGAAAGTTTCCGTGAATAAAAAAAAAAGCTTCTGTCAACTAGATGTAATTAAAGGGGCATTGAGAGATGTATCGATATACTAAATGAGCAAATAACGTAAAGATAATCATCAACATAGCCCAAATCCAAAATATCAAACAATTCCGACATCATCTTCATGCCAAACTAAGCAAATAACGGCACTTCCGGGTTGAGATTTGCCCCGAAAGTCGTGAGTAAAACTTAGCATAACTTCCGAATTCAGCACCTTAGTTTCGATATGATCATATCGAAACTAAGAAAATCATGAAATTTAATATGATAAACGGCGAATGTTGGTAAACTGTTTCAGATGGTAGTTAGTATAAGTATTACTTTGATGCAAAAAACTGTACTCCCATACGTATCTCTCAATGCCCCTTTAAAGATCCCCTCAGTTGGATTTCATATCCCATCCCATATTTGGAAATAGCATTTCTATTTTTGGAAACAAGTTTTCCTTACGTGGAAACACATTTCCCCTATTTGTAAATATTTCCTTCCGTTTATAGTAGAGCCATAGCCTTATTTGACCTAAATGACAGGATATCCCCCACATTTCACAGTCCATTTGGATAGCTTCCAAGGAGATTATGTTGTCTGATTCAGCTATAAATATGGGGGTGTGGGATATAACCCACACATGTAACATACATGTGCTGCTCTACTTAAAGGTATATTATGTGATCTTTTCCAGGGGACGCCCTCAATCCTCGAAAAAATATTGGAAGCAGATTTTCTTTTCTGATCATAAATCATGAATATATTCCAAGTTACAGAGCGATACGATTCCTAATAACCTCAAAATCATGGTTTTGGAGTCAATTTTGAGTAAAATTTTGAAAAATAGATTGTACCGCTCGGTACAATCTATTTTCAAACCATGATTTTGAAGTAATTAGGAATCGTATCGATCTGTAACTTAGAAGATATTTATGATTTACGATCAAAAATGCAAATCTGCACGAAAATCTGCTTTCATAGTAAAAATCCATGATAGAGGGCGCTACTTGGAAAAGATCACATAATATGCCTTTAATAACACTTTTCGAAAAAGGTGTACTTTATATTATTATACATGTAATGTGCTCATTCCAATACAGGTGAGTCTAAATAATCAGGTCCCTATTTTACCGATTTTGTGTAACCAGTTAATAATGCAAAAATGAATATATTTATTGATATGCACATGTAAGAACGCATTGTTAGCGATAACCTAAATGTGTTATGCGATCTGTAAAAACCCGTCGGATGTCGCAAAATGTCGCTTGGTCTTTAGCCGGTCGGTTGTGGGTTGGTCGGTCAGTGGATTGGTTGAATTGTCTGTCGGTCACTTGGTCAATCGGATGGTCGCTAGTCGGTAGGTTGTGGGTTGGTCGGTCAATGGATTGGTTGAATTGTCTGTCGGTCACTTGGTCAATCGGATGGTCGCTAGTCGGTAGTTTGTGGGTTGGTCGGTCAATGGATTGGTTGAATTGTCTGTCGGTCACTTGGTCAGTCGGATGGTGGCTTGTCGGTCAGTTGTGGGTTGGTCGGTCAATAGATAGAGGCCCTGCATACAATCATCAATCGGCTTTACAGAAAGGAAACAACCATGCCTTACACACGGGAATACAGTCCATTCCGTTTATTCTACTGAAAAAGGGGGGTGTTTTTGAAAGTGATGTAAACTCCCATGACTATCAGCGTGTTTTTACTGTTAAGTAATAAAAGACGGCATGTGCCTGCTAACGGATTAGAATTCCCCAATAAAAACACAACTCCACCGGCATTTGCCCGCTCATACCGGTTTTATTCCCCTGGATTTTAGCCACCTTTTCTCCTTCAAAACGAAGGATAATAGTGGTTGAAACCGGCTAAGAAAAGCCGTCTTTCGCCAATATAAACATAAACGGTTCCAGCTCATCGCGTTTGCCCGTGGAAAAGAGGAAGTGGGCGCGATCACCTGACAATTAAGAATTATCAAGGTTGGAATTTGTGTTGAAAAACAAAATATTTATGACAAAGCATGCGAAGACGATGACCTTTCCCAAGCATTTATTATAATGAGGTCAACGGCAGCCGGCAAGTTTGGCCGTCGGATGGCAATAAAAGCACTTCGCTCACACGATCAACCGGTTGTTAACCGCCTTTTTGTAAAGCGGATAAAAGCCGGTTAGCTTAATAAAAACACGCTGATTTAAATAGGATTTTTAGCTGCTCATAGTTTTTATGACCTCCCCTTCCCCTTCCCCTCCCCCCCCCCCCCCCCCCCCTCACACACAAGTGGTAATATGAGAAGGCTGACCACTTGACTAACTAACGAAAATGTACAATTGGTCATTTGAGGAGGCTGACCATTTCATGTACTAAATGAAATATATGTACAAGTGGTTATTTGAGGATGCTGACAATTTGAAAAGATCGGCTTATATAAGGGATTGTTTGTTGGTAGTCATTGAGAAAAACAGGGGTGGACGCTTATAAGGTCCTGGAGGGTTAATAGGGATAATACGGTAGTCTACCATTGACTTCTACCGCCCATGTCTACAGAGCAAGATTGCATTATACTACTGTAATTGTTAACACTACATCTCAAGAGAAGGACACCCTCTGTTGGTAAATTAGGGTACATTATCAGGGAAGCAAGCCTTTCTAACCAAGCTAAATTTGCATCAGAGCTACAATATTTGTTTGCCTCCAAAAGGAAGAAAGGTAAAACAACTGAGAGCTATCCCATCTAAAAACCAATTCCTGATCCACTTGCATGGTACAGGATGTATCAGAATGAACTTTAGGGTGTACTACACTAAACAGGGTGTCCCCTTCCCTTAAAAGTGGTGTTTAAAACTAGAATCGGAAAGTATGCATGGCAAAATCTTCAATTTCAAAGGCTTGCAAGCAATAATACAGTTGCTTAAATGCCTAGGATGTTTGATTAAAAGATTAATGGGAATTCACCTCCATGCACACTGACTATAAAATGTGAAATCATCTAGATAAATTTTGAGAGATCTTTCAAATTTGTATTTTTTACTGGAAACATTGGCGATCACGGTGACATTCCCAAGCTCATCAGAGATGTAGTCTGCTCCATGACCATTTTTTTAGAAAATCTAGCAGATTTAAAATCGGGCTTTGCTAAACACATTGTTTAAAAGACAAACTTGCATTTACCGGTAAGTTAGACACAAGTTTAGTTAGACATGGTTTTAATATGGGCCTAAATATTTTGGGAACATTTTATAAGGGAATTATACTTTCTTTCAATGAAACCACCGAGGTCATTTTTAACTCAAATAAATGGAATAAAAACATTGTGTGACAAAATCAGACCAGCCCACCTTTATTTTTATTAAATATTTGTCACAAATTAATGATCACATGGCCTTTCTAATAATCTTTCCAGTTCTATTTTTTTACTTCTTGCTCAAAATATTACCAAATAATACAATGCTGCTTTTTATTGACTATGCATAAGGCCAAACAAAGAAGATAGTTTGTCTCAGAAACATTTTGCAAATAGGCTAAGTGCTGTGCAATTGTTTTTATTGATTTATTTTTTTAGAAAATAGGCTATGATGTATGCAATTTTTGTTTATTGATTTTTTGCTAATCCACGCTTCAGAGAACCTTTTTTAAACTTTTTTTTAAAAATCAAACAACAAAAATCCAAACAAGACAAACTAGACACAAAATGTTATGAGTCTGCAATCACAATAATTGTTTTGAAAAAAAATCATGTAAAATCAGGTTGAATGGTAAAATACGAACAACACTGATCAATTTGTCATCGAGACAATAATTTTCAGTTTGCAATTTTCTCAATAACTACAACAACTTGAAACTAGATTAAGCATTCCACTTTAGAGTTTAAGTACAACTGCGCCCGTCACTCACTTTAAATATTGTGTTCACGATCTACTCCCACTTAATGTAATTTTCAAAACGCAATCAATATTTCTGTCTGGGAGGGGGCCAGCTTGGCAGAATGTAATTTTTCCTTTTTCATTCGTCATTCCTCATATTAAGTGTGTTGAATTGATTGATTGGTATACCTGTAAATAAAATTGGTGGAGTATTTTGAAAGTTTTATTCACAAATTATTTGAAGAAAAAAAATGATTATTTTTTTATTTTGAGATGTCCGCTTGCCAGTAGAGAATATGTTTTTTTCCCATCGCTTAAGGATGTTCAACCAAATAGGGTCACATTTTTAATAGCCTGACCACATTTAGAAAAAAAAATCTTTTGTTAAAAACCTTATTTTTAGAATATCACAGGGTATTAATACTGTAACATTTTGACATTTTTCTTGTGAAATCAGTCCGAATTGGGCAGGCCATTTTCATTCACCAATGGCAGTTCCACAAAATAAAATGTGAATAGTGCCAAGAATACCCTGGGGGCACTCAACTTTTTTGGGGGTAGGGGTGTGCTGCCCAGGGTCTCAAAAAGGGGGGCTACAGAACTGAACTGAGTGGATTTTATGACGAAAAATAGGGTCTTAGGAACTGATTTTTTTCAAAAAAAATAGGTCTTGAGAACTGGCCTATAGTTCAATTTTGATTAGCAAGAACGCACATTTTTTTATTTCTTTTGGTTTTAGAACGCAAAATGTTCGAAGAATTGGGGCTTTGGAACGCAAAATTTCGCAATTTTTGAATTTTCAATAAAATTGGGGTCTTAAGAACTGATGCAGGCTCAAAAGGGGGGTCATAAGAGCTAGCAGCAGAGGGTGAAAAAGGGGGTCTTTAGCGCGGCACATACCTATAACCTTTTCCAATGTCAGTGCCCCCCGGGGAATACCCCTTTGATTACTCTCTCAATTTCTCTCTCTCATCTATCTACCTTCTACTGTAAATATAACTGACTTAGATAGATGATACATCATGCCAGCTGCCAGAATATCTATAGTATAGTGGAAGAAGATGCTATGGAATCTGTATTGATCATTATTTACTCACTGAATTTTCAGTAGCCTTATTTTCAAAAAATATTTGGCTGAATTCATTTAGGAATGGCCGGTTCCCCTATTTGTGGCCTGACAGGTTTTTTTGTCAGAGAATATGGCAATATTTCCACGTTTTGTTTACTTTTTTTGTTTACCCTAAATAGCTGTGAATGCTACAAAATATTACTCTAAGGAGCTGGTAGCGTGGTTTCTCGGTCTATATCCAGGCATGCCCAGGCGTGCTAGTATCATATGCACAGGAAACTCTTAAAGGTATATTATGTGATCTTTCCAGGGAACGCCCTCAACATCGAAAAAAAAATAGAAAGCAGATTTTCTTGCAGATTTACATTTCTGATCATAAATCATGCATACATTCCAAGTTACAGGGCGATACGATTCTTAATTACTTCAAAATCATGGTTTTAGAGTGAAAATAAACTGTCGGAATTCCGACACTTTATATTTTTCACTCTAAATTCACTCTAAAACCATGATTTTGAGGTAATTAGGAATCGTATCGCTCTGTAACTTGGAATGTATGTATGATTTATGATCGGAAATGTAAATCTGCAAGAAAATCTACTTTCTAAAAAAAATCATGAATAGAGGGCGCTCTCTGGAAAAGATCACATAATATGCCTTTAAGATTTTGCAAGCTGCCACCTTAGCTCGGTTAGATAGGTCTTAGGCTGCCCCCCCCCCCCCCCCCCAACCATCACCACCGAATTTGACCCATTTTTCTCCCCCTGATTAGGCCAAACAAAAACAAAAGTTTGTCTCAAAGCTTGCGAAGGCTTCAAAATCGGGCGATGCGCGCTGTTTTTTGTCTTCCATTATTTTATTTTTTAACATTTTTTTTATTTGTGTTGCAATTTTTACTGTTACTATTTGCAATCATTGACACTTTCTGATATTGTTTTTGTTCTATACGAAATGAATATTGTGATGTAGTTGTGTATAAGAACAATTGTGCAGCGTTTTTTGAAGACCTGAGTCATGTAAAAGTTTGAGAAAAGGAAAATCTGCCGATATTTTTAATAAAAACTTGAAATAAAAATTTGTAGGGAAAAAAAAAATTGATTTGACAATTTTCTGCATTTCAGACGCGGTATTTTGGCATTTCAAAACCAATGCGCGCGCAAGCTTTGAGACGAACCTTTTATTTTGTTTGGCCTTAGGGTAGTGTTATCAACAACTTTTTAAGTTTATTCACATTCTACTAAACATTCTATTTCTATGCATTCTAGCTAATAATGCAGCAGTTATCATAAAACAAACCTTTTGGAATAACATGGTAGAAGAGGACTATATCAGTTGCAACTTGGGATTATAGGGTGGTTATAGGGTTATTTATGCTGAACAGTGGTACTCATATTTTAATTTTAGCCTCTATACTGGTAGTGTTACATTACAAGGGAATGAAGCGAAATTTATCAAATGTTACACATTCCGTTTAAAGGCCGCTACAGAGTACAAACTAGGACATTGAACTAAATATAATGATGTCATTTACCAGACAGAAGTTCAAATCATATCAATCTTCATCATAAACATCACCAATTCCCATGACATCCATCTACTATACGAATATCTGTATATTAACATGACTTGTCTGAACCAAACAAAGGCTAATTGGTCAGGGCAAGCATGTCTGACAAGGTTACGGTATATTTGGTGAGGATGTGTTGCGGTTTCAAAATGTAAAATAATACAGAAACATTCACCAGCTGTTTGTGGGGAAATATATCCACATCACACCTGGAAACAACTTTCCCTCGGCAAAAACCAACCCCTGTGTTTTTCTCTTCGTATTCAGAGGGGTAACACATGATCGTTCTAGGAGGTTGATATACCCCCTCTATTTGACGGGTTTTCAAGGACAATTTTGCTCATTTGACCCCCTTTTTCATGCAAAAACGAGGACTTTTGCCTTGAAAAACACACCCATATTTTACCATTTCAAGGACACTTTTTAAATAGTCCCCCCTTTTTTGTGTACAAAAGAGGACACATTTGGTTCAAAATACTCCCTTGTACAATGTATGCACCAGGAGCGGACCTGGGGTCTTCAAATATAAGGCCCCGCCAGGCGCCAACTTGATCTTTAGTTTCCCGTAACATTTTTTTTCAAAACAGGGGAGGCACCCATTTCATTATTCATTATTCATTATTTTTACGACTTTCATTATTATACAAAATGTGGATGTCAGACGTATTGTTATACACCGCTGCACACCGTCATCATCATAGAATGAAATGGGTTAATTTAGATATGTAAGTTACAGAAAGGCTATTCTGGTCAAAATGAATAAACATTTCACTTCATTTTAACATCCTCAAACAGTTTAGACAATGGAATGAATACCTTACACAAAGTAAGTGCAGACCATAGCACAGATACCCACTATGGTACAGACTTAATACGATACTTTGATAAAGCCTTACATTTAAAAGCTGCTTGAAAATGTCATGAATGTCAAACTACTCCAGATATGAATTGGTTCATATCAGTTGAATAACAAAGCAAAACAGTGGTCGCACCGTCGCATATTTTGACAGTCACCTATGGTGAAACATGAACAAATAAAAAAAGTCTCCAAAAAGGCCGCAAAAAAACACATAAAAATATGCACTAAAAACTCAGATCACATACCGTAGGCTGTGTGGGCTGACAGCGTAAATTCTACCGAATTCTGCAACGCGGAATACCGCATGCTTCATGAACACTATGTCACGTTTTTAGCCGGGTTAGGATTATATTATTTATTTGTTTCTTATAGCAAAAATGACGCAGTTCACCCAAAAAAGTATCAAAAATAAATAATATAAATGGTTTAGTGTTCAAAACGAACGAAAATTTATTGTATTTTATTTAGATGAATTCGTGCACACCGCTATGTCGTAGATTGTCGTATATATAACAGCACGTTAGATTGGATATACGCATGTAGATGTAGTCCATCAATTCTGAAAATATATGCGTGGCTACTTTATCGCTATTGTCTTGTTGACTAACTGTGGGATATGCGAGGGTTTAGGTTAAAAGACCCCTAAGGTAGGCAAATAAAATATATTTACTTTGTTCACGACGCGACGTACGATCAGACAATTTCATCACACAAAGTGCATGAATTCGGACGTTTTCATTGCAAAATCTGTATTTTTTTTCCAAAATTTCAATAATGAATTCAAACGCGGGCTTGAAAATGAAGCGCGGGCTGGTTACGGGAAACTAAAAATCAAGTTGGCGGGGCCTAATTATAGGTCTACCCTTTTTTCTTCATTATCGCAGACAGAGCTTCAAAAAACACCCCTAATTTTGGAAAATTGCGGACAAGATATGAAAACACCCCCTTTTCCACAATCACGCGTACCCAAAGTTAATGTCAACTCAAAACCACCGGGAGATCAACAAATTGGCAGAAAATGGTTCATTTGATTTACATTAAATTTAAATGAAGGAATTGTTTTTGCAACCAAAATAATTAACAAGATATCCACAATGTCTTGTTCAGACTTCCCCAATTCCCTTTTCCCCTTCCTCCCCCCGATTTTACAAGTGGTGTCGGTATGCCATGCCATTCTTGATACCTTTTTCAACCACAGCTTGCTTCAGTTTCCATGAGTTCCCTCTTTCCCATTCCTCTTCATCATGTAGTGTTACCCTTCCCACCCCCTACCCCCCCCCCCCCTTTCCCCCTCCACCATTCCTACTCCCCCAATGCCCTGAGTCACATTTGAGTGCCAAGTTTATGCAAAGGGTTGTCACTACTTGCTTCAGTTTCAAGACACCCATCTTGACCCCTTTTTTTAAAAATGTGACTTCTTTGCACTGTTCTTATAAATCAACACTCCTAGATGTAGTATGCCTACAATGTTGTTTTTATAATCCCAATGGACTCACCATATCACTGAAGTCTGGTGGATACAAAACAACTTGTTTCTTGGAACTTGTGGTAGCGACTTCGCCATCAAACTTCACTCCTTTATCCTCCTTCTTTCCTCCATTAGAATTCTTCGCCTCCTCATCCTTATTCCCCTCTTTCTTTCCAGAACCATCTTTGGACATAAATATGTCCTTAAGATTCCAATTGATGTTAAGCGGCATGTTTTCCGTAAAATACTTAATTCCACAGTTCAACTCACTCTACTACGCAGGAAAGAAATGTGATGATTTGTCCGGATCAACGACCATGGACTTGCTACACCGTAACACTTTGGCTATCAACAATGTCTACATGTCTATTCACAATATTGTAATCCAAGTGCACTTTCAAGAAGGCTGGACAGGATGTGCCCTGTTGTGTAAACTGTAATATGGCACAATTCTGTTATGACTTCTTATGTCTTATGAAAAATAAATTAAAAGTTCACTTGGCAACTTATAATTAATCAAGATCTGTCCAGTGTTGACTGATAGATATAGATAAACAATCCAAAACTGTCACGAGTTACTGCGATGTATCAAGAAAATGTCGTCAACTCAGAAAGTCGCTATTGCGTGCACAAACAATACTCGTACCGGACTTCTTAAGCTCGTATCAGCACAAAGTATGAGGTTGGCTTTGGAATCGCAATACCAAGAAATCTATGTTTTTTCTCTGTACTGCACTGCATGTCAAGCCATGATGCACGGCGATTCAGATTCAGTACTGCATCAGTTAAACTTGATGTACTTGGTACATTTCAAAAAGTGTTGTGCACAGAAAATTCCCCAAAATAGAGCAAAACACTCCTCGTTGCGAAGTGAATCGAGGTATGATGTCGCTAGTTGCAAAACTGATCTGATATATATATATTGTTGAGATATTTCTTCATAATTTATGATTTTGTCAACAGCTGAAAGTGTGCTGTTTCTAAACAGTGAGTCAGTAAATACTAAAGTCCTCTTTGGATCTGTGCCTGTCTGCGTATTATTGTTTATGGCACTCTTGTTAACCCAACCCGTGACAAAGTAATCTATTTCAAAAAGTGAAAAGTCACACAGAGAACGAGGCCGAATACCGTTCTAGATAATTGGGCTACATTGTCAATTATAGCCAAAGAAACAATATTTTACTCATTAATGGGTAAATGTTGTCACTTTTTGTTCAAAATCCCCACAATTTGTGAAGAATTAATCGGGCTACTTGTGTAACTTTGTCTCATCAAAATATATCTTTTCCCCTGAATTCTCTCGTTGCTTTTGGGTCAAAGAACCCACTTTTCCTCAAAATGTGGACTGCTTTTTGCCATTTCTTGCCCCAACAAATTTTTAACATATTTGAATGAGACCGTTCGTTTGTCAATTCTTATCCCACAGAAACCCCCTTTCGACACCAATTGGGCTGATCTCACATCTTGGCACACAAAAGGCAACCAAAAATTGGTTTTTTTTGTGTTAATTTTATCACAGAGGCACTGTTTACAAATTATCTAAATGCCAACAATTGGGCTACCGTGCATCCTTAATGGGGTAACTGGTTTTATATTTCTGGCAAAACTGATTATATTATGAAAATATAAAATGTAGGCCTAGATGTTTATCTTTGTTGCTACAACAGGATGTACATAAGTTCAGACAGGACAGGAATGGTGTCATCTGGACACTCAGATGACCAGCTTAGTGGGATAGAATTTCAGTGACTTTACACCTTATTGTACCGTGTGACCGTACACAGTGACCTAAAAATCTAAATCTAGTCTCAAAGAGCCAATCACACTGGGTTTTTTATTTACTTTGCAGGACAATGGTTAGTCAATTTTGAAAAGTCATTCTGAAACTTCTGTTTTCCTTATTTGCTTGTTTCTTCCCATTCAAAATTAAAAAAAATTGTTATTGATAGTTTTCAATTTATTCCATCCACAATGTGAATCGGAGATATAATATAGAGAGGGTTTTGAGCATATGGGTACATGTATAGGTAAATTTAAAAGTTGAAGGGATATTTTCAAAGTTACAATGCAAAAATTGTGGTCTAGTTGGCTGGCTGTTTATAACTTTTATCTGTAAAATAGATCCAATAGAAAAGCACAGATTAAGCTTAAGTCCCTGGGTGCTCAGTGGTCATACATACAAGGGGTATCATCATGATCAGGTGTGTCCAAAAACAATCATGTAATTGGGGTAGTTTTTCATGCAGGGGTTTTAAAAAGTGATTGTTTGGTAAGAGATCTAAAATATATTTGCTTATGGTATCAAAATATTTTGACTACTTGTTTAGGGTCTGGAAAATACTGATATATTACTTGCTTAGGTTTATGTAAGATACTGTCCACACTTGTTTTGGGGTGCTTTTTCATAATAATGCAATTAATTATTCAGGGTGCTTTTTTGAAAGTCTTTGGACGCTCCTAATATACCCTCCTTTAAATGACTAATGAGCACCCTGGGGAAAAAGTGTTATGGTTTGTGTTTTCATTTGTTGATAATGTTGTTGGTCCCCACAGCTCTTAAAGGCATATTATGTGATCTTTTCCAGAGGGCGCCCTCTATTCATGATTTTTTTTTAGAAAGTAGATTTTCTTGCAGATTTACATTTCTGATCATAAATCATGAATATATTCTGAGTTACAGAGCGATAGGCCTACGATTCCTAATTACTTCAAAATCATGGTTTTCAGAGTGAAAATAGAGCGAAAATAGATTGTTCCCTAGAAAAACAATATATTTTCAACCCTTAAAACTATGATTTTGAAGTAATCAGAAATCGTATCGCTCTGTAACTCATAATATATTTATGATTTATGATCAGAAATGTAAATCTGCAAGAAAATCTACTTTCTAAAAAATATCATCAATAGATGAAGCCCCCTGGAAAAGATCACATAATATGCCTTTAATGGTTTCAAACTTTCTCTGAATCCAATTCTGCGATTGACATGTACACATGTATCTCCGATAGTTCACTTATTTAGTTATTCATTTTGCTCCAGCCATGTTGTTTATGATATGGGCAGCCCCATAGGCAATTAATAAATGCCATGAACTATCTGATGACATGGCATACATCTAACTCTATTACAAAATGAATAAATGAATGGAACTTAAAGATATTTCCCTTATTGATTATTTATACACTGCAACCAACCATTTGTCTTTTTAACAAAATGTCAATAAGACAGTGAAATGTGTTAAAATTTGAAACACAAGTTTCTCTCAAAATTTGTCAATTCAATATTTATTTTCATCAGAAAAAAAAAGAATCACATTTACAGCTCAAAAAGTAAACTGTCCTGTGAAGTACAGCTACTAAACAATGTTTTGATTGGTTACAGAGTCATAGCTCTATTGTTACGTGGTCCCTGATTGGCTCAATTAATGATAAAGATATCATTTCGCCTCTTTCTAACCAATCAAAACAGATCCACTGATAGTAATGAATGACTGACATTTATTTGTTTAAAGGTGGGCACGTTCATCAGGAAGTTGTGGAAGTCACTCAGACCAGGCCGTATTGCTTCAGCCATGTTTATGTATATAGCCCGTTTGTTCTTGATGACCAGTTGTCATGGTACTCGGATTTGGTTTGGTTGGGGATGTGCGGCTGGAGAATCGAAACCCCTTACCATTTCTAAGGGTGATTTTGGAAATAACAGTACCCATTTCTAAGGATTTTGCTTAACTATATAGACACCATTTTCGCAAATTATCGGGAAAATAGACACATTTGTAAAAAGTGACCCCATTATTAGGGATCTTCCGGCACAAAATCATACCCCCTGTTTAGGGAGTTTTTGCAAAAAAGCGACCCATAGATGGGCACATCCCTTCATACCCGTATTAGGTGTGCGTGTATGAGTACACCCCCACCCCCACCCACCCGGGTCATGGTACATGTTATCTATTGAGACAATCAGACTTTCAGTCAAAACAACAACAAAGCTTTTGGAAAATGATCAAAAGACAGCATGAAACAAAGTGAAATCAAAAAGTCATTGTTTGTCACAAAGGCCTGGTTCATTCTACTTTATGACCATGCATCTGAGACAAATACAGTATCATTGTTACAACATAAAGGAACTCAAATTGGCTCATCATTTAAAAAAAGGAAAATGTCTGAGTTTTAGACAAAGTGTGATGTCTTAGAGAACGGGACATTCTCTTCTCCAATGTCACTCTGACCATGAAAGCATCGTCACAGTTGAATGAATAACACTGCATCGTTATCAGATGAAATGTGCACTGTGACAAGTATGAACCCCAGTCATTTGTGACCAGTCACATCAAAATGGACATGTTGGAGGCCAGAGCAAAATCTGAGTTATTGGTATGACTTGAAAGAGCACATTTTAAGCTTTGAAATGATACCAAGTTGAAGGTAATCAGACTTTGTAATCACAAGATATGATTTGAAGAAGCATATCTTTTTCTATTATTTTCTTTATATTTCACAAAATACATTGGCCTCTATCTCAAAACTGTGTTTGCCGACAACATGTCCTTTTCGACGCGACTGGTCACATTTCAACTCATTCTTTGTGTGACAAGTTCTCAATGTAAGGAGAAATCTGTTTTTCTCTATTGTCAAAATCAACGTGTAAATATGGAATATAAATGACTATGAGTTAATAAAAAGCTTGACCTATTTTATTACTAAAGTCTGGTTCATAAGCAACACGAGTACGGTTGAAAAATATGTGCTGACATTCTTTGCTATAAGATTTACGTGAAAATGTCTACATTGTATAGATAAAAATCAAATTAATCAGGCAGGAATACATACAGGTACTACGCTGTATGAGAGCGGAATTGATGCACAAAGCACACATGTATGACTTGCGTCATCCAATCTGTCCTAATCCCATCAATCACGGAAAACAAAATACATTCAAGAGCTTCAGACTTCCAATTCAAGTTTGAATCCAAAATGCATGAGCTTTGACAGAGATATGGTGCCCAAGGCATTAGCCAGAGGGGCATCTGGGCGTCATATGGAAGCCCTGTCGCGAAAATGGAAGCCCTAGAAAATGCTTAAGTCGTTATACAGTTTTTGAATATTTGACACAATTTGAACCCACCAAAGGTGGGTATATACTATTTTATGTCAAAAACATTGTTTTTTGCGCAATATTTTCAATTTGTACTGATTTATATTCATAATAATGCTTACAGCTTCCGATTCAGTCAATTTACACAGGAAAGTGGACGCTCCGCTTGCGCTGCTCACTCTACTCGCGCTGCTCACTCCACCCGCGCTGCTCACTTCACTTTATTTTGGTCCCACTTATGAACACCCAACTTTCAAATCCTGGCTAAATCGTGGCACTGTCCCAACCTCTCCTAATGTTGAGACTTGCCAACATTTACTTGTTCGAATTTGCAATTTAAGGCGGAAGGGTCGACACTTCCCCATCCCACTCCCACTACTTCATTTTGCTAGAGCCACACGCTATACAGTCAATTAGCTTGAGCTGAATGATGTGTATACGGTCAGTTTTGCTAGAGCTCCAGTAGCGTTCACTAGGGTCTTTTTTTTGGGGGGGGGGGGGAGTTAGGGGGGACAGGCCTGTGATCAGGAGGGGGTAGGTGCATAACTAACTATATTTTGTATATTACATTGAGTTTTTCATTTCATTTCGGGGCCATCAGAGGTGGAGGGGGGGGGGGCAAGCCTTGGGGTGCACCCTCCCCCTCCTATAATTACACCCCTGCCTAGCTCTTAAAATATTGCAAGGGGTTAAATTTTACTCAACTTAAGCAGAACTGTGACATGGTCTGGTCAGTTGAACATCTCCACAACCCTAACCCCATATGGATTGAAAACATACCAGTGGCCCCTATCTCCACCTCCTCTCCCTTGTGGTGTGGTGAATCAAGCCACTGCCAAGTAAACCGATTTTTAATAAGCTGTAAATATCCTACAGCAATACATAATCCCTGAAGATTGAAATTAATTTCATCAACGTCCCGGTACCAATTGGATTCTGATATCAGCCGACACTCACTGGTCAAAGGCTACACAAATAATATTGCTCAATTGCAAAATAAATTAATTTTGGAAATCAAATTTATCAGTGCAATCATTTGCAAATAAGAGGAAAATATGAGTCATTCTGAAACATGGAATGATACATTTTGCAAGTGGGTCACAGTCCCCCATGCGGCAAGTGCAGATGCAATTATGACCAAAAATATATAGCTAAAAAAGAGGGATTTATGATTTTGCTTAGCGTTTGAAATGTTATGTTCAACGGGCGCAATTAGTGATACAAAGAGCTAAACAGCGCCCAGCTGCCATTTATTTTCACACTTGAAGACTTCACTTTACAGGGAAAAAATTGAAATGATCAACTCTTTAATTTTCAGACAGACACATAATAACCAGCTCTCCCGGTCAGGGGGCAGAATAAAATTGTCGTCTCGGTTTTGGTAACTGTGGGAACACTATTCGGGTAGTCTCAGCATGTTTTGTTTTCTTCTTTGTGGAAGAGTAAAATGGATAAATAACCATCAGTGGCGGCACCGTCATCCTTTTTTATCCGAACCATTTCGTGGGTAAGGTGCATGCGAAGCGCGCGAAAATTTTGGTTTTTAATGTCAAAATTGCTTGAAATTAGCTTAATTTGTTCCAAAATTTGATATTTCAGACCTATTTTAAGCTAATTTGGATGTCATTTTGGACATGATAAGCGAAACTGGTTTCTTTCTGCCCGGTAAACATGCTTCTTTGGCTAAAATAGCCCGATAAACGCATTGTGTATTTTCCTTTTTATTTTCCTCACCTCCTTTTCCTTTTTCTCCATTTCCTTTTTCTCCTTTTCAATTTTCTCCTTTCCCTTTTTTTCTTCTCTTTTCTCCTTTTCCTTTCCCTTTCCCTTTCTTTGCCTTCCCTGATTTTTCGCTCAATTATTTGACCCCCCCCCCCCTCTGGCTACGCCACTGTCTCCAGACAAAAAAACCTTTTACTTATACTTTTTGTAATGTGCACGTTTCATACAATTATACACCCCACTGCCCCCCCCCCCCCGAGTTTTCTCATCATATTTGTAATGCCTTAGTAAAGTACAAACAGAAGATTCAACACGCTATCAAGCATAAATGGTATGTGTGCGGTTAAATATTCTCCAATCAGGCACTATGTATTAAATGGTTGATTGCACAATCTGTCATTCAGTCAGCCTTAATACATGTATAATATAAACAATCACTCAACCGTGACAACATTGACAATGTATAATCTTTATACCTATCACGATTAGAGACAATTTTCACACTGCATTTATTTTGGCCCTCTTAATTCCATGGTTACGCAAAAATGATTGTGCCAATACATTTCTGTAAAAGCGTTATTAATTATACAAATACATTTAAAAAGGAACCCAACATTACAAAACTGTGAACGTCCCATACTATACCAGACTGTACAAGTTTGCCAACGTGAAATACCACACGTGGGGAAATAAAGACTTTGTCCTACCTATTTCATACAACCCAAATTCCAACAATGTCATGAATATTTGTTTAATATTTCGGTTGATCCCGGATGTTTTTGGGGTCCAGTAAATGTTGGGTTTATTTTATTGTGAACTGACGCCTTTATCACGAAACTACGTTCGTAGGTTCAGTTAAATAATTACATAACCATCTACCTACATAGTTACTGTAATAAACATGGACATTTTTCGCGCTACATTCATTTTCACGCTTTTCACGCTCCAAGCAGCTACCGCGAAAATAAAAACATCCGAATATATTTATTTTGTGTATAAGTATACATTGTATGTAATGAGCTTTCAAATCGTGAATTGAAAATCAAGCGAAATTGCTGAAAATTAGCAAAGCGCAAAAAATGTAATTGCGCGAAAATAGAATCGCGTGAAAATTAATCCAAACGATTATGGCCACACGCACACGGTTTTGGCCGCACGCAAGCGTCACGCATATAATGCACTGTGCGTGTGTTGCATTCAAACGAGCCCACGTTCGTCTGTATTCATGAGCTGCTCTAGGGAGGCTTTGCCAATTTGGAGCTGATCAAACTATAATATATTTTGATTGTGAATTCCCTCTTTCCACCCTCCCCTGATCAGAGTAATGAACGTTTTCAACATTTTTCCTTATTATTCTTTGATCAATCCGGTTTCACAATGAATTTCAACTTAAGTCCTAAACAAATAGTTGACTTGCTCTTTGAGACCAACTCCAAAATCTAAAAATCTTTTTTTAAATATCTTTTTCAATGTTTTTAAAAATGAATTTTCATATTTCTTAACTATTCTAATCATATTGGTTATAATTATTAGCAAAATGTGTTCTGTTTATGTTTAAACTGCAACTTATGTATAAAATTGTCAATAACTCACTTATTTGTTGAATATTAAAAGTTAAAATCTGTGTTCTTATGTACAGCGTGTCCCAAAAAACTGGGTTCAAAAGTTTGCGAGCTTACAACTAAAAAGAAGGAAACATAGATAGTTCATATTTAGGGATATTAAACAAAATATACATGACCTTAATTGGTTAAACTCTGTAATTAATCCAATATGAACTTTTTAAAATACAAAGATTTTAATAGAGCGTGGTCAAAACCCATTTGTCCCACTTTTCAAGGAACACCCCGATGTGTTGCAATTGCACATTGTTGTGATTTCGTCAATGTTTTGCCTTTGCATTCATTCTTTACAAAGACTTGGGCAGTAAAAAAAAAAATCTTGGTCATATACCAATAATACAAGTTCATTATTTACATAAACATTACCGGTAACAAAAATGTTCTTTGTTATAGTCCGAGTTATTGTTAAGTTCTTTCGGAGAATAACCACATGCCGGGAATACTGCACATATCGCACAGTTTCATGCAACGCACGGATGGTTTATTCCTTAAATCGGGACAAATGGGTTCTGACCACGCTCTATTCAAATCTGTGCATTTTAAAAAGTTTACATTGGATTGGTCTCCAAATTAACCTAATTAAGGTCAGGTATATTTTGTTTGATATCCTTAAATATAAACTATCCATAATTCCTACTTATTTTGTTATAAGCTCGCAAACTTTTGAACCCAGTTTGTTGGGACACGCTGTTGTATCTCTTTGGTTATCTAAAAAAAAATGCAAACTGCTTTATCAACAAAAATAACTGTGTAAGTAAATGTAATATAAATATAAGAGGACCTGACGTTTCGATTCTAACAGAATCTTTAGAAGGTAAAGTGACAGAATACAACATACACAACATATATAGACAGGTAAACAATGGGCATGAACTGACAAGTGATGATGTAGTACAGGTGGGGTCAAAGTGACAGATGGATGAATAGGGGAAGGGTCATCAAACTTGACAACTGATTGATTAAGTGGATAAGGTAACAAAAGGATGACATAGACAAAGGGGAGATTAAAAAGTAAAAGGCAAATGAGATTTAAAACATAACAATGGAGAGTAAAATCCATAATGGTGATGACTAAAAAAAAATTATACAAATAAGTGTGAGATAGAAATGTAAAGGAATGAAAAAACAAGACAAAAAAAAAAGAATTTAAAAACAATTGAGATTTTGGCGCTTAAACTTAAACTAGGGCAGGTCGATCAACTACTTTTTTTTGTTGGCCTAATATCAACAAACACCAATACATGAAATGTAACTTTATAGTTGTTCAATCGAGTGATTTATAGAACAAATGATTCAGAAGTGTATGTGATTACAACTCACAACTTCCTGGTCATACATTGTATCAGGCCCCTACAAATCACCTAATCTGGCGATTAGGTTTCACATTTCCTAATCTAGCTTAGTGCAATTCCTGATGATGATAGATTTGAGACGCTGTAAAACACTATAACTTCGCCGATACTTTCTTTCGTGAATTTGAAATTACTGCTATTTTAGCGGGCGTTTTATTTTGCAAATCTGGAAATTTTACTGTTACTTTCAATGCGAAATTAAGTGGTTTAAGGGGTCACACCACTAAATAGGGCTCCATAGGGATATATACAAAAACACTGATATAAAACTCTCTTTTAGACCACTAAATTGCGAAATTGGACCTCGTAGAGTGACTTTTTCTTAAAGATGATCACATTTTCTCACCAAAACGTGAAAAAATAGGTAGGTGAGCCTGCTCGATTTCCCATAATATGCCCATGGAGTTGACTACCTCTCTGACCAGCCTTTACAGTAATTTATGATAGAGTTAGACACACAGATTATTATTATAGACTTAGGCTAGGGATAGGGAATTTGCGCTTTTTAAAAACACTAAATAAGTGTGCTCTATGATTTTTGAGGCAAATTGTGCTTTTTTTGCGCAAAAATATGCTGTATTTGTTGAAATGAAACCCAAATGCAAAGCGACGTTGCGCTTTTCCTTGTTTACACACAATTTTCATTAAAACTAAATTCAAACTAAACAAGGTCTAGAATAAACACTTCTACAGTAATGCAATTTGGTGATTCTTGGTAAGGCCACACTAATTAAATAGTTTGTCTCAAAGTTCTCCCAAAGTTGAAAACCTATGCAGAATGCGAAATCCCTTGATTCAGCGGGCGATAAAGAATCCTGCTGGTAAAGTTGCGAGAATCCAAGTTGATCAGGGCTGGACAAATCCGGCAAAACGGCAAGCTCCTTGCCAGGAAATGTTGCCATCTCGCGGGAAATTCCACACCCCCCCCCCCCCCCCCCATTTTTTTTTTTTTTTTTTGTTCAGAGTATAGAGCAATACAGCCGATATTAAATAAAATGATGCACAAAATAGCATCAATTGGACCTTATCGCAAATTGTTTTAAATCGCCAAAAAAGGTGCACCAAATCGCGCCAATTGCAGTCTCATTTTTCAAAAAGCGCTACCATCTGAGGGGGGCACATCCCCCATCAGACTCCCCCCTGGCGCCACTTCGCGCAGCACGATGGTTGCTTCGCAACCATTGGGTTCGCGGGAAACAGCAACTCCCTTGAGTTGACACTCGTAGATATATATTCTGCCTAACAATCTATTCAAATAGAGGAGAATCCATAGATTCTCACAAAATGCTTTGCAAGAATCTACAGCATTTTGCGAGAATCTAAATGGATTCTCCCAACCTTTGACAAACTTCTGACCATGCATCCTTACCCCTTGCACCACCAAATCCAACAGAAGCACCACAATGGTGCACCTCTATTCCCAGTCTCATTGCGCAATCATGCAAAGGAACATACAGGCTACCCCCATAGCGTGATGCACTGGATTCAGGACGCGGCGGACCGGGTTCAATTCCCAGGGGCGGCACACACCATTTTTTCTGTCCTGATTTGTCCCTTGTTTCGCCCTGTTAGCTTGATTGCTACAACCCCTTGAATGATTAGGGATAAACTGCTGGAAAGGTTGCGGTGCTCTTTTGAATGCAGTTTCTACACTCTTTCCTGGTGGGATATCTTTCAGAATTAGACAATTGTTTCACCTGGAAATCATCAATACACACCTAATGTATAATGTGTAACTATTGCGAACCAGGACGTGTGACACCTATAATAGTTAAGGGATAATAAAAATGTGCTATAGCGCTAAAGCACATTTTATCAAAACTTGTCTAAAAATAAAGCAGTTTCTATTTCTAGGTCTATTTCTGCCCGGGAAATGGAGCTTGGCAGCCCGGTAAAATCCAGGCCCCAGTCAAATCAACCCCCCCCCCCCCCCCACACACACAAACGATCGAAAATGTTGACTTTTCAAGTCCAAATTAAAAATCCAAATTAGCTTAAAATAAGTCTGAAATATCTATAGTTTCATACCAACTGAAGCTAATATCAGGCAATTTTGACATTAACACGCTTTGAGCGCACCCTATCCATCAGATTATTCTTTCCCCCGACATTTTGTCTTGCCCTCCCAATTAAAAGGATGCTCATGCCTCCACTGATGGTTATTTATCCATTTTACTCTTTCACAATGAAGAAAAACAATACATGCTGTGCTGAGAATCCCCCTGAGACTACCCGAATTGTGTTCTCACAGTTACCAAAACCGTGACGATTTTTTTATTCTGCACCCCCTGACAAGGAAAGCTGGCTATGCGCCTGTTTACCACGCTCTTGCCTCTCTTCACCCAATATAAATGGGTACCGGCATTAGATAATGTTGGTATGGTACAACAGACTCATTGTGCGGGAGGAGTGGCATAGCAAAAATTACAAGGAGGAGTCTATCCCAAACAGCAACAAAAGAGAGATGGGCACTCCGCTCACGAATTTAGCTCGGCACAACACTTATCTTTTCTTTTTTCTTTTTCAACTTGTTAATAAACTTGTTACTTGCTTTCTAGATACTATACTTTATGCCAGCTCATGTTACTGGCCTGAAAAAATGTTTTTTTCCCGGCAAGCGATTCCAAATTTCCCTCCAAAATGTAATGCATTTCTTAATGAAAGAGTAACATTTCCCTCCAAATGCCAACATTTCCCTCCAAATGCTCAAATTTCCCTGCAAGGAGCTTTCCGTATTGCCTACTTTTTCAGCCTGTGCATGTTGGTGGTAATGTCAGTGTGTATTCTAGTCAATGCATTTGATATCACCCGCGAAACTCCGATAGGACAGTGTGTACTGTACATTCTCGCAATCAAAGGAATGTTGGCTGTGGGGAAGAAATCACCGAGCCTATTCAGGGCTGAAATTTCAGATTTTGTTCAACCAGCCAGTCGGGCAGGTAACTCACAAACAATACCTGCCCAACAGACATTCCAACAGCCAGTGTAACACACTTACATCGCTGTGAGTTCAAAAATGTTTACCTGCCAGTTGGGCGGATATTTTTGTATCTTCACCCGCCCGACGCAAAAGTTACCCGCTATAGGCAGGCGGGCGGGTGCTATTTCCATGCCTGTGCCTATATTACTATATTATGCGCTGACTTCACTTCCTTACTTGAGCCGACACAGAGATTACCATGTATGTCGTTCATCCCACCCATGCCACCAATTGTAGCATACTTCCCACCACTGCCACCAAATGAAAAGGCAATTTCTGCTTTCAAGGATGCAGGATAGAATACAATTTGCTAGTCCATGTCGGAAGGAAAGTGTGTCCACAGAATTTGTATACCTTGGTTAAATAGCTCAACCTATTTCAATTTCCAAGAAATACTGGCTTGAATCTTAGATCGCCCTATTCCCTCTACTACACTACTGTACAGTAACAAAATGACGCCAACTGTCTATGCTGGTTGTCAATAGCTCTACCCGCTTCTGTGAAATTATGATGCACAGACAGATTCACTATATAGGAACAAGGCCAAGCGCCGACACAAGGGGGACATTTGCTGTTGTCAATGTTTAATTTATTGACGAAAAATCATGAACCTCAAATTTCGTCCACATGTATCTTCATTACTTGGCCTTTTAATTAAAGTTTTAACTATTAAAGGCGATTTTGGGCACCTAGCATGCTACATCATGAGTGGAAGTAGTGTATTAATTAAGATTAATTTAAAATGTAATTCATATAAATAGCATGAATAGTAATAAATGGGTAATTCACTGAATTGAATTTGTGTAATTTTAATTGAATTAAAAAAGTAAGTTTTTTAATGCAATTATTATTCATCAATTGAAAATTTTAATGATGATTTATATTGGATAAACTGATCTGATGTGACATTACTTTATTACATTTGCTAATTTGCCTATCAATCCGGTCAAGGGCTAATTAAACAATTAAAATCGTAATGTCAATTACAAGGTCATTAAAATTCACCCCGCCTCCCTCATCGTAATATAGAACACACACACAAAAACAACACAACCTACCTTAAAAACTCGACTTTCTCTCACGGCTCGGGACACAGTTTCTCGCATCATATGCGCGGGAACTTCGTTCGTTTTCAAATGAAACGCAAAAGCACGTTTCTCCTTTTCCCCCATGATGACTTAGGAGCAATTAAACACCGGAAAACAAGTTAATTCGATGTCGTTATCGGCTCGGAAGTTG